>CM031233.1:290509644-290741928 GCA_018340775.1 Taxus wallichiana var. yunnanensis
AGGAGGTGGGTTCCTATAAAATTGGATCTTGATGGGAAAAATTTAAGCTTTCTTCAACGTTTTCATTTTAAAAGTTTCATTTTGCATCATTTTACATGCTAGTTCTTTCAATTTATTGAAAATATTAAATTTATGAGCATGTATGCTAGTGGTTTATAGTGTTGAATATCCTTTGCATAAATAAAGGAGGTGGTTTGTTGTCAAAATTTAATTTTTGTGGGAAAATTTTAAGCTTTTGTTGTTTTTGGGACATTTTTTTGACATTTTTTAGTACATGTTAAGTGTGTTCCCCTGCCTATAAAAGTGTATGCATAACCTATCTTCCGAAGGCTTAACTTTTAATCCCGAACTCAAAATGAATCCATTTTTTTATATAAAGGTTTTGAGGTGAACTATGTAATGAACACATAAATTTTGGATTAAAACCTACAGAAAATTTATGGTTTCATTTATTATAAAAGTAGTCATTTTTTTTGCATGTTAGATTCATTTTAACTTGATCAACACCACGTATGCTCTTCTCTTATTCTTTTGAGTGAACTTGAGAATCATAAATGGATATGATTATGGATATTTTTATAACATTATGGTTTTCATTTATTTAGAAATGGTGTTAACATTTTAAATATTTGTTGGAAAATCTCATTTTCGTTATAAATTCATTGAAACCGCAAATGCTCTTCTCTTGCACTTTCGATTGATCTTGAGACTCAAAAACGGAAACGTTTTTGGATTTTTCTCTAACATTTTGATTGTCATTTGGAAATATGTCTAACACTTGATATTTTTATAGTTTTCATGGAAAAATTAATCATTTAAGTTTCTATTTAAAAATCATTTTTTCAAGCACTTATTGTTTTGATTAAAGTTTTTCCTATTTTACTTAAGTTGCATCAAACATTGTGTATGCTCTTCTCTCACACTTTCAAGAAATATTGAGGATAAAAAAATGACAGTGATCCTCATTCTAACATTATGATTTTTATGAAAAACCTAATCATTTGATTTTTATTTAAAAATTGATTTTTACACACCTAATTTTGTTTTGATGACGTTTTTTTTCATTTACTTAAGTTAGATCAAACATCATGTATGCTCTTCTATTAGACTTTTGAGAAATCTTGAGAATCAAAATGACCGTGATCCTCATTTTAACATTATGATTTGCATGGAAAAAATATTAATCATTTATATGTAGGACCATTTCCTTGTCGAAGTCAAAATCAAAACAATTACTAATACATTGTGTGCAAGTTACCAAAGGAGTTCAAAACACACATTCTCTTAATAAAGATAAGAATAAATCATTCACATTGTATTTGTAGGTTCTAATAAGGGTCATGCCTGTCCACTTTAAACTATGAGAATTAATTTATCTTAAGCCATAAAACTCATTATGAGGATTACCATAGGAACCCCAAAGTAGTCAACACATTGAGGGAACTCGCTTACGAAACAGGAAGTACCCCATCACCTACTTGACTATAAAAACCTGTGAGGAGTGCTAAGACTTGTCCTTATGAGGCCTCATTAATTAATTTGATTGTGGGGTAATGGTCATTTGTTTACAATTTATTCTAAAAAAGTGTACCTCTCTTAGATAGGATATTGGCGAGTGTTGAGAACAAAACCTATGGAGCCATTTGGCATCGGTCCAACTTTACCATATCCTAATCATGAATTTAAAAATATCCATTACAAATATATACTTCCTTGGATTTAAAACCTTGTTTTCCGAACAAGGCAAGAGTCCATTGAAGTTGTGCCTCATATCTTTCATCACGAATCGTACATAGAAAAAATTTGTCCTAGTTAAAACCTTGTTATTCGAACAAGGTGAAACTTTGTCAAAGTTGTGCCACATGATTTTCATCCCCAATCATAAATTCCCTTGTTATTTTTTGAATTATTGGTCAAATTAGAGCAATTGGAACTACTGCTAAAATTGTATCAACCATTTTTGAATCCACTTAAATCCATTTTTCATTTAAAACTTGATTTAAGTGTTGAAATTGTGTTGTTACGTTATCCTAATTTTGGTAGTTTTCTTAAACCAACATTGGGACATTTCACTTCTAGGAAATTTTCCCTTTGCACGATCGATATGCTACCCACATTGCATAGATATCTCTAGATATTCGTGGTTATATATCACAAACACCTAGAGATTTATCACTTTGTAGTCATTATGTTTCCCACATTGCAAAGATCTCTCATAGATATTCCTTGTTGTATATCCTAAACACTTAAAGAGCTCTAAATTTGTAGTCAATATGCTACCCATTTTCCCTTAGATTCCTAGTGACACTTGTTTTTCCAAAGCTTTCTTGATTCTCATAATTGTGTCGTTATGATGTTCATTTTCCTTAGGTTTCTTTTAGAGATGCACCTAAGAATCCCCATCCTTTCCCGATGTATAGTTCATAGTATTTATGTTTCTAAAATTGACATGGATATTCCTTCCATTTGAATGAAGTTCAATCAAACAATATAGGTCTAGGAATTTAGACTCAACAATTCCAATCATGACTAGATATCATATGGTTTCTCACACTTACGACAATAGGGAACCCATGTTATCTTCCAATTCTCCACCTCCATCTCCTAATCCATTCCATTCTTCTTATTCTCCTCAGAATCCAAAGTCTCATCCAATCAACTTCCTTCTATAAAATGGTTAGTCACCTAACCAACATTTTCCTCCATTGACAATCCATGTCAAACTACATTCATCTAATCAAACACCACATTCAAACCATGTGTCACGGTCCAATCCAAAAGACCCCATTCTTCTGAAAATAAATGGAACCTTAAAAAGGGTGACAAAGAAGAAAATTTCTACCCAAAAAGACATTATATAACAAAAACATATGAGGATATCTTCTCCCTCACTAAGAAAAGAAAAACCAAGGGCTCTTAGGTAGAACGGTATCAAGAGGACCTATTTTCTAGTAAATGAGGAACAAGGACAGAAGCCTAGTAAATGTTATTGATATGTAATCTAGTTACATGGATATGAAATGTTATGATAGTTATAAGTATTGGATAGTAGTTATAAAGTAATAAATGGTTGCATAGGTGCAACCAAAAGCATACGAGAGTGAATAAAAATAATAATGGTTATTACAATATAAACACACAACCGTGCAATTAACTAATTACCTAAGTAAAACAAATCTACCTATGGTGACAAGTATACAATGTAAAATCACCTATATATAATAGGTTTTACCTAACATCCTCCCCCCTTAATTTTGCATTTCCTTAAGAGAAGATGAGAGGAATTCTCTAAACATATCAAATTTGTCACGTGCAAGTGACTTCATGAAGATATATACTTGATATTCAATTTTGGGTAAAATTTAAGTTTAATGTTTTGTTTCAAAACATGCTTACAAAATGAAATGTACTTACACCTCGCTTTTCTTTATTCTCTTGTGAAGCACTAGATTGTGAACAAGTTTCGTAACACCTTTGTTGTAAACATAAAAGGTGGTAGATTTATCATATGGTTGGCCAATTCCCTCATGTATGTGACATATCCATATCACTTCTCAAACATCTCCTCCTTTAGCATGATATTCAACTTATATGTAAGTTCGAGAAATAAATTTTTGTTTCTTACTTCACCATAATATCGGACCGATCCCAAAACAATACAAATCTAGAAGTGTATTTCATGTCATCAATTTTACCTACACAATCTGAATATGAATATCTAGTCAAGAAGAACTTATCATTATTCTTATACTCTATACCAAAATCCATAGTGCCCTTGAGATATGTTAAGATCCACCTTGCTGCTTTCCAATGAAAAACTCTAGGTTCCTGTTTGAACCGTGAAATATAGATAACTACAAAATTGATATCTATTGTAGTATAGGTTAGGTAAATGAGAATCCTAATCAACTGTTGATAGAGAATCACATTTACCCCTAGAGATGGATCTCGTACAAGAAAATTGAAGTCTTGTCTCCAAAAGTGTGATAATCAGCAGGTACCACCAACCCGAATTTCTTGAGTGTAGTCTTGGCATATTTCAATTGAGAAAAATAATATGATTATACTTCTAGCATTCTTCCAAACCCATATAGTAGTGCATGAGCCTCGAGATCTTTCATGTTGAATGGTCGATTAAGATCTTTCTTCATCAGCATCGATCATCTTCACTATGCTACAAGTAATGACTAGATCGTCAACATATAAAACAACTATCACAATATCTCCTCTTTTCTTCTTGAGGTAGATATTGGGATCATATGGACACCTCTCAAATCCATGCGTAATGATATGTTCATCAATCTTGATATACCATGCCCAAGGATCTTGTCTAAGACTATACAATGATTTGATGAGTCTACATACTTTTACTTATTCTCTAGGTATGAAAAAACCTCTCGTTGAGTCATGTAGACTTATTCCTGTAAGTATCCATTTAGAAAGGTACATTTTAATTCCATCTGGTAAAATTTCCATCCAAACTGTGTAACTAGATAAAAGATCATTTTGATCTTAGTTGTGGGAGAAAATGTCTCCTCATAGTCTATGCCTTCTTTCTGAGCATACCCATTTGCTACAAGTCTTGCTTTGTATTTGTTAATTATCCCATCTACTTTGTACTTAGTTTTGAAAATAAATATGCATCCAAAATAATTCTTCCCCGATGGAATATCGAAAAACATCTAGGTTTTATTCTTCATAAATGATTTATACTCAACATCCAAGGCATATTTCCAAGCTTTAAACTATAGGAATTCCTGAACAAATAGGGATCAATAAATTTAACAACTCTAGTCATCACGTAATATTTACCTCTTCACAAGCTTTACTATGAGTTTGTGGTCCAGGAATGGATGTGTTTCTAGTACCATCCAATTTTACATCTCGAATCATGTTTATATACCACTTAGGCATATACTAAATTTTTCTCATGGGTTTATGTCATGTCAAATATTCACCATCATCCCCATCATCACTGTCATCATCAGTGGGAACATAAACTTATATTTCCATAATAAGGGTGCTTTAAACATTAGGTGAGTCTGTGGAAGGAGATTTAATTTATTTCCTCTCAAAAAATCAACATATCTGCTAGTGTATACTTTTTTGGTCTTTGGATCCATCAATTTGTACCCAAAAGTGTCTTCATCAGTATCTAATGAATATGTATTTCTATACACTCATATTCATCTTCTTTCTCTTTTTTTTGGGTATGTGCATGTTATAATTACACCCAAATACTCGAGATGTGAAATTAATGGATTTCATCAGTAACCATTCTTCATGTGGCATTACTCAATCAAGAATAATTGTGGGCACTCTATTCAATAGGTAAACTACAATTTTCATTGTTTCTTCCCAAAATGTCTTCACAAATCTTAAATCAATGATCATGCAATGCACCATCTCCATGATAGTATGATTGCTTCTCTCAACAACACCATTTTTATGGTATATGTGGAGGAGGCATTTGTCAATGAATCCCATGAGCTTTGAGAAAGGATTTCAACTCATTATTGGTGAATTCCCCCTTGATCTGAGTGAAGAGATATGGTTTTGCGACATGTCTCTTTCTCAATAGCCACTTTGAACTTCTTGAAGTTCTTAAAATATTCATTTTTAGTACAAAGACAAAATATCCATATTTTTCTTGAATAATCATCAACACAAAGCATGAAATATTTAAATCCATAATGAATAGGTTGCATCGGATCGCAAATATCAAGTTGTACACCAAATTAATCTTACCCGGAGTTCAATATGCACTCTTCTAGAATGAGGATATGTGTTACTTTCCGTGAGGTAGTTAGGACACTTTTTTGTATCCTTATTGAGAGATGGAAAAACTCTGACCATGTCATACCAGTGAAGTGTATCAAGATATTTAAAACTAATGTGACCAATTCTTTGATGCCACAATTGTGTTAAGGAGGTGTCTTTAGCCACAAGTGTTTAATCATATCTTTGGACAAAATCAAGATGCGAAATATATACCACATTTGAAGATCTTGTAATAATTTTGAAGCTTTTTTATTTATCTAGAATCAAATACATTTTCTTGTTAGCTTTGCAATCAAATTTGATCTTAAGATTATGATCTAGAAGCTGATTGACTAATAGAATTTTTTTTATCAAACCAAGGACATACAATACATTTGATAACCTATAATTTTGTGAACTGAGAGGTAAATAAATGTTTCCATTACCTTGACAATATAGGAAGAGTCATCGCCCAATGAGACATGACTTTTGGTAGGTGTGTCTCACATTGTGGAGAACCATTCTATGATTTTGATCATGTGTCGAGTGTCTCTTGAATCACCACGTGAGATAATACTAGAAGATGTGGTTGCTTTACTGGAGTTGGTAGTGTACAATAATTCCTCATCATCTGAGTGGTATTCTTTCTGAGAAACATTTCCTTGTTGATGGGGTTTCTTCCTCTAGTTCCCCTTCTTTTACCCTTGGTTATAGCTAGATTGTCCCTATTGATATTCTTAATTGTTAGGTTTGGAATTTTTTGATGGCATTTTCTTGTATCTATTGTACTAATAATATTTCTCATCATGTCATTTGCTACAAATACAACACTTTTTATTCTACTTGTCCCCTTGCTGATGTTGTTTTTAGGACTTATTGTAAGAATGATATTTTTTCTTTCCTTTCTGATGAGAAGAAAGTGTTCACTCGTCTTCTTCATCTTTGTTTTAGAATAACTCTTCTTTCTTCAACAAGTTCAAAAACTTTTCAAATATGCTTGGTATGATCTAAAAAATTGATTGTCATCACGAAAATTTTGTATGAGAGAGGAAGTGATCTCAAAATAATGGGAACAAAAGAATAATAAGGTATTTACTCTTCTAGGGCTCAAAGTTAAGCCCTCAATGTTGTAACTTTACGTAATAAAGCCTCAAATATCTCATTAGGCTTGAATTTTAGTGTATGTAGCTGACTCAAAAATTTAATATAGTGTTATATTTCTTGGCCTCGTTACACTGCTCATCTTATGCCATGATTCTTTGTGCACTCTAGCATCTCAAATGTCTAGTTACACATCATCAAACACCGCAAAACAAGATGATCGATTTTTATTTTTATTGGCCTTATCAAACCGACATTATTGTTTTGTGTTGTTTTTAGATCTCATTATTGAACCATTGACAACAAGCCACATTTATTCAAACTCAAGTTGAGTTTGAATTTAGGTCTTCTATGTGGCATAGTTGTCACCACATAAGTAGCTATGAGTCAAGAAAAAATAACTTTGGAGCATTAGTGGCCATAGTGGGTTGTTATAATTTCCTAAATAAATAGCTTGTTAGAATAGTACAAATCAATAAAATACATTGAAAAATGAATCTAGACTCTTATGCAAAAACAAATCTACTAACGTCCTAAAAACAATTGTTTTCGGGATTTGGTGGCCTTTTGAGCTCTATTTGGCTCAAAAATGACAAAACCTGAAGAAAAAAAAAAGCAAAGATGGCCTTTTTAGGCTATATCCCTTTACAAAATATGCCCAAAATCACTTTTTTTTAATAAACAGGAGAAAAAAATGTCCAAAGATAGTGTTTTTCACTAAATATAAAGTGGGCTTTAGTTATAGATAAGGGCTTTCAAAATTTTTACCGCTATATTTTCCTATGCCTCTAAAGTTATCTTACCTATCCTGGATGACTTGGCCAAGTTGGCGAGTTGACCCAATAAGATGTGCGGTGAGCCGAAATTAGGTTGAGTACTTTTTATTTCCTCTTTACTTTGGTATTTGGAGATTTATACTACCACATTTATTTATTATAGGTTAGTGCTTTGAGGCAAGGGATATATGTCCAAGTTGGAGTAGGAGCGATGTAGGGTGGCTTTGCACAGGTGGTGGTTCAAAGTAGAGTTTGAAATGATGTAAGGTTCAATGTAGACTTGACTCAACGTGGAGCTTGTCGAGGCATCTTGCATGGTAGGCAAGAACACAAGTGAGGGCTTGGGGATAGCATGCCTAACATGGCTTTATTGACAAATGTGGTTCGGGCTAGGATTCATGGTTTAGCAAACACCAAAAACTCAAATGGGTAGTTCGATGTGGGATTGGGTGTATAGCTCGTCACCACCCCAACTCTTCTATTATCTTGTAGCTCTCCTCTCAAACTCATTAAAAATTTTCCAATACATATTAATCTAATCTAGATGCAAACCGCTTGATTCAACTCACCAAGTCACCCCCAACTCATCTTTCCAACCTAACTCACTAGTACCAAAACTCTCCAATAAACTCGTATAGTAGCTAAAATCGCTCAAGAAACCATTTCGGCTAGCAACTCACCCCAACTCACCAATATAACTCTTCAAGTAGCTCAACAGATCAACCATCTTGCATATCAACTTGGTAGGCAATGCATGGTTTTGTAACACTTTGATCCCTTGACAACTCTTTTCGCATGTAACTCTAGTCTTACATATTTGTTAGAATTGACTATATTTTTGTCTCCAATATAATGAAAAAGCCCCATATTAGGGAAAAACTTATGATTTTTAATTTCTCCTTAAATTGTTGAGAGTTCTAAATTATGTTGGATTATTACATAATCTCTTATAGATCTTCCAATGAGTGTGGGGATGCAGAGATGGGTTTGGGAAGTTTTAGAAGGAAACTTTGGCTCTCTAATGCAGCAAATGCTTCTCTAAAATCATCTATCTCTTCTAAAAACTCTCCTATACACATTAGGTCTTCTCTTTCATGCTCGATACCAAATGTAAATGAGGAATAGGGATGAAAACTTTGTAAATGTCATTTATATGTAATCCAATTACAAGGATATGAAATTCCGTAATACTTATATGTATTGGAAACAGTTAAAGAACAATAAATGGTTACATAGGTGCAACCAAAAGCATATGAGATCGAATAAAAACAATATGAAAAATAATCATGGTTATAATAATATAAACACACAACCATGTGATTAAATAATTATGTGAGTAAAAAAATATACCTATGGTAATAAGTATAAAATGTAAAATTACCTATATACAATAGGTTTTACCTAAGATTTACTACATCAAGGCCTCAATAGAATCAACAATGGAAATTGTGAGAGGAATGCATTCTAGAAACAAAGAGCTTGAGACACAAGGAAAAGTCACATTCCATGAGAAAATTTCCTCTGATGTGGAAGAAGCCTTACTCATTCTGTATGATGTTATCAAGGAAAGCATTGACACCAAGAAAAAGGAACATTATTTTTCTAGAAAAACCAACACATTCATTGATAAGATGAATGTAATTTATAGGAAGCTAAGAGCCATGGCCCAAGCCATTGAAGAAAGAATCTGTAAAAAAACCTATCATAATTATCATGGAGGATGTTGGAATCTGTTAAACATATTCCAATTATACAAAGGAGTATTTAAAAGAGTTGGAAGAGAAAATGAATAGACTACCCCCACAACTTGATGATTTCATCTCAAGGGGATGTCAACTCGGGGACTTCAAAGAAAATCAAGAGGTAGTATCTATGGGAGAATTTGATGATTTTCTCAAGCAATGTATAACTCATTTTCACATGAATATTATAGAATCTAAAGAATCAAAATCAACCAAAGTCTTTGAGATTATTTCCCAAATTTGGGAGAATGTTTAGAAAATAGAAACCTTAAAAGAAATTTTAGGGAAAATCATGGCTTCTCATAAGACTCTACTAGATAAGGCTCCTAAACTCTTTAGGAAGCCTATAATTAACCTTGCAAAGCTTGATGAGGACTATAAAATTTGTAGAGAATCCTTGATAGCAATAGGAAAGAGACCCGGAAATCTAGTGCACCTAAGAGGGACCCACTCGGTTAATCCATTCGAAAAGGGACTTGTGGTTAAGCAAGAACATGATTAGTTCTTGAGAATATTCTTTACTCCTAGTGGCATATTGGCCTTTCTCTTGATATAATCATCCTAACAAGAATCGGTTAGGGTATTTTGTATAAGTCTAGTTACCTCTTTAATATTCCTTTGATTCTATGAAATCATCACTTGGAAAGTTTTATGGAATGAGGCCCAAGAGGGACCCACTCTAGTTGATCCATTCCAAAAGGGACTTGTGGTTAAGCTCGAACATGAGTAGTTCTTGAGAATATTCTTTAATCCTAGTGTCATGTTGGCCTTGCTCTCAATGTAATAGTCCTAACAAGAATCAATTAGGGTATTTTGTATAAGTCCAGTTATCTCTATAATATTCCTTTGATTCTATGAAATCATTAATTGGAAAGGTTAGTGGAATGAGGCCCTTGATTGTATAAATATGTATGCTCTTATTTTTAAAAAGGAGGGAAAATTTTGATAAATGAATGCAAGCTGATACAAAAATTGACTCATGCAATTTGAATTTATCGTTTTCTCATCCGCATTTTCTTGTGAGTTTATGTCTATGAATTTTTGATATCTGAATTATGATGATGTTTTCCTTATGATCTTTAAATTGTGTCATTGTTAGTTTAAATGATGTCACCTTGGTAGATTGTATATTAGATTGATCAAATCGATGTGTGTCACAAAAATTTAAATGATATATTCAAATTACAATTTTCTTGTTTCTAACTCCTTTGAATCTCTACACCATCAACATAAAGGTTTGAGTATGAATACATTTTATGGTCTTAGTAAATAAAAACATGTGATTTGTTATTGAGCGTATATCATTTTCTTGAAACTCAACTTTATAGTAGTTCCTTTTCTCTCTACATTTTCTTTATTTTCCATTTTAATTTTAGCAACACCCCTTTTCACAGATTAAATTTAGGACTTTCTTGAAAGATAAATTTCATGAAAAAGGTGTAGGGAGTGGTGCTAGAAGGATTCAAAATTTAGCAAACACTCTCCATAGATCTCATAGATCAATTCCTGCACTTGTGCACCGAGTCATCTAATTGAATCTAAAACGAGGAGGACATAAGAACCTATCATTATCCTCCATTGGTTTTTATTCAATGTGCATCAATAGAAACAAGAGAAAAATTGGTGCTAAAAGGAGGGCTAGAATAGAAAGATCTAAAATATAATCAATTTTTGCATATACTTTTAACATCATTGTTTGCATATGTTTTCACTAAAATTTCTTTGTATTTATTCATTAATATGGTGCATATATGTTGGATTTACTAATAATTATTACTAGGTCTTGTTGTGATACTAAGTTATCTTATATATCTTTAGATTCTCATAGGAAACCATGCTCGATAAAGGAAAATCCAATAGCCCCAAGGCCCTTCTAAGAACTCCCAAGGATAATAAGCAACTAGGTCCTCCTAAACTAGGAAATACCTCTTGTACTATAGTGACCACAATGGCCTGGTTAGTAGGATCTCCCATTAATATCCTTAGCATTGTCCATGATTTACCAAGAAATATAGAGAAATACCTCCTTGTCTTTGAACCAGCCGATAATATCTCTCGCGTTGAGGAGCATCTTGGGACATTCAAATCATCTCTTATACTCCTAAATGTAACACATGAGGATGTGGCCTATAGCCTCTTCCCATTTTCTCTCAAAATATAACATATGACTATTCTTGAATTTGCTAGAGGGACACATCACCAGCTAGCAAGATTTCCATAAAATCTATGTTTCTCAATTAGGAAGAATCACTAGTCTAGTAATAATATATCAGAGGTTCACAACCCTACAAAGGGATGTCCAAAAACCTATTATATATTTAAATGATAGATTCCAAAATATTTACAGCATGACTACCCAACCATAAAAACCCACAGATGAATTGGTATTAGAAATTTTTTAAAAATGCCTTATATCCTATGACCTCATTTTTCTTAAGAAGGTCTCAAAACATCACTACCTTGACAATTGCATATGTTGAAGCTATCTAAATTGATGAATAAATGTACCCTCAAGGATATTCTTCCTTTCCTTCCCCAAATCCACATCTCAATCAATTTCCTCAGGTTATCCAAAACATACTAAATCCTATACAAACACCAGTCTGAATGCTCTATCGATCAATTGCATAGCCCCAAATAGTAACAAGGCTTAGCTAATTTTACACCCTTTGTTGATCCACAAACAAATGATAATAGCCAATCCATAGTCCTTGTTAACAATATAAATTCCTAAGTACCAAATTAGGAGAATTCAAATGGAGATATAGATTTTATCCAATGAATGATTAGAAAACTAGGCTAAGACTTCTTGTGTCTATAAAGACAAGTAGGTAATACATGGGAAGATAACCCAAGTAGAAATTACAATTATCAAAGGTACAATAATTGACCCTTGAACAAAAGTAACAAATGTCAAGCAAAATCTTTGCAAAAATAATGTCATAGATAAATGTGGATGAAATTGCATTACCAAATTAGAGCATAGTCCATAATACAGTTAAGCATGGTGAATTGGATCGTGTTGAGTTTCTTCGTGCATTTTAAGTCTTTCAAAATGAGTTAGATAACTATGAAATAATTTTCAATACCAATGACACTACTCACCCATCTAATGATACAAAACCCCCAAGCACCGTCATGATGGTGAAGACATATTGTTTTCCTTACATGAGGATGTTGAGCCAAAAGAGTGAGGTGCATGCATTTCAACAATACTAGAAGGGAAATTATGCATTGAGGAATAGGGATGATAGCACTAATTTAATTCCCCCAAATTTTTGTACAACTCCACTAGACCCAAAAGCCAACAATGGTCTTCCTCCCCAAAAGGAAAACATTGTAGAAGACATGAAGAAAATTAAGGAAAACATTATTTTTCATGAATTATCTTAGATCACATAACATAAAGATTTGTTTTTAAAATCTTTAGCTAACAAGACTACTAAAGACCCTAAAAAGTCCTCTCATGCCAATGTTTCCTTATATAAAATCAAAGTAGAAGTTCCTCCCTTCCTACTAACTGTGAGAATGTTTGGAAAGAACCTAAACAATTGTTTGGTTGAATATGGGGCCTTTACAAATATTATGCCTTTTATTATTTGCAAGAAAATTGATCTAACCCCAATTAAATATGATAGGTTAGTAGTACAATTAGATAAATCCAAGGTATAAGTGATAGGGGAGCTCCTTAATGTACACATGCAGCTAGCCTCTGAGCCTAGGATCCAATAATTCATAGATATACAAGTTGTAGAAATCCCAAAGGCTTATGGTATGTTATTAAGTAAGGATTGTTGGTTTTCATTCTGAACTAGTATCTACAATTAGAGTGATCTTTCCAAGATTTTCCCTTATAATTGAAAACTTTGATTTACATAGATTCAATAACACCAAAGAGTTCTATTGTCCAAAAATTACCCCCTCTCATAATTTTGACTGACTTGTAAAATGGGCTTGGCCATTATGGTCTAAGAAAGTTATGGTACACTAAGCTAGTCATCCGCGGAGTGCAGAACTTATTGTTATGTGGGTTTTCCCTAATCCTCATAAAAACGAGAATAGGCTCAAGATTTATGTGGGATTCTAGTATAGTTGGCCATCATGGCATCAAGTCAATGTCATAAGCTAAACCAAGTCAGGGTACCATGGGTTTCAATCCCTTGAGAGATTTGAAAATCAGCTAAGGAAATATACCATGAAACAAAGGAAGTGAGCGAATAATGATTTAAGTAAAAATGATTACTCGTGAAGGATCTTATACTTGTGGGGTGACATTTTACGAAGGATTGAAGATCGTGGATATGTAACAAATTCGTGGCACACTAATTCAATGTTCCGTAGGTATTTCAAAAGTTAGTATTCTATAAATTTCAAGAGCCATGGAATACTCAAGAATCTCAGAGAAATGAGAAGAATTCTCGCAAGAGGTTCAAAACATCTAAAATATTTCAAAATACCCATGAGGAAGAAAGAAATATAAGTAAAATATGTGGAACGAGTGATGGAGCATTTTTCCTATAACTCTTGTTGCAGTAACCAACTCATGCAAGATTGATATTGTTAGAAGGGTCTCGTTAATGGCTATATTCTAGGACACAATGAACACTTGGAATTGCTACAAGTAAATATAAAATAATCTAGATTAATCAAATGATCAAATGAAAAACTAAGGGAATCAAATAGAGATGCATCAATTAAAGTAGAATCAACATAAGAAGTTTGTAATAAATTTGTAACATATGTATATGCTAGGTACAAAATGGGGATTCTATAGGGGCCCCTACCCTTGAAATTTATATAAATTTTTTAGTATACATATACAAAAAAGGGTTTTTTAACTAAATACATTGTCAATTTATGACTAAAAACTCCTCTGAAAAGACAGGGAGATGAGATAACATATTTTTCTTCCTAAATGCAAATGACTTGCATTCTTGAGCACCATAAACATATTATACATATCCTTCTAATCCGTGAGACATACCCTTGTCCATAATTTCCTTAATACTTTTCCTTGGGCCTTCCAAAATCTCAATCAATTCCAATTTTTTCCCATAGAAGAGGCCCATTCAAGAAATTTAAGCCCTCCTGTGAGATATACCTTGGTACCCCAACTAGTAGAAATTTTGGGGGTTTTGTATGGCCTAGGTACATCAATTAGCTTAGCAGAACTAGCTCGGTACATCAATTGGATCAAAATACTAGCTTGGACACACCTACTAGATCAACCTATCCCTTTTTGCATTTCTTCAATGGAGGTAGAGGCACTTGAAGCTTTCTCAAAGGTAGACTTCACATAATATTTTTCAAGAATGGTGAGCATTTGTTGTATTTTTTTACGATAAATTAAGGACACATCCTCTTGAGGATCATCATCGATACTACATGAACATTATGTGGGATTTATTTCTCTACCATATCCTTGCTTGAAAAATTGGGTGATATCCATATGGAATTTTCATTAATCACCAGCCTATAATGGATCCGAAAATTCTTCAACTTCTTTTGAGTTACGTGGTCCTTTTGTCGAAGCAAATGATGAACTAAAATATAGAATATAGATAAGAAGGGAATCATTTTGATCATCTTCCTCATCAAATAAATTCACACTATGTTGATAGTTAGCGGTCATGTGGGCTCTTCTTGGTCTTCAACCATGAACAACATCTTAATAAATGCTTCACTTGGGCCAAAAATATTAAATATTGTGTGTGAGGCTTTTGAAGAAATATATTTCTAATTGTTTCCTAGTTTCATCTCTACCATTGCTTGAAAAATTATAACACTGATACTTTCACAAGAAACTTCACTTATAATACTCAAGGGAACTTGCAAATTCATAAGAAATGAGTGAGAATTTATAAGAGGGTTAATAAAGGAGATTTCGTGTGAATTATAAAATTGAGATTGAATGCAAGATCAATTTTGGATGCTCGCACAAATTTAGAAAAGGGGAAGGCATAATGATGTATGTCAAAAAGTGATCTTTTATCTTGATTAAAAATTTTGCACAAGGAAAGCATGAAATTCAAATGAATATTCATAGTTATTCATTTCCCAAAAAATATTCTCTAAAAAGGAAAGTTTCAAATCAGTTGGAGTAATGACATCAAGGAATAAATGGTTTGTTACTCGGCACATAAGTGATTTTGACAAGATGAATAAGAAAAAACGGATTAGGAAAAACAAAAAAAAATATCTTGCACACACCCATATCTACAACCAAAAATAAAATTAATTTGATGGCTCACAAAAGAATCTTTGCAGTTTGAAATATATTTTCCAAAGATGGAGTTCATTTTCATGCCTTATGGGATTGCTCGCATATGCTTTTAAGGGGAAAATCAAAGTGAATTCATAACAAATTTTGTATAAATATGAGGGTCTTGTCCTCATATGAAGAGGGGGGATAGTTTTTATCTGATAAGTTGAGAAAATATCATTGTAACTTTGTATTTTTGTTTTCCATCAATAGAAAGTGTGTGAAATTTGAATTTTAGACTCCTTATGCCAAGGTGGTTGCATTGTACAACCATTGGCAAATCATTGAATACATTTAATCTATGTCCCTTTGTTAAGGAATGAGAATTTGAAATGAAATATGTATTTCTATGATTTCTAGTATGTGTTTTGGTATCATGTATGTTGAATAAAGATTAATGAATCCCAACTTCTATTACAATATTTGTCTTCATTACATTTATATAATACACTAGATCAATCCTTGGTTGTTGCATTTTTGGTCATTAAATCAATATTTTCTTATAGCATTTACTCTACAATATTTGATATGGTTATAAAATCCTTATTGCAACCATCTTGTTGAGTTATTTTTATCAGCCTTAGAGTGTATTTTTGGCATATGAAAGTAAAAAATGAATATTTTGTTAGAACTCTTGTATGAGCTTTTGTTGAGTGTTCTAAAGATTGTGTTAGAAATATTTGTGGATTTGGTATCAATGAATGAAAATATTTTCTTATAAGTTTTGTTACTTAATTTTCATTTCACTACGCATTCCAGAAAAGCATGTTGTCTTAGTGATTACTAATACTTTGTTTCAGTAAATTGATATCATTTATTTCCCCAACTTTCTATAAAAAAAACCTATCTCACCACCCTACCATTACTACCATAACTATAAGATTCAACCTACCATACTTGTGTTCTGATCCATGCATCCTTGAAAAATGCATTACACCTAAACTCCCATATAATGATGCACAAGAACCAATTCCTGTTGTCTTTAGTAACATGTGTTTGAGATACTAAGTATATTCAATATCCCTGTGAAAACTCTTATGAGTAGATATTAATTTTCATGGCCATACTCATCCCATAATTGACCCATCATTTAAAATCAAGAAGAACACATTGTAGAATTTTCTTCTTCCATTCAAGTTACATTAAGGGTCCTCTCACCCTTGTTTAGGTAGGACCAAAAGTAGTAAGATCAAGTCATCCCATTTTTACATGCCTCTCAATCATCCCAAAATATTGGTGCAAAAGATAATTTCATATATATCCCTACCCATAAAATCACATCCCATAAACATATTTCATCCTTTCCAAGCCATCCCATCCCAAGGAAAGTTCTGTTATGTCCCTAGTGGAGTGTAAAATTGGGAGAAAACACGCTTCTAGCACCATTTCCAGGGACCATTTACTCCATATTAGGCTCAGGATAGTCTTCCTTTGAAGAAATTTGTTGAAATCCTACAAATTAAGGATTAATTTGGTGTGTTGTTTATGGTTTTCCAAATATAATCAAGATTTTGTGTGAATTGTTTCTATAAAAAGCTAAAAGTAAGTTGATATGGTGAAGTGGATTCCTTAAAATATTGTTGATTTAATCTACATTTCTAGAGTGCAAGGATCTAGTGGTGGATCCACCTTTTAAATAAGAATATAGGTTAGACTAGTGTTATTTCCACCTTATACACCTTGTTGATTAACTCTCCATTTTACAAAACTAGAAGGATGAAGGTCCTTTTTCATATCTAACCTCACAAGAAAATTACTCCCAGAATTAGAAATTGCAATTTTAAGGAGGAAGCAAGTTTGGAAACTTGTAGAAGGTCAAATTTAAAAATATAAAGGTGTTCAAACCCCTAAGTTTGATCCTCCTTTGATAGAGGATTACTCTAGCACATCTGATAGTTTTGAAACAAGTAGCCCTCAAGCCCATTTACGTTTCCTTATTCGGAAGGTTCAACCCTTTATATCGATAGAGATCATCCTCATCTTCCACATTTTTCACATATCCAAGAAAATAGAGTTTTCTATGTGAAATAAATCCCATAAAGGATTCCATTGTGTGGATCATACCCCTTTACCCCAAATACCTCTTATTCCCCATAGATTCAATCCTCTATTTGAAAATCCTCCACCAGATATAATGGATCACCCTCCTCTTAGAGATCCTTTTGTAGTCACTACATATCAACCAATAAATTTCAATGGTATAATCCTAATGAGGTGCAAATGAGATCAAAAATAGGATTCCTAATGGGGTATTAGTTACCAATCTCAAATTCTTCTAGAATGTCATGGATGATTATGAGGTTGATTTTGAGGATGTTTATGTCAAGTTTTTATACACACACTAGAAGAAGAAGCCAGAGAATGGTACAATTCATTACCTACAAGATCAATTGAACTCTTGGGGAGAAATGAAAAATGCTTTTAAAATACAATATGGTGATATAACTACCCATGTTTTTATCTAAATTTAGAACATCAAGAAGAACCCCAATGAGTGTGTACAATATTTTAATACAAGGTTCAATAAAACTCTGACTAGGTTTCCAAATAACATAAGGCCTAGTGATGAATCTTTCCTAATTAAATACTCTAATGCTTTTGACAAAAGGAAACTTACTATTTGAGGGATAAGGCCCCTCGGACCTTAAGGAAAGCCTTTTATATGGCTATTTAGATAAAAATAACATCAAAAGTTGGGAAGCCTCCAAAGAGAGAAGGTGTTAAGTTGGTCAATCTAGAAAAACCTCAAGCAAGCAAGTCTATGGATTTAGAAGAAGTAGTTAAAACCTTGGCTAGAGAAGTCAAGGAAATTTCATACAAACTTGCTAGAGTAGAAAAAGGTTTGAATCCAAATCCTCAAACACCAATCCCCAGAATAATAGATTTGGGAACCATCCCAAAGGATATCACCAAGTAGAGGACAGAGGAAAAGGGCCTATGGGTTCAGGAAAAAAATAACAAGCCTTCAGGGACAACAAGACAATCCCAGATCCCTTGATGGAAAGAGTTTCTGTGGTAGAGGAGGAACACACTATTGATTGGTGTGATAAATGTCTTTTGCCTCATGCTCCTTGACAATCATCCTATTGAAGATGAAGATGAAGAAGATGATTTTGGTGATGTATGTATGTTGGAATGTCAAAAGGATCTTGTGCAAGGGAAAATTCTACTTTCCCTCCTTTTTGTAAATTATGGAAGATTTTTGGGCTCACACCAATTAGTTATTTTCCATCCCCTCTGAAGTAAATGTTGATATTGATATGGCTCAATATTTTGAACTCCCTAGCCATGATTTTGAATATTTAAGAGCATTAATGATTAAAAATATGATGGTGAAATTCCATCAGGGAGGATATAAAGTTATTAATAAATGTTGTTGTTTCCCAAGAAAAGGAATATAATTTTTAATAGAAAAAATCAAGGACCTATCCCAATCTTCCCAAGTTTCGGATTCTCTTGACTTAACAATATCCAAAAGATACTTCCTAATAAATGTATACTAGACAAATTCCTTGTCATTAATCCAAATTCAAGTACTTCTTCCTAGCCTAGATAATAAAAGACAATATTCCATCAGAAAAAATAGTCACTCTTTCCCTCCCAATACACACTTACCCAAATATACCACATGTGATATGGCCCAATTTTAAGCCAAATAAAGATCATTGTCCCCATTGTAGAATTACTTAGGATCCTAGAACATAGAAGAAGGGCATTTGAATATTTGGGGTTGAAGGAATATGTAGTTGTTAAAGAAATAAATACTAGTAATAGTGTGACTCCTCCTACTATTGTTGAAGTTGACATTAAAGAAGATCAAGAAAGTAATAAGGTACCTCCAGAGGTATATTTAGGAACTTCCTTATTTGAATCACAATTATATGTGGATCCTTTATTTACCACTCTTATTATCAATGGAAGGCTTCTCCACAATTGCATTTTGATTATGGGCTTCCTATAATATCATGACATTAGAATTCATGAATGAATTGGACATCAAGATAACAACTACTTTTGGGAAGTGTTTTTCTATGGATTCTAGGGAGGTTCCTGTGGTTGGATATGTCAAAGGTTTGGTGGTACAACTTGTTTCTTATCCTGGTAAATATTTGACTATGAATGTTGTTATAGTTGACTACCCTACCAAATGGGGCATGTTATTATCAAGAAAATGGGCAGCTAGTGTAGGGGCGAAATGTCCAAATGGATATGTCTTTTTCTTCCATACCTCTAGAAGGAAAATTGGTCAAATTACACATGATAAGACAAGATGTTGTGCCTCATAAAATACCCCTAAATGCTTCTTATGAATTATTATTTGTTGATACAGAATTGGGTAACTTTATAGGTTGTGTTATTTTGAATCATTAGTTTGTAGATATGAATACACAACTTGAAGATATCAATGTTCCATGACTATGAATTTTGATGGAGCACTCTAGTGTTCGAAATGAGGTGGAAGTGTCCTAAATTCCCAAAATCATGGTTCTTTTAGTTTCTCCTTCAAGTTAAAATTTGAGTGCACAAACAATATAGTTGAGTATGAAGCATTTATTCTCAATTTGAGAGTTTTTTAGAGGCATGGAATTAAGAATCTCATTGTTAAAGGTGATTCAAAGTTGGTTGTAAATAAAGTCATAAAAATTATATGCCACAAAGAACTAGGTTGAGACAATATAAACATGTAGTGTGGGATCTCATTGAATTATTTGATTCTTTCAATCTTCTATACCATGAGAGAAGTCATAATTAGTGCTGACAAGATGGTTTTCCTAGAATCTCAATATGACAATGAAAATGTGTCTCCATATTACAATTATGAAGTATAAGTATTAGTTAGGCCTTCAATCCTTGACAACATTCAACATTGGCAAGTATTTGAAGATGATGCTCAAATCCAAAGGTTTTTAAATTATAGAGGTGAGTTTACTAATCAACTCATTGACCTCAAACCTATGGTGGTGTTTATTAGAAGGAAAGGAAACCCTCTTTAGGGAAGGATATAATTTAGTTGAAAACAAACACCATCCCTAGGGGACTTGTTAGCCTTGAGTCTAATTTTGACATCTCGGACAGAGTTATGAACAAACCTATCTATGCACCTAGAGATGTTGTGGAATGCAACTTGGGAACTTCTCATAATCCAAGAAATTTTTTTAGGGAGCAACATGCATGAAAAATAAAGATAATTTTATACCAAATTATTGAGAAAGTATCAAGGATTATCTTACATGGTATTATTCTGAGCTAAAGGTTTATAGGAGAGATTTTTCCATGAAATACCTTTGGATCCTCATAATAAGTATTTAGGTAGAATAAATACCTATTAACCATATCCTTACTACTAATATGCAAGAGGAGTTAAAATTTTTGAGGGATGGTGGGATAATACAACCCACTATATACTCCTCATGGGTAGAAAACCTAGTGCTAGTTAGAAAAATAATGGGGATATTAGGCTTTGTGTAGATTTCATAAATTTAAATAAGGCATCACTCAAATATAATTACACATTGCCTAACATGGATAATATTTTGCAAAATTTTACTGGATTGGATTTATTGTCTACATTGGATGGATTCTTAGGTTATAATTAGGAAGTGGTGAAAAAATAAATACAATATAAAATCACTTTCACCACCCTTGGAGCACATATGTTTATGTCAGGATGCCTTTTGGATTAATGAATGCAGGAGAAAATTTTCAAAGAGACATGGATGTTTATTTCTTGGGATTTTTATTAATGATTTCATTGCAGTCTATCAAGATGATATAATTGTCTTCTCTAGAAAAAGGGGTGATCATTTGGAACACCTTGAAAATATCTTGATCATAGATGTAGAGAATGGGATTTCATTAAATCCAAAGAAATGTCACTTTAGGTACAAAAGGAAAAGTTTTTGGAACACATAATATCACATAGGGAGTTATGATAGACCCTAAAAGGGTGGAATCCATTGATAAAGTCCCCATACCCATGTCAAAGAAAGGCATCCAATCCTTCTTTGGACAAATTAATTTTGTAAGAAGATTTATCTCTAAATTTTTGAAATTACTCTCCCCATCACAAGTATGTTAAATAAATACCAAGTTATCAAATGGGAAGAAGGGGTTGTCCAATATTTTGAAGGAATAAAGTAGGCACTTAAAATTGACCATATTACCAACCCTTATTATAAGAAAGAGTTTCAAATTTTTCCTTTGCCTCCGAGAATATAATTTCTTCTTACCTATTAAAAAATGAAGAAGGGCATGAGAAACCCATTTCCTTCTTCAGTAAGGCCTTATATGATGTTTGAGTTGAAATATTCTATTATGGAGAAAAAATATTTTGCCTTGTAAAAGCTACTAAAATTTTCAAACCCTATATTCTGAGTTCTAAAATCATATTCTATGTACCTCATACAATGGTAAAGGATATCCTATCTCGAAAATGGAAATGTCAAGAAAAATGTGTAGGTGGGTGAACAAGCTTCAAGAATATGATATGGAGATTCAGACTACAAAACTAGTTAGAGGCTTGGGTTAGGCTAGGTTGATGGTGGAAACAAATTTACAAATTGTTGAGATACATAATATTGATGGGAATGAAAACACCCTCATGAGAAATTAGGTACCTCAGCTTGGTACAAAGACATAGTCTACTACTTAAAAATCCTAAATTGTCCTTCTCACTTAGACTTGAATTAGAGGAGGACACTCAAATTGGTTCCCACAAATACATCTTAACTAACCATGGGCTGGCTTGGAAAATCATATAAGGAATTTTGTTGAGATGTATCATAGAGGAAGAATCCCTCAAATTAATATTTTAGTTTCAAGGAGGTTTGTGTGTTGAAATTTGTTTTGGAAGAGTTACTACCCATAAAATATTAATGGAAGGATATTGGTGACCCTCCCTCTTTGAAGATGTGCCTCTACTAGTCAAAAATTGTGAGAGTTGTCAACATTTTTCTAGTAGGTTAAAAGAATTTGGATCCCTTCCCTTACATCTTGTCTTAATAGAAGCTCCATTCTAACAGTGGGGGTTATATTTCTTAGGAGAGATATCAAATTCTTCAAGTGTAGGTCATAAATGGATATTGGTGGCCACTGATTACTTCACCAAGTGGGTTGAAGCTATTCCCACCAAGAATGTAACTCATCAAGTGGTTATGGATTTCATCCTTAATCACATAATTTGTATATTTGGTGTCCCCACCAATCTGGTTGCTAATAATTCCATGATTTTTAGAGCTAAACCATTAGCAACAATGTTTCATAAATATGGCATAACCTTAGCCTATGCATCAAACTACAATCCCCAAGGAAATGGGTAGGAAAAATCAAGTAACAAGAACCTACTTAAGACCCTCATAGGAACATTAAAAATGAATAAGAGGAAATGGGGTGAGAAGCTCAAATTTTCATTATGGGAAGATAGAATTACCACCAAAATATCCACTAGTAAGATCCCATTTGAGTTGGTTTATGGTGTCCAATCCCTTTTTCCCCTTCATTTGTAACTATCTACTTATCAGTTTATGAAACAATTAGAAGAATTAGAAGGGGTGAAAGGATCAACCAAATTGTAGAATTGGATGAATTAAGAAGGGAATCCCATCAAAGCCATGTTAAGTTCGGGAGAAGCTCGAGAAAAAATTTGATAAAAATGTTATCCCAAGAACTTTTCATGTGGGGTACTTAGTTCTACTATGAGATAGCAAGCATGAAGACAAGGGAAAGAATGGAAAATTTGATGCCCTATGGATGGGTCCTTACTCCATCAACATTAGAATTGAGAACACGTTTTCTTCTTAAGGGACCTAGAAGGACAATTTATTGAGCTTCCTATCAATAGTAGGCATCTTAAAATTTAGTGGATGAAAGGATACCTTCATGTGTGTTTTTTTATAATGTACATTTCTGTTGTTTTTGTTTATTTTTGTTGTTGTTTTCCTTTTGTTGTTCTGGTCTAAAGTGATCAAGTTTTACCTATTTTTTATACTCATGATTATACTTTGAAATTTTCCAAAATTCATAACCATCTTGTCTTTTTGACTCCTTACCGAATAGACTAGGCACTGGTCTAGGTCTTGTGAATTTTTTATTTATGGTTCTTGTGGCACCCATGGGGTGTACATCCTCGAGTAGGAGCCAATGTTGGTACTCATTCTGAACCAATATCTACAATTGGAATGACCTATGAAATATTTTCCTTATCCTTGAGAATGCTACTTTACATATATTTAGTAATACCAAAGCAATATATTATCCAAAACTTACCCCTTCCATAATTTTGAACGACTTATAAAATGGGCTTGGCCATTATGCTCTAAAAAATCCATGGTACACTAATCTAGTCATCTCAGTAGAGTGAAAAACTTAGCATTATGTGGGTTTTACCCAATCCACAGTGTAGAACTTAGTGAGCATTATGTGGGTTTTACCCAATCCATAGAGTGTATAACTTAGTGTTTCATGGGTTTCCCAATCCTCGTAACCATAGGAATTGGCTCAAGATTTATGCGGGATTCTAGCATGGTTGGCTATCGTGACATCAAGTCAATCTCATAAGATAAAGTAATTCAAGTGTATGTGGGTTTCAATCCCATATAGATTTGAAAATCAGCTAAGGACAAAATTTGTGAAACAAAGGAAGTGAGCGGATAATTCTTTATGTAAAATTGGTCGACTAGTGAAGGATCTGATACCGTGGGGTGGCCTTTTGTGAAGGATTAAAGAGTGCAAATATGTAACAAAGTTATGACACATTAATTCAATGTTCTATAGATGTTTCAGAGGTTATTATTCTATGTATTTCAAGAGCCACATGATACTCAAGAATCCACCAAATATTTCAAAATACACGCGAGGAAGATACAAATACAATGAAAAGTCACGGGATGAGAAATGGATCATTTTCTTAACCCTTATCATGCGGTAACCAAATCACTCAAGATTTATCTTCTTGGAAAGGTATCATTAATGGCTATATTCTAGGGTAGAATGAACACTTAGAAGTTCTACAAGTAACTCTTAGAGTAGCTAGATTAAGCAAAGATTGAATGAGAAACCGAGGGAATCAAGCAGAGAGCATCAATTGAAGTGGAATCAACATAAGAATTTTGAAAGAAATTTGTAACATGCGTATATGCTAGGTAAAAAATGGGGATTCTATAGGGGCCCCTGCCCTTGAAATTTATATAAATTTTTTTATATACATATACAAATAGGATTTTTGATCAACTAAATGCATTTCCAATTTATGACTACAAACTCCTCTGATAAGATAAGGAATAATATATTTTATTCCTAAACTCAAATTCCTTGTGGTCTTGAGTGCCATAAACATATTGTACATCTCCTATTAATCCATGAGATATACCTTTGTCCATAAGTTCTATGATACTTGTCCTTGGGTCTTCCAAAATCTCAATCAATTCTATTTTTCCCATAGGAAGAGGCCTATTCAAGAAGGTTAAGCCCTCCTATGAGACTATATGATAGAAAAGTGACATGTGAGCATGAGAATCTACAAGTAACTCTTCTTTGTACCCAACCTCCCGAGGTCATGCCGAGATAGCCGGTGAGAATGGAATATATGTGGGTATAGACAAACTAGTTGGGAAATATTATATCCTCAACACGTAATAATGGAATCTGTGAATCTAAGGCAAAGAAAGCTCTCCTAACCTAAATTGGTGTAATGGATCGTTCGGATATAATAGCTGCTCGGAGGCTCCAATCAATGTCGAGCTCTACCAAGATCCTATCTATTGGTTATTGGATACGTGGAAAATGACCTGTAGGTGCTTCGTGTATATTTCCAGACAAGGTCATGGAAAATGGTAATGAGAGGTGTAGTGGATTTATAATAAACTATGGGTGGTTTTCTGGTCTAGCCCAGAAAATGTTGGATTGATTGGCTTCTATGTTTAATATGGAAAATTGTGTTATGATATCTAGTGGGAGTGGTGAGGATATAAATACCAACATTCATAAATCGGCGTCAACACTTAACTGATTTGCAGGCCTGTTGGGTTGTGGGACCTGGGGATCACAACCATGAGTTTGTGGTTGTTGTGGACCTATTATGGTCATGTGAAGAATCAATCTCTTCTTCCAACTATCCAATGGTCATAAGCCTTTTCAGCTTCTATGTTTAGTACCAGGAGTTGTGTGATTTTCTCATAATACCTTACGGGTGTTCTAGAAACTTGTATACACAACCCTATGTCTATGTCGATGAGAAGGTCTCCTGCATCTAGCTGTAGAACTAATGGATCACAGCCAAATATTTGTTCTCTTTTGGGTTCTTTTATGGTCATGCGGATATCTTATCAAGGCAATCTATAGTTGGGTTGACTTGACCAAAATGTGTATGCTTTGTCATCTTCAATATTCAGTTGTCTCAATTGTTCACTAATTTCTTGTTGATTTGTTGTCATTTGAAAGACTTGAATCCTAAGCCCTTGATCTATATCCATTAACATTGTGAAGAGATTCGGCTGAGATACTACCGGTTCGAATATGTATTCCCTGGGCTCTCTGGGTCCCATAATTGTCATGCAAAAGATAACTTAACTAAAATGAGCAAATTAACCATGAAAGCTATATCTACACTATGCTTATATTTCTCTTATTTTTGTATTTTCAATTATGTGTATTTGAACAAAATTAAAAGAGCAGCTATTCTAATATATTCAAATAATGGACAGTTAATCTAATAACATAATTTAAAACAAGCAAGCTAGCTTGGTATAGCTATTTTCCTATGCAGTTGTGAATTTATCCTAAATATTTAAATAACTAACTAGTTTAATCGAAAGACTTCCAATCCTACCTCGAAGTGAGGAATGAATCATAGTTTCTTAGAAACTATCATTCCCCATAGCTTCCCTGGCAATATCGAAAGTGAGCTTTAACTAAATGAAATAATTTTCTACTCTATTTGATATATTGTAACTACAACTTTGATAGCTCAAACCTAGAGTTTACAGAATAGTGGTAAATCTAGTTGTGTCATGACTTGTCCCCTCAGTGTGATCTCCTCGTTCCTTCGTGTTCTCATGAATCCAGAAAAGTGTGAGTGTGATAGCGTCAGTAGAAGAAGATACTCAAACAATGGCAGCTTTGGATATAAACCGAATATAATGCAAGTAAGAGAGGGATAGTGCAAGTGAACAGAGCTTGACTATGTAATTCCTAGCAGGATTTATTACGGGGATATAATGCAAATACGCCAAGAATTCTGGGATCTATCTCTTGTGACAAACAAAACATGCAACTCTAAGATGGATTCTAATCTAAAAGTGAAACTACCTTATGCTAAATTGATTGTATGAGATAGCAATGAAGCAAGATGAAAGGAAGAAGATCAAATGACCTCTAAAGCAGAAAGGAGAGACTGATAATTCATGCAAAATATAAAACTATTGAAACTTGTGCAAGAACTTCAAACAAAACTGAATAATCAAACACAGAAGGAGAGGGGCCATTTTTTTTAAAGCAAGTTGGGTATTTATAACATTTGGATTTACCAGAGGGTAAATCTAAATTGAACTCTTCTATTATTAAACAAAGGGAAAACACTATTTACCAGGCAATCCAAAACTTAAATGCAAGCTTTAGTGGTTGAGGAATATGGATAGAAATTTGAATTTTACATTTGACGAAATCATCGAAAATTACTGGAAAACATGCACAGGACCACTACCCCGCACAGGGGAGGTGGTTACAGGACACCACCACCTTGTCCCGGGTGGTGGTTCCATAACTTAAAGACAAAATGCAAGGAAAAGGGGGCAGAGGTTAGAACAAGACATGCAAAAAGATAGACAAGGCTTTCTAGGATGCAAATGTACACTGGCAAGCTTTTCTAGATTCTAAACACCTTGCGAAGAGATCTGAATCATCATTGGGGTTTTGTAACCTCTTTTTCCGTAGTACAATACCTACATTTTTGGGTACATACATATTCCCCCTCGGAGAAGTGTTTTAGCCATGAAGAGGCATAAAATGGTGGGTCCGAGTATGGCGGTCCCAAAATGGGGAGTTAGAAGCTATACCTAACACGCCTATGTGTTAAAATGTCACCACCAAATTCCCGCTATCTGCAAGATGAAAAGAGGACTCAAGTGCAGATAGATAAAATAGATCAAAAAATAAATACTAAATTAATATGAAATGAGGACTTACCATTTACGTGGGGATAAGAACTTACCTCCATCGGTGCTCCAACTCTACGTAAGAACACTCAAAACAAAATTAGAATACTATATATATAAAAATGAACTCATTTTACTATTCATTTGCATGCGTGTTGATTTGGTTGTTTTTGAGCTCTAGGACCCACGGTGACCATTTTCGATGAGAGTGCAGTCAAAATGTCATTGTGAGATCATGATCATGCCTCCGAGAGTAGGATATCAACCCACAAAGTCTCAAGTTAGTTCTCCTCAATTTATCGTTTTTAAACCTAAAATGTAGAAATGTTAAAATATTTGTCTTGGGGGATTTTTTTTTAAAATGTTAGTCTTAAATGAGTCTCTAGGGGGGACCCATAGGGTAGGTCTTTATTTCAGTTAAAATGGTGCATTTTTGCTTTTTTTAAGTGTTTTTAGGGCTTTCGAGTCATTTGGCAATTCGAGATAGGACCGCCACCCTACACAAAGCGGCAATTATGAGACTACCACCCTCATAAGGCGGTGGTTATGGGACCACTACCTCATAAGGTGGTGGTTACATGAAAACCGCCACTCGCAGGAAACTGCACAGGTGGTTTTCAAAAAAATGCAAAAAGAGATGTAATTTTCAATTGTCTTTGCATTTTTGACATTTTTATATGTTCTTGATAATTTTTCTAGTTGGATTATGTTACTAACTTACTCTTTTTCTCTATTTTGGGTGGATGTAGAAGAAGGAGGAGTACATCAGATGGAGTAGAGAGAGGGAGTGTGATTGGCTCCCAACGAGTGCTAGAGGCACTTACTTAGGTAGAGCGAGATACTCTACAGAGGGGGTTTATTTGGAGGATTACACAGGTCCCTCATGTTACACCTACTAGTCACATATTGTGTGACTTATTTTCATACTGGGATGTAGATCGGAACACTTTCCAATTTCCAAGAGTTAGGGGTGAGTGGACTATCACCCTAGAGGATGTTTATCGCATATTGGGGTCCCGATTCTTGGGAGATGGTTGTCTCTCAAGATAGCAATATCCAGATCTCAGATGGTTCAGTGGGCCACCTATATGGGAGATGTTGTTGTCTCCATGGGCTCGAAGAAGGGGGTGAAGGTCCATTCCATTGTTGATTCTCCTATCCCTGTGCTCGTTAGGCTGTTATGGGTATCTTGGCTTCGCGATTGATTGGGGACAAGGGAGGAGATACTCTCTTATACTATTGGGCTCCCATTATCACACAGATTGAGGTGCATGGCCATGTTTACACTTAGGAGAGACATTCTTGGGACCACCTATCATGACTTATATAGGGTGGTTAGATTACAGGGAAATCATTGAGTCACCCTACTCTAGTTATGAGTTGGGTGTATGAGCACATCATTCCCTATGGGAGAGGTGTATAGGTAGAGGATCTTGGGGCTGTCAGGGCTAGCGAGGTGGATAGGGATGACTATACTTAGGATGCCACACTAGCTAGTGGCTTCTTTGACTATTACAGACATGGAGGCCACTCCTTATCAGGCCATGGCAGGGTTATGGGGAGAGGAGACACACACATTGATTGCCTGCTATACTACTACAATCAACTGATAGACAGGATGGGGAAGTTGGAGATCCACCCCTTTGACAGAGTACCATAGTAGTTTGGCCTCCCCTATATTGATATGTTTCCTCCAGTGGGGCTAGTATATAGGTCTGTTCATGAGGCCAGGGAGGTCCTAGAGGATGAGGTTGGACCACGATCACTCCTGGAGTTCCCATTACAGCTAGGTGGGTGGTTCATGCCCGAGGGGTAGCCGGTGCTCCTCGAGCACCTTTACTTCAGATCGAGCCAGTCCTGCTCATAGTGAGAGGGAGATGAGCCCATTGATGTGGACTCAGACTCGAGGATTTCACCGGAGAGGAGAGAGGAGGAGATGAGAGGGGGTGAGATAGGTGGGGCTGGTGGGACCGAGGAGGATGAGAGTGACTCTGAGTGGCATGACACTCAAGATATCTTGAGGGCCGAGAGGGTGGAGGAGAGTGCAGAGAAGGTGACCTTGATCTCAGAGGAGTTTCCTTCTCGGGACATTGGGGAGATGATGAGTCCGTGGTAGGACATCACTTCTTTCTAGATTTGGGGAGGTTCCATAGTCGGCGGCAGCGTCAGTGGCAGTGTAGATCCTAGAGATCCCACCTAGATTCCTAGAGATCCAAGTGAGTTACTACTCTTTTCTTGATTTTTTTTTAGCTAGAAATGTTTAGTTGATATTTCTCTTTTGTTGTTTTGTTTGTTTTTGACTTTATTTTGGTGATTTTCTAACTTGTTTATTTCTCTTTTTTTTTGCAGTAGCGACTACTAAGGGATGGTGAGACTTGATTCACCCAGTGTGTGTGACACCCTGTTGCTCCCTTTGGAGGTACTCAGCCGAGCTTCTTGAGGACATTAGAGATCCTTCATCAGCCTGGGCACACATACATGTTTTTCCCCTGTCTGGAAGGTGGAAAATTTAGTGACTTCTCTTTGTACTGAGTTGGCTGGATATAGGACTGTTGAGTGCTTGATGAGGAGGAGCCATTCTCATAGTGAGACCACAACTACTAGCCATGATCAGTGAGCCCTCAGTTCATTTAGAGCATCATTATAGCAGGAGTCCTAGACGCGGTCATGCACCATCTGAGGGATCCCATAGGGATTGAGAGATCATGGTGTCTTTTTGTAGTGATTTTTGGTCGGATGTTTATACGAGTGTTTTTGTATTTTTGGGCTCATTGAGCATTTTGACCATGCCTAGTGCATGATGGCATTGTATATAAAACATGATTTATATATATATATATATATATATATATATATATCTTGATCTAGATCTTCTTGTATCTAGAATTTTGTGATTCGTTTCCCATGTGTATACTAGATGTTTTTAGAATCTTTGTTTTATATGCTTTTCAGAATGTATGCAATGGATGACAAGTGATAAAAATGTTGAACATAATGTTTCTATTTTATTTTATTTTTGTAATGCTAATACGTGATGATGAAAACATATTGTAGTACTGAACTTTTGGCTTCTTTGGGCAATGTTCATTTCTTCTTCTTGTTTTGGAAAAATGTGATGAATATATAGTGATAAAGAGATGAACTTGCCCCATTCCTAACTCCACACAACTAGTAAGATGTGAGGGCTCAACACCAAGAGTTGGGAAGGGCACAAATTATATGAGTTTTGAATGAATGGAAATGATGAGAGAAAGACAAGGTTTTGACAGAAATCAAATTCAGACTTGCATACTTACTCTTACTCGAAACTACTACATAGTTTAGAATGCAACTTATTTTCCAGTTTATCTAGACTTAGATCCATGGATGGAAACTTGGTTGAAAAATCTGGTTTTAAGGATTTGATCTCTTTGGAATTTGGATATTTAACTTCTCTTAGTATACTTTTCTTTAAAATATTAATATTCACTAATTTGTGTGAATGGACCCCCTACACCCTGTCTCATGCTACTGGTAGGAAGCATGGGCTCATCACCAAGGCAGGATATAGGTGAGTAAGGGCACTTCTTTCCTTTCTCAACCTCGTATCACTAGTAAGAGATGTGGGCTCATCACCGAAGGTTGGTGGGGAAAAGAAGTGTGTAAAAATAAAATATTCTATTTGGTTTAGCATTTTTATTTAACTTGACACTTCTTGATTTGTGACTTTGGAGTATCCTTGTTTCAAAGAGATGTAAGAAGGATAGATGTGACACCAAGAAGCTTCTAGAACAGACCATAGGTAAGAACAACTTAACCAAGTAGAAAAGAATGAGTATGACCAAGTATGCAGGCCTTGGTATGGTTTTTGTCAAGACTTTGTCTGTCGATTTGATGAAATGATTTTGGAACCATTTGATGATATTATGAAAACTGAAGAGATATGATTTTGAATGCTTTTTCCAATATTTTCAGAAGCTTGTAATGAATTTCTTAAGAATAAGTTCCTTGACCACAATAGTTACGAAACGAGTGAACAAAATGAAACAACTAAGTGACTAAATGCAATGTAGGTAGATATAATATACAAATGGTGATGTTGATGACCTTATGCGTAAAACCATTTAAGATGCAAGGAATTGATAGTTTCATTGAATTCCTCACCTTCTAGCGTACATAAGAGATATGCACCATTTCTGTAGTCTTTCATGACTCGGTATGGACCCAACCACTTGGGCCGGAATTTCCTTCCTTCGCCGGTTTTCTTATCAATCCGGTTGTCTAGTCTTAGAACTAAATCTCCCTCATATATTTCTCATTCGTAGACCTTTTTGTTATATTTACCAGCACATCCAGTCAACATAGGCTCTGTGCCTTGTTCGGCATTTAGCCTAGCCTCATCAAGGCTTTCTAGTTGAGAGAGGCGCCTCTCTATAGGCTTCTTCTCCCAAAATCCCTTGTAATGAGATGTGGAGGCTGGGTATTTCACCTCAAGTGGGAGAACCGCTTCTGCCCCAAATACTAATGAGAAAGGGGTTGCCCCTATTGGTGTTCTTATTGAGGTTTGATGGGCCCACAAGGCCGGTATAATTTTAAATGCCAATCCGTTTATTCTCCTTAACTATTTTGAGGAGAATAGCTTTTAATGTTTTGTTTGTGGCTTCAGCTTGTCTCGTTGGCTTGAGGGTAATAAAGAGAGGTCATATGATGGTTTATCTTGAATTTACTACATAATTCACAGACCTCATCATTCTTAAAGGATGTGCCATTATCTGAGATAATGACTTGCATGGGACACCGTACCTACAAATGATTTGATTTAAAATGAACTTAGTGATTACAGAACTGGTATACGGTGGTGAGAGGCATGGCCTCTACCCACTTGGTAAAATATTATGTGGCTGTGATTATAAAATTATGGCCATCTATTGATGAGGGGGAGAATTTCCCTATCAAATCTAGGCCCCACGTGGAAAAGGGCCATGGGGTTGCGATTGGTTATAGAGCTTATGCTGGCATGTGAATCTCGTGGGAGAATTCTTGGCATTTATGGCACTTGTGCACAAACTCTACTACGTCATGTTCCAGAGTGGGCCAAAATAGCCCATCCGATGTATTTTGTGAGTAGTGGCATGACCACCAAAGTGGCCTCCACATATCCCACTGTGGGATTTGTAAAGAATCTTTTTGGATTCTTCAGTGTCAACACATCTTAAAAACATTCCATCGAAGGCTTTACGATAGAGAACCTATTCTAAAATAACATATTTAGTGGCGATAATGTGTAACCACCTTCTTTGTTGCATGTGGCACCTTTTGGGTACGTATGGTCCATGATAAAATTGACGATGTCAATGTACCAAGGGCATGTAGAGATGGGGGGTCTGGTTTCAACAAAGTATATGCACTCATCGGGAAAGTCCAGATTTACCAGATCACCTCCATCTAATGGATTGTCAGCTAACCAGTCTACAATGATTTGTCCTTTAACAGATTTCTGGTTTACAAATGTTAATTCAAATTCACCCATTAAGGTTATAAATCGTCCAACCTTTTTAGATAAAGACCCTTACGTGAGGAATGTTCATAAATGATTTGTCTTTATAATGACCCTTGTTTCTTGATTTAACATGTAATGTCTTAAACGTTTCATTGTGAAGACTATGGCAAGGCATTCTCTTTCTACCTATGTATAACGTGTTTCATAATCAAGCAATGTTCGGCTAATGAAATAGACTACACGTTCTCATTTATCATTGTCTTCTTGAGCCAACATGTAGGCTAGGGAGACATCAGTAGCCCGTGAATACAGGATCAAAGGATGATCTAGTCTAGGAGGCATTAATGTGGGAGGAGACAATAAGAAGCATTTAACTACTTCAAAGGCCTCATTACATTCTTCTATCCAATCAATGCTATAATATTTCTTTAATAAATTTTTGATTGGATGAACAACAAAACTTAAGTCCGGAATGAACCTTCGAATTGCACCTAGTTTCCCAAGAAATGATCTGATACCAGACTCATCTAATGGTGGAATCATTTTGAGAATAGCCCAGATTTTGGTTGGATCGACATCAATCCCTCATGAGGATATAATGTAACCCAAAAGCTTGCCTCCTGTTACGCCAAATATGCATTTCTCTGGATTCAATGTGATGCCATATTCGATCAATCATGAGAGAATGATATGGAGTACTTCTGGGTGATCACAAGTGCTTCTTGGCTTTGGCCAACAACAAGTCATCTACGTAGGATTCCACAATCTTATGAATAAGGTCATGAAATATGTATGTCATTGCTCACTGGTATGTAGCGTTGGCGTTTTAAGACCAAATGGCATGACAACATAACAATAAGTTCCCCAAGGAGTTATAAGCATGGTTTTGGCTTGATCTTCCTCAGATATTTTAATTTTATTATATCCCGAGAATCCATCCATGAGAGACAAAATCTCAAATCTAGTCATTGCATCAACAATAACGTTGATGGATGGTAATAGGAAGTCATCTTTGGGACAAGCTTTGTTAATGTCCCAAAATTCTATGCAAATGCATATCTTCCCATTCTTTTTGAGAACATGGACGATATTAGATACCCATTGTGAATAGTCAATTGGTTTGATGAATCCCACTTGGAGAAGTTTCATTACTTCTTCTTTCACCATGAGAGCCACTTTTGGTTTCATTGGTATCAAATTTTGTTTAATTGGCTTTGCATCTGGTTTGGTGACAAGATTATGTACCGCGATATGTGGTGCAATTCCTGTCATTTCTTTGTAATTAAATGCAAAAGCCTTTTGATGTTCCTTGAGGATTTGAGTATGTATTTCTATCTCCTCTAGAGTTAATGAGGATCCTAACTTCAAAATTTTTGGCTCTTCCTCCATTCCAATGTTTATGTCAATTGTTTCTTTGATTAAGGAAGTATTGCCTTCTTCAAATTCAGGCAGGGCCGAAGGTAGTTCCAAACTTTCTCTATTCTCTACCTCATAGATATCAAGATCCTTTTGTGGAGGAGACTCTATACTAGGATTTCTAAAATAGGAAGAGGAATGTGGGATTAGGAAAGATCCACTATGTGATGATAAAATGTAGCTCTACATAGGAATTTAGATATTCGAGAGTGATTCTATCACTTTGTCAAGGTGATTTAGGATAGAAAACTCATTCTCAACTTCTATATGTGTCAGGAGTGGGTTTGTTGGTATTTTACACACCAATGGTTCAATACGAAGTGATACCGTGAAACTTTTGTTTTCCAATTCACTGTTTGGAGTGAAATGGGAAGCTAAGGTTGCTATTGAATCTATGAGAAGGTTCTACTCTCGTGGGATTGCTTTGATTGATATGAAGTTGAATCCTTTGGTTAGATCCAATACCACCATTTTATAGAGTTGTAAATGCTCATCTCTAGTCTCATATACCTTAGAGACTTGGTTTGCAACTAGTTGCGAGTCTCCTAGCACTCTAATGTTATCAACGCCCATCCTTTTGGCTATGATGAGGCCAAGGAGGAGGGCTTCGTACTCAGCCCCATTGTTTGTACACTCAAAATTTAACTTAAAGGAAAAAGGTAGGATATTTCCCTCGGGAGAAGTAAAGATCACACCTTTCCCCTAGCTCCAAAATGACATCTAGCTCCATCGAAGTGGAGAGTCCAATATTTTCTTGGAAAAATGGATGTTGGGACATTCCTCGTGTCTGTTTTTCGCCTCGGTTACTTCTACCATACAAACTTTGTCTGATGGAAGGGAACCAATTCCTAGGGTGTATCCCATACCCATAGAATCAAATGGTAGGAGAATGGGTAGATCTTTCTCTAGTAATTCTATAATTTTTGTGGTAGTCCCTAATGATACCATTTTTATGATGTTAGTCTTACTTTTTGAGTGTTGGAATGCCTTCGACTAGATTTGTAATTTCTAATTCTGTTGTAGGTATCAACTTCTCTTCTAGTTTTGAATTGATTGGTTTACTAAGTTGATTCATTGGGAGTTCAACTCATGGTCTCTTTCTTCAATTCCACTAGGTGTATATCGAAGGGCTTTGGGTCACCTTGTGCCACAAATATTGTTCCTAGGTGCAAAAATCTTATTTCTGGAATAACATGGAAGGTGATTGCCTTCATGCAGTGTATCCATGGTCGACTGAGGATCATATTATAGTTGGTTTCTGATCTATAATATAAAATTCGGTGAGGACCATCTTGGGTCCTAAGGTGACTAGTAAAACTATGGTTCCAATTGAAGTGGCCTTGAGGCTATCATAACCTCTTAGCATATTTCATGTTGTGGAACAATTTGTTTCTCCATATCCTAGATTTTTGAATAAAATTGAAAGGGACTATGTTAACTGCTGCCCCATCATCAATCATTGTGCATTTAACATAATTATTGTAAACCCATACCTGTAAATGCAAGGTCAGGTCGCCTCTATGTGCAATTTCAGTGTCTGTTGGCATTTTGCTTATATCAAATATAAACTTAGTATCCCTATCTGGCTGCCCTGGAGGGTAGACATCAAAGTCTACATGGTTTACTTACATTTCCAGAGGAGGAGGAGTGATGTTAATTAAGTGACCAAGGCCTAATGCTTCTAAGAGAGCAGCCCTATGGGTGGGAGAGTTCTTCAACAAATCCAAGAAGGAAATGTGAGAGAAGGTCTTTGTTAAGTCATTAATTAAATCATAAGCACCTATGGGTTTTACCAATGTTTGTTGAATGTTGTCTGGTTCTAATGGATAGTTTGGAACTGGTTGAGAAGAATAATCTCATGTTCTTGTTATGGTTTCTATGGGTAGCTCGGTATCTAACTCTACCAGGCCAACTATCTTGGTTTGTGGTCGAGTTCCTAATTGGGGTGCGACCGGTGGATTTAATGAAGTTGAGGCTTCATGATCATTATTTCCTATCATAACACCCTTGTTCGTCCCATTTGGATCTAACCTGTTATTGTTAGAGTGATTTGGGAGTGGATCATTAAAGATCTTGAGGGGTGCATTTTGAGGGGAAACTACCCCTGTGTAAGTGTTTGGCATGGGTACTACAGAATTTGCTAAGAACATATCTATAAAGAGTTGTCTTTGGTCTTCTGGAAAACACTGCATGAATTTATTGTAGTCATGGAAAGTCCTAGTATCATGGCCTTGAATCTTGTGGAAACCACAATACAAGTTGGGATTATAGTTTTGAGGTTGTTGATTTGAAACCTGTTGTGGTCCCAAAATTTTGATTAGGTTGTTGGTTGTTAGAGTTAAAATTTTGAGGTTGTTGCCTTTGGTTTTGACTTTGATATCCAGTTGGGTTTTGATTTGGACCTTGTGTTTGGATTTTCCATTGTTGTTGTTGTTGTTTTCGTGATGGACAATTAAAATCCACTATGTTGATTGTCAGAGTAAATTTGTTATTTCGCTGATTGTTAACAGGTGGTGAAATGTTTACGATGTTTTCCTTTTAACTTGGTTAGTTACTCCATCTTTTGTTACCCCACAGTTTTTGTTAAGGATTTTGGGTCCTTGATTGGTATTGCCCAACACTAGGATAGGTCGTAGTGTTTTGATTGGGAGTGATTAATTTCCCATTTGTTCCATATGTCTTACGACCACTATCTATTTCCGCTTGATCTATTCGAGAGCACTCTCAGTACTTCATCATAAGTCCTTAGTGGGAACTTCTAGACTTCTTCCTTTATCTCTCTATTGAGGGAATGAAGGAATAAATCACATAGTTCCATCTGATCCATGTTTGGAGCACTTGCTTGATGAGTAGAGAACCGTATGCCATCTTTGAATAAAATGAGTAGCGGATTCATTATGCTCTTGTTTAATATGCAAGAATTCCTTGATTCTTGTTCTTAATAATTTGTTCATGTCAAAAGCTTTGATAAACTCTTACACAAGTTGTTTGAATGAGTGTATCGAGGCTTCAGGTATTCTGTAATACCAATCAAGGGCAATACCCTCTAAGGTTTTAGGGAATATCTTAGCAACAACCCCATCCCAAGGGAGTAATTCTCGAATGGCCATGGTATAGGCCTTGATATGTGCATTTGGATCTCCCTCCCCTTTGTATTTGGGTAAATTGGGAAGAGGCCTTGGAAGCATGAAATTTCATATGGTGAAGTCTAGGGCTCTTTTAAATATTCTGAGTAAGTCCCTACCACATAGGCTTCGACCATCGATGGTGCCTAGCTGAGGGGGTGGGGGTGGCATGGGTTGTTGATATGGCATAGCATATGTATTTGCAGGGACATAAGGAAATCCATATGGTTGAGTGAACATCCCAGGAGAAGAGAACATGTCTCCTTGTGGTGATTTTGAATAAATATTCAAGTAGGGAGGAGCATTGCTCTGGTATGGGTTGTTTGGTGCTAAGTCGGAGGTATCATACTTTCAACTTGGAGTGGCATTTGAAAATGTGGTTCTAGTTGGTGTTTGTTGTGGATAGCTATACAAATGTTGAGGAGGCATGCCTAATGTGCCTATTCCTATGAGGAGGTCAACTTGGCTGGGATGATGTGGAAGGTTGGGGATTCCTGCTTGCCCGAAATATGAATTTTGATTTGCTTGAGCAAGTTCTAATCCTCTAACCTTCTCAACTAAGGCTGAGATGACCTTGATTGGTGAAGATGTAGTGTTTTTCCTTAATGGTGGTTTTTGTACACCTTGAGGTTGTAAAGGGGTATGATACCCTGCTATGAATTGATCATTACCCTGCCAAGCTTCATCGAGATTATTTCCCATAGGTGGAGGAATGGGGGTGTTTTCTTGGAGTAGGGTATCGAGTTGTGTTTGTAAACTTCCTATAGGTGGGTACATGTTTTGGAAGCATTGTTCACTTCTAGCATAGTGTGCTAAATACTCCTCATCCAAAAATGGGAGTGGATCTCACTGTCTACTAATTTTTGGTCTGAACAAATCCCAGGAGATGAAGTGGATTCTCCAGTAAATGTCATATTGTTAGATCCTGAGGGCTCTGGTTGTTGCATTTGTGTGAGTTGATCCAACTCCTTAATTCAGAACGAAGAACTAGAGCTAGTTCTTTGAGGAGGAGTTTGTGATGACAAGTAATTACTTGAATAGTTGTTAGCCCATGTAGAAAGTGAGGGTGACGGTTGTCTATTTGTTTGACCATAATTTTCTTCGAGACCTGAGAGAGGTCTGCCATATGCGTCGTATCTCGACATATTCAAGGGGTATATAAATACCAATAGAATAATGGGAAAGAGCAAAGGTGGATGAAAGAAATGAAAATAAAAGGGGAACAGTTGTTTGTTTCACGTCGGGTTCACCAATTTTGTATGATAGAAAAGTGACATGTGAGCATGAGAATCTACAAGTAGCTCTTCTTCATACCCAACCTCCCGAGGTCATGCCGAGATAGCCAGTGAAATGGAATATATGTGGGTATAGACAAACTAGTCAAGTAATCTTATATCCTTAACATGCAATAATGGAATCTACGAATCTAAGGCAAAGAAAGATCTCCTAACCTGAATTGGTGTAATGGATCGTTTAGATATAATAGTTGTTCGGAGGCTCCAATCAATGTCGAGCTCTACCGAGATCCTATCTATTGGCTGTTGGATACATGGAAAATGACTTGTAGGTGCTTCGTGTATATTTCTAGACAAGGTCATGGAAAATGGTAATGAGAGGTGTAGTGGATTTATAATAAACTATGGGTGGTTTTCTGGTCTAGCCCAAAAATGTTGGATTGATTGGCTTCTATGTTTAATACGGAAAATTGGGTTATGATATCTGGCGGGAGTGGTGAGGATCTAAATACCAACATTCGTAAACCGCATCAATAATTAACTGATTTGTAGGCCCGTTGGGTTGTGGGACCTAGGGATCACAACCATGAGTTTGTGGTTGTTGTGGACCTGTTATGGTCATGTGAAGAATCAATCTCTTCTTCCGACTATCCAATGGTCATAAACATTTTCAACTTCTATGTTTAGTACAAGGAGTTGTGTGATTTTCTCAAAATACCTTACGGGTGTTTTGGCAACTTGTATACGCAACCCTGTGTCTATGTCGATGAGAAGGTCTCACTGCGTCTGGATGTAGAACTAATGGATCACAAATAAATATTTGTTCTCTTTCGGGTTCTTGTATGGTCATGCGGATATCCTATCAGGGTAATCTATAGTTGGGTTGACTTGACCAAAATGTGTATGCTTTGTCGTCTTCAATATTTAGTTGTCTCAATTGTTCACTAATTTCTTGTTGATTTGTTGTTGTTTGAAAGACTTGAATCCTAAGCCCTTGATCTATATCCATTAATGTTGTGAAGATATTCGGTTGAGATACTACTTCGGTTTGAATACATATTCCCTAGGCTCTCTGGGTCCCGTAATTGTCATGCAAAAGATAACTTAACTGAAATGAGAAAATTAACCATGAAAGCTATATCTACACTATGCTTATATTTCTCTTATTTTTGTATTTTCAATGATGCGTATTTGAATGAAATTAAAAGAGAATCTATTCTAATATATTTAGATAATGGAAAGTTAATCTAATAATAGAATTTAAAACAAGCAAGCTAGCTGGTATAGCTATTTTCCTGTGCAGTTGTGAATTTATCCTAAATATTTAAATAACTAACTAGTTTAATCAAAATACTTCCAATCCTACCTCAGAAGTGAGGAATGAATCATAGTTTCTTAGAAACTATCATTCCCCATAACTTCCCTGGCAATATCGAAAGTGAGATTTAACTGAAATGAAATAATTTACTACTCTATTTGATATATTATAACTACAAGTTTGATAACTCAAACCTAGAGTTTACAGAATAGTGGTAAATCCATTTGTGTCATGACTTGTCCCCTCAGTGTGATATCCTCGTTCCTTCATGTTCTCGAGAATTCAGAAAAGTGTGAGTGTGATAAAGTCATCAGTAGAAGAAGATACTCAAACAATGGCAGCTTTGGATATAAACTGAATATAATGCATGTAAGAGAGGGATAGTGCAAGTGAATAGAGCTTCACTATGCAATTCCTAGTAGGATTTATTGTGAGGATACAACGCAAATACGCAAAGAATTTTGGATCTATCTCTTGTGACAAAAAAAACCTACAACTCTAAGATGGATTCTAATCTAAAAGTGAAATTACCTTATGCTAAACTGATTGTATGAGACAACAATGAAGCAAGATGAAAGGAAGAAGATCAAATGACCTCTAAAGTAGAAAGGAGAGACTGATAATTCATGCAAAATATAAAACTATTGAAACTCATGCAAGAACTTCAAACAAAACTAAATAATCAAACATAGAAGGAGAGGGGCCATTTGTTTGAAAGCAAGTTGGGTATTTATAGCATTTGGATTTACTAGAGGGTAAATCTAAATTGAACTCTTCTATTATTAAACAAAGGGAAAACACTATTTACCAGGTGGCCAAAACTTAAATGCAAGCTTTAGTGGTTGAGGAATGCAGAGAGAAATTTGAATTTTTACATTTGACGAAATCGTTAGAACGTTCTGGAAAACACACATAGGTCCACGCCTGCGCAGGGAGGCGGTTACAAGACTACCGCCCGTCCTCCGGCAGGCGGTCATGAGATCGGAACCTAGGTAGGGCAAAGGGTTCCATAACTTAAAGACAAAAATGCAAGGAAAAGGGGGCAGAGGTTAGAACAAGACATGCAAAAGCTAGACAAGGATTTCTAGGATGTAAATGTACACTTGGCGAGCTTTTCTGGATTCTCGAACACCTTGCGAAGAGATCTAAATCATCATTGGGGTTTCTGTAACCTCCTTCTAGCAGTACAATACCTACATTTTTGGTTACATACATGCACCTACTTACCGGATCAATCGGGCATCTTTTGCATTTCTTCAATGGAGGTAGAGGTAATTCAGGATATTTCTCATAGGTATACTTCACATAAGACTTTTCAAGAATGGTGAGCCTTTTCTCTATTTTGTCTATTCTATGAGAAATTAAGGATATGTCCTTTTAAGGCTCATCATTAGACACTACATTAACATCAGGTTAGTTTTCTTTCTCTACCATCTCCTTGTTGAAAAAAGTGGGTGATATCTATATGAAATTTCCATTAATCACCAACTTGTAACGAATCCAAAACTTCTTCAAATTCTCCGAGTTACGTGGTCCTCTCGGGCAAAGCAAATGATGAAATAAAATCTATAATATAGAGAATATGGGAGTTATTTTGATCGGATTCCTCATCAAAGCAAGTCACGCTATGTTGACATTTAGTGGTCTTGTGGGCTTTTCTTCATCTTCAACCATGAACAACATCTTCACAAATTTTTCACTCATGCTTGAAAGATTAAAGATTGTGTTCAAAGATTCTGAAGAAATCTCTTTCAAATTTTTTCCTAGTTCCATCTCTTCCATTGCTTGAAAAAGGATAAAACTTATTCTTTCAAAAGAAACTTCACTTATAATACTCAAGGGAACTTGAAAATTCATAAGAAATCAATGAGAATTTGTAAGAGGGTGAATCACGAGAGAGGTATGTGTGAATAATCATATCAGATTAAATGAAAGATAAATTTTGGATGCTCACACGAATTCAAAAAGGAGAAGGTAGAATGATGTTTGTCAAAAAATTCTCTTTTGGCTTAATTAAAGGTTTTTCATGAGGAAATCATCAAATTAAAATGGATATCCATATTTATATATTTACCAAAATATATTCTCTAAAAACGCAAGTGTCAAATCAGTTGGACTAACAACATCAAGGAACAAATGGTTTTTGACTGCCACATAAGTGATTGTGAAGGGATGAATAAGACAAAAATGGATTTGGTGACATAAGTGAAATATCTTTGACACACCCATATATGCAATTGAAAACAAAATCTTGTTGATGGCTAACAAAAGAATCTTTGCAATCGAAATATATTTTCCAAAGATGGAATTCATTTCTACGGCTTCTAGGATTGGTCGATATGCTTTTGGGAGAAAATCAAAATGAATTCATAACAAATTTTATATAAAAATGAGTTCATATATTCATATGAGGAGGGGGTAGTTTTTATCTCGATAAGTTGAGAAAAGATCACTATAACTCTATTTTTTTATTTTCCATTAATAAAAAGCGTATGAACTTTGAATTATGGATTCCTTATGCCAAGGTGGTTACATTATACATCCATTGGCAAGTATTGAAGACATTTAATCTATGTCCCCTTATTAAGGAATGGAGAATTTGAAATGAAATATGTTTGTTTTTTATTCCTAGTATGTGTTTTTGTATCATGTATGCTAAATAAAGATTAATGAATCCCAATTTATGTTACAATATTTGTCTTCAATGCATTTATATAATACACTAGATCAGTCCTTAGTTGTTGCATTTTGGGTCATTAAATCGATATTTTCTTGTAGCATTTACTCGTAGTAATATTTTATGTGATTGTAAAATCCTTATTGCAACCATCTTGTTGAGTGATTTTTGTCATCCTTAGAGTGCATTTTTGGCGTATGAAAGTAAAGGAAATGAAGATTTTGTTAGAAATCTTGCATGATATTTTGTGTTGAGTGTTCTAAAGATTGTGCTTTAGATATTTGTGTGGATTTGTATCAATAAATGCAAACATTTTCTTAGAATTTGTTGTTACTTAATTTTCATTTCACTACATTTCCAAAAAAGCATGTTGTCTTAGTGATTACTACTACTTTGTTTCAGTAAATTGGCTATCATTTGTTTCCCCATTTCTCCATAAAACAATCCTATCTCACCACCCTACAATTTATTCCCTAACTATAAGATTCAAACTACCATTATGATCCAGGAATCCTTGGAAAATTCACTACACCCAAACACGCATACAATGATGCACAAGAACCAAGTCCCTTTGTCTTTAGTAACTTGTGTCTCGAGATAATGAGTATGTTCTATATCCCGTGAAAATCTTGCAAGTAGATATTGATTTTCATGGCCATAATAATCTCATATTAACCCATCATTTGCAAATCAATAAGAACACATTGCATATTTTTCTTCTTCCTTTCACATTACATTAAGTGTAAAAGAGAATTTCATATATATCCCCATCTACAAAAACATATCCCACAAACACATGGCATACTCTAAGCCATCATCCCCAAGAAAAGTGTTTTTGGGCCCACGAGGCAAAGTGTAAAATTAGGAGCCAACAAGGATTAATTAAAATTCTTAAATGGTTACATGTCCACCAATTATTCTTATATGTAGTTGTAAACACCTAAAATCTACATCCCATGTCTTAAACTCACTTGTGACCAAAGGTGACACATTTATGACCCTTCACGGCATTAGAATCACCATATCGATCATTTTAATATACTCACATACATCATACCCCTCATATCCCTAAAAATCTAGATTAATTATTTAATTAAAATAAGTTAGTTATCATCCTCACCCTCACACCTCACTATGAAACCTTGCTAACTACCTAACCTCCTCTAAAATTACCTTCTAAAATCATTAACTTATTTTTAATGAAATTCCTTTTAAAAATCACTAACTTATTTCTAACTAACCAACCTTCTAAAAATCACTAACTTATCCCTAACCACCTCTAAAACTACCTTCTAAAAAATCTAACCCCTCACCCTAACAAACTTAATTCAGTTCGTGCTTTTTTAACCTCCTCCCATCCCAACAACTTAAAAATATAATTGAATCTAGTTCAAAGTGGAAGGAAAATCACTTGTTTAACTAACTAAGTCAGATTTTCCGTGATCACTGGTGATTTTCCCGATCACCGATGATCTATATAAGCTTGCATTCAGCCCTCTTCAAGAGGAATAAGAAAGGGAGGATTCTCGCATATCACAGGTAAAATTTTCTCTTATTCAGAGTTCCCATAGATCATTTACCTTCCACGAGGCTTCATCATTGTCATGCCACTCCAAAATCATCAAATTGATCATCATATTATTCGTTTTTCCAGCCAAATCATCCTTCGTCCGTCTTATTCTAATTTTATCAATTACACAAGGTAACCAATGTTGTTTTTATCTTTGATATCCGATAATATCACTCATATTTTATTTATTGTGTCATAGACACTCTGAAATTATGCTTTAGATCTTAAACTAATCAAACTTATCTCTAATTTTATTGATTGTAAAATTTACTACAATCACCAGCGATTTACCCAATCATTGGTGATTCCTGTGTAATATTTCATTTTTATAAATATACCTAATCTTGGTTGCTTTTTTCTATTGTTTGTTAACTCTTTGTCCAGTATGGTGATTTCAGATGGCACTAGGTGGTAATAACTTCCCCATTGTTGATTCTTTTCCCATGGTTCGACATCCTCTCTATTGGGAGCAATATGAACTCCTTCATGACCTAGAGCTCTATGCAGTCTTGAACGCACCCTTTGATCATCTTGAAGCTATCTTCGCAACAACCCAACACATTTGTGAGGCTACTGAAGCATTCTAGAATGCATACGACAAAGCTATAAGGCTCCATGAAGATCTAATACAATACGAGCACAACTACGAGGTCACTTAGATATCCCATACAAAGACTACCATATGGCTTCTAAATTTGATACCACCAGTCACATCAGCATCCCTAATACTGACACTACATTATCCCATCTCTACGACACTCCGGATGAAGTGTCTGATTTCTTTTCGAATACTTCATTTCTATACTTGAATCTAACTTCACTGAAGAGGAAGGATTTGTTGACTCTGTAGGATCTAATATGTTTGAGAACCTATATCCTAACCAAGAGTCTTATTTGTGGATCTAATTCATGTCATTAGTATCTATGTGTATATCCATCTAAATAAGTGATGTTAGTTTGTCATGTTTTCATTTCATCACATTGTATTGCAATATTAATATCAAATAAAGCTTAATTATTTCTGAGTAGGTTGATAACCGCCAAGGAAATTCATTGGGATTTCTAGGGACTGGATTTTTTCCAGATAACTTGCCCATTTATTTACTAATATCATCTTGTTTAAATGCTTTGACTTGTAGGCTTACTTATAGGAGAATGAGCCTTGTTTTTTGTCTACACGGTGCACAATATCACATAGTCCACATTGTGGGTATCCTAGAAACCCCACCATACTGAGGTTGAGTTAGGTGGTTACCCTCTTGAATGACAAGAAAACCCAAGGTAAAAACTGTGCTTGACATTCTAGCACACCCGATGGGACACTTGTCCCTTTTTAATTGCTTCATTTTATCATTAATTTGATCATTGTTTTCACTGACTACCAATCACCAACGATTGGCTCAATCACCCACAATTCCCCTGTACTACTTTTTTTATCATTTCATAATCAATATCCAGTCCATTCCTTTCTATTTTTATTTTTATTGATCTAATTATAGGTTATTTTCTCTCTGAATTATACATTCTGATCTCGCTAAGCACATACTCTAATAATTTCTAAAATTTAGAAAAATGAAAAATGAAATAAGAACACTCTCACGGTAAGTTTTTGAAAACCATTTTTTTAGTTTCCGCTTTACATATTTGTTTGCTTGTCCTCATATAAATCAAAATTTCATTTTAGTACTTTAAAACAAACCATTGCATACTTATTGATCATCTAGTATTAAATAGGGGACTTAATTCATCGCATTCACTTATCTTCCCTCACACACAACCAAACCACTCATTAATCTAAAATGCATTCAAACATTTCCCACCCAGGTGAAACTGATTGGGATTTCATCACCCAACAAGGAAACCAATTAGTGTTCTACGGATGAGTATAAAATCTATCTATCAGGTATTTTTGGCTTAGCACCTACCCCTTATTGCGGTGAGACATTGAAGTGAGGGGGTAGGCTCCAATACCTCACCCGCACCCATAGCAAAGCATGAGTTAGGCCTCACGTACCTTCGGGTATATCAAGGTATCTTCCCTTAAACATACCTAAAACCAGCCATAGAAGACCATTTCCTATAACCTTCATTAGCCATCTTACACATTTCACTTTTCATAATTAATCAAGATAAATACAAAACAATGATTTTCTTGTTCTTGCCTATTGTTTGTAAAACAACTCATCTAGTTGTTTTCCATTTTCTAGGTGCTTTTGTGTGTGTTTTCTTATCATGGTACTTACTAGACAACAACACATTACATACTCAACCTTCTGAAGACATGTCTACCTCGCCATTCACACCTCAACAACAGGTCCCACTTCATACTACACCACTTCTTGTGCCCTTTTCCTCACGGATGCAACCACGAGCATTGCTCTATCAAAAAAAAAAAACAACCAATCCCTTTTCTGACACAAAAACTTGGACTGAATTAAGGACCCTTTTTAACCATGAAGTAGGACAAAATATTTCCATTCCCTACACCAATATCATGGACAAATTCTTTACACACTAGAATCAGAACACTCATTTTCACCCATGGTATCTAAACCTCCTTTCTATAATAGGGGAGACCCTATCTTTGAAGAAATGTTAGACTCAAATCCCATTGCACTTAATGCCTACTTAGCAACAAGAAATGTTCAAATGTAACCATTCACACCCCAATCTGCTCCATACACTTATAACCCTTCATCTACCATTGCACAACTCATTGATCAAAATCAAGACCCTATTAGCTAACAATTATATCCCTACACTTCAAATCAACTTGAAATGCTAAACAATAGTCAACCCTAGATTTCTACTAGCTCTACTAACCCTTTCAAAACATCCAATGAACAATTATTCACTAGTCACTCTAAAACACTCGATGTCTCCTCAGCTCCCGTCTAGTGATCTTCACAAGATCTCATCGTAAAAGACATATGCTCAGCAATCCACATCCTCACTGACTCCTTCTATAGTATCTACACCTCTAAGCAGTATTTCTTCTTCCTCATCAACTCCTCCAATCTCCTCATAGGTACCAACACCCCCTTTGAGTGTCATCACCCCTTCTACAGTTATGCCTTCCCAACAAGTTACAACTCCCATCCATAACATCACTATGTCCATCCCCATAATGACACCATTAGTTAATACTAGTGTTATTACTAGTACGCACCCCATCTCACAATACATGCCACAATATTCACAACTATTGATCTCTGCACCATAATCCTTATCTCAACAGAACATCCCACAATACAACATCTCACAACAAAGTGTACCACAATAGGCACCATCCTTTTCCGCTTCGGCCATACCTTTTCAACAAACACCTACACATTCACTACCTCTTATGCATGCATCAATGCCATTGTAGTATCAATATGTTCAAACCTCACAGCCTCCCACTTTGCAGCAAGGCTCCTCATCCCATCAAAACATCCCACAACACAACATCCCTTATTATCAAAACATCCCAACAAAATGTCCCATATCAACAACACATACCTTAGTAGTACATACCTCAACAGAACATTCCTTAATACCATGTCCTACAATAGAACAACCCTTATCAGCATAACACTCCATATCAATAGAACATCCCTCAACAGAACACCTCCTATCAACAAAACATCCCACAGTAGTATCAAGCATACTCACAACCCAATCAGTCTTTGTATCAACCCATCTCATCCCTACATAAATCAATGCAAATTAACCCCCTTCAAGCTCTACTAAGTTAAATATCTAGTTTGAAGCTTCTTCATCAACATCCAAGAATGCACTCTCTTATGATAAAATTTGTAATGATCCCATTCATCCTTCCATGACATATAAATTGTATCCACCTCACTGGGAACTTCCTAAACTTACTAATTTTTATAGCAAAGAAGATCCCCAACAACATATCCACATTTTTCATCATGCATTTTATCTTATAGATAATGATCAGGACCTCATGTTGAGGACCTTTCACATATCCCTTTCCTTTCCTACCTTAGACTAGTACAAAAACATTACACAATACTCACTATTTTATTTCGCACAACTTACACAACTATTCTTAGACCACTTCTCCATAAACATAGCCCATAAAATTACCATCAATGATCTATATGCCATTAGACAATTTGAAGATGAATCCATTGCTGATTTTGTCACCCGTTGGAGGGACACTACCAATCAACTATCCTTCACGCTACCACAACTAGAGCTAATTGAGATCTTTTTCGTGTTTGTGCCAAACATATCTCATCCACTTTACAAATTCAAACCTTCCAAACTTTTGATGAGGCCTTTACCATGGCCCATAAACTAGAGTTGCAAGCCCTAGAGGATGGATGGGTAAAGCTTCATCCTAAGAAACCAAAAGTAGAATTCCCATCCAAATCAGTACCCAACTCAGATAAGTCTAAATCAGCCACCAACACAGTCGTAGTCAAACAGCTCCTAAATAAAATCCTACCACTAAACGCTTCAGTCAAAAATGCAACTATACACCCATAGTAGAAACTTATGGCATAGTTTTTGATAAATTTCTTGCCTCCAATGTGATATCACTTCCACCCATTTGACCCATTGATATATCAATTTCCAAACCCATTTGGTATTGAGATAATGATTATTGCAAATACCATAGGGTCAATGGTCATGACATTGAAAGGTGTCACACATTCCACAATGTGCTTCAGGACTTGATTGAAAAAGGTGACCTTCACTTAGACAATCAAATGAACCTCCTAATCAAAGTCTAGACATATTTAAATAGCCTTTTCCAAATCACCCTTCTTCTTCCGAGAAACCAAAATGAATGCAGTTCACACCATTAATACAAAGTAACTAAAATTGAGCCAGTCCCTTTGTCTACCTTATCACTTAATGAAATAAAACCCACAGAATCGACATCACTACCCAATGAGCCTAAAACCATGACTATAGAGTCTCCTCTCGATGAAGTCATCATTCAAAGTCTTCTGTCTCTTTGTCACCTACTAACTTGACACCCACATAATCCATGCCGAGAATCTTGAAATTTTTGAACCACCGCTTCTGAACTAAGAAAATTTCCACACCTTCGCCACATACTATTACCAAACCCATACTCCTACCCTTCATCACAACTCCACCAACATTGTGACATAATTTTACAAATATAACTATAATACCACTTGAAACATTCTTAGCACAACCACCTCCACCTAAGCTAACTAGGGGTTGTAGTCATTCTCAACCCATAAAAACAAATAATCTAAAATCTTCTAATCACTTAGACCACACCGTCCAAACTTCTCCCTCTTCATTAGCTTCAACCTCGACAAATACACCTAGTTCATCTAAAGTTTTGAAAGGACCTAATAAGCATGGCATAGTTTAGGTCTTTAGAATTCCTTATTATGATGAGACTTATCATTTTCATAGCCCTCCACCTTTCCCTCCATCATTTCATCCAAAAGCATACCTACTTTTGGAGATCCTCTTGTCATGTCAAAACCAAGACCTATGAGACCCCTTGAATAGAACATTATTCAAAATCCTAAAGACCCTCATTATAGCCTTCTAGATCATAACCTCTTGCACAAACCTTATCCCATCATACTAGTTAATCACCCCATTATTACAGGGGTAAAACCCATGCATCAGGTCCCCACCATGAGTCCATATTCCACATTTGTTATCCCACAATAGGCATCCAAGTTTGACCCTTTCTTTTCATCTCCTTCACAAAATTTTTATCCTCCACAACTGTTACTGTATAAAATCCTCATTATCCACCTATCACAATAGCTAGAAAGCCTCCACAACCACCAAGTAAACAATCTATTGCCAAACAACCCGCTTCACCTACTCCCAAGGAAAATGAATGCTCGACTACGTTTAGACCTAAAGGGCATTATGCCACCATTTTAGATAACTTATTACAAGATTCACTAATCAAATTACCATCCCCAAACTATCAAATCATCATGGATGGAAACTAGGTTGGTATGAATTTAGTGCCTTCTATGATTACCATAGAACACGAGGCCACTCCATAGAGAAGTGAAAATATTTTCATCAAAAATTTGTGAAGATTGGTAGTTCACTCCTTCTTCCTCCTCAATCAAACATCACATCAATATCAACATCAACATCACTAGAAGATTCCATCCCTGAGATGTTCATTCACCAAGTTGATGTTGTCCATGTCACTACTTGCTCACAAAATTATGGCAAAGAATCATTTGAGCCTCCAAAAATTATGATTTCTGTCACTGTACCTCCACCCCCTGAGTTATCAACTCCACTAAACCAGATGAAGGTATCCATTTCCTTAGCTCCTAAAGAATCTAATCAAACATTGTCATCAAGAGCCAAAATTTCTATACAAACAACAACACCAACTTCATCGCAATACAAAAGGTCACCGTTAAAAAATTACACCAATCTCTTGTTGGGATGTCTCTTTATGAGCTCATATGTCCAAGACCAAGCAAGTCATGGTTGAACTTCTCTAATCCGTTATTATACCAACTAATTACCTGATCCCATTCACAAACTTTGTGGGCACTCTAAAAGCATCCACATCTATATCATTCAAGCCATCTAAAGTTCCTTTGCTTAGGCCGTAGGATCACAACTTACCGCTCTTCATTACTACTCACATAAATTATATCTCTATTAAGAGGGTCATGATTAATAGTGGTGCAGCCATTAATATCATATCCTCTCTCACCTTTGACCAACTCAAATTTCCTAACATGGGTTTTGCTCAAACCTCGTTCCTGATTACAACCTTTAATGACACTATCGCACCCACATTAGGTACCATTATTTTGCCACTTAAAGTCGATATCAAGACTTTACCTAAACTCTTCTACATTATAGAAGGAGAGTTCTAATATAATATGTTGTTAGGACGCCCTTAGATATGCACCATGCGTTACATTCCTTCCACTCTCCATCGTTGTCTTAAATATGAACATGAAGGTAAGACCTATATTGTCCCTACTAATCTGAATCCATTTGTTGATTATTACATGATGTACCACCCAAACGATGTACTTGTACCTAAATATTCATCTGATTCTTTTGATCAAGCCTCTACTAGCACACCGATATCTTCTAAATTACTTGATGATTCCTCTATCACTGAGGTCATAAATCATCTTACCCTAGGGAGTATCACCTCCTCATGCTCAATTTCATCCCTTCACCTAAAACATATGGTCACCCCGAAAAACAACCCATGTATGACCCCAATGTCGAGATGTTATCTCCTACGAGACCAACCTATCTCAAAACAAACCTAATTTATGGTGGATTTGATAAACCACCATCCCATCCTATTAACCCACATCATGCCATGCCATTTGTGTTAAACTTTAAATCCCTTGACAACCCAAACTTTTCCCACATGTATCTCCATCGTTACGCGTGGAAAGGTTTTGGCCTCATACGTTATGAACAAGGCATTCATGATCAACCTATCCTACGTACCCTCAAATATCATGAGAAAAGTGGAGTAGGTTACAAAAGCTTCACCTCTGACATGTACAAAGTCACTACATCCAAACTTGCTACATCCCTAACCATCTCTGAACTAGAACCAACATCGTCAATGAACCCTGAAAACCCCATGGACATGGATGACACTATACCCATCCCACCTAACTTTTTTAATCAATACTATATTGTTAGGACCACTCACTTATCAGTCTAGTCACTTCATTAAAACACTACCACTTGTTCATCCAAAAATGGTTGAGGAAGATTTTCCTTCTATTGATATCCTTCAGTGTTAAGATGACCAGGACATTCTTTCTCACATGGGAGCTGAGGATCATTTCCTTTATAAATACTTACCATCTGATACACCAATCCTTCTTAACAAATCAACCATCGATGTTAACCTAGAAACCCCACAGGATCCTCATATAGTTAAGGTCGGTCAATCTCTAAGTCCACAAGAATTACTTGATTTCACAACATTCTTAACAAAATATCACCAAGCCTTCACCTAGTCATATAGTGATATGCCCGGGATCGATCCCAATATTTTTGTACAAAACATTATCACATACCCTAACGCCAAACCTGTCATGCAAAAACTCCACAAAATGCATCCTGTATAGCTCTCCTTGTCAAGGAAGAGTTGCAACATATTTTATCTGCCAATTTCATCATACCCATTAACTATCCATAGTGGGTCTCCAACATCGTCCCAATAACTAAAGCCTAAGAAAAATTTGCATCTACATAGACTTCAGGGATCTCAATCTTTCTTGTCCAAAGGATGATTTCCCTCTCCCGAACATATATCATCTTGTCGACCTAATAGTTGGTCATGAAATTATTTCCTTATGGATGGTTTTTCTAGTTATAATCAGATTCTTATCACCCCGAAGATCAACATAAAACCTCTTTTATCACCCCTTGGGGACCTTTTGTTACCATGTCATGCCATTTGGTCTCAAAAATGTTAGGGCAATGTATCAATGTGCAATGACCTACATTTTCCATGATCTTATCCATAAAATTGTGGAAGATTATGTTGATGACCTTCTTGGGAAGTCTAAATCATGAAAATATCATCTTAATGTCCTTGAACCAATCTTCACCCGTCTCATTCAATTTTTTCTCCTCCTAAATCCTGTAAAGTGTGTTTTTGGTGTTCTCACTAGAAAAATTTTAGGATTTATCATATCTCTTCATGGAATTGAAGTCGATCCCACAAAATTTAGGGCAATCATCGATATGCCTCCACCTTCTAATCTCAAACAACTACATAGTCTACAAGGAAAACTACAGTCCATCTGACATTTCATATCACATCTCTCTAACTGTTGTCAACCATTTTTCTATCTCGCTTTGTAAAGATGTTGAATTTCACTAGGATTCTGATTGCCAAAAATCCTTTGATGAAATCAAACGATATTTATCATCACCTCCCTGTACTTATGCCACCTCGTGAAGGGGAGTTATTTTATCTCTACATCTCTACCTCGGAACATGCCCTAGGATCCATGCTTTCCCACCATGATGATCAAGGTCATGAGCAGGTCATGTACTACATTAGTCACATGCTTCATGAATATGAAACATACTTCTCTAAGCTGAAAAGCAGTGTTGTGTGTTGTACTTGCTACTTTCCAAACTTTGACATTATCAAGTCAAAGGAGAATACCAATGTACAAATGAATTACTTCAAAACTACAAAGTTGTTGTCCCTTTTCTCCTTGGTGCATTTGACCATTACACCATTCAAGATGATTAATTATATTCTAATAGATTTGTAGACACCATGGCATCTTGCATCCCTTTTGAAACAGAAAAATAAATGGATAACACTAAGATGTCTCATAGTCATTCAACGTTTGGATCATCCTTCACATCAAAATGAGCTACTATCCATTAATGACATTGACGAAAACTTACTTGATATTTAGTACACGTAGATATATGATTACCTTTCTGAGTGCAAAATCCCATCAGATCTATCACAATCCGCTAAATGATCATTTCTCCAACATGCCACCCACTTTGTTATCATAGGTGGTATTCTCTATAAACACAGTTTCGACAACATACTACTATGATGTCTTAAAACACATGAGTCAACCAAAGAAATTCAAGAAGTGCATGATGGCGTATGTGGTGGTCACTTTAGTGGTAATGCCATCACTAAACACATTATATGGTTAGGGTATTACTAGCCTACTATCACCAAGGATTGTTGTACATACGTGAAAAATTGTGTTAAATGTCAACTTCATTTTGATCTTATTCATATTCCGAGCCAAGTGCTACAACCCGCACAAGACTTGTGGCCTTTCTCTCAATGGGGATTAGACCTCATTGGCTTGATCAATCCAAAATCATCTCAACAACATCATTCAATCATCACTACAACTAAATACTTCACTAAGTGGGTTGAAGCAATTCCTTTGACCTCAACAAAATATAGACCCATCATTAATTTCATATATCAAAACATTATATGTCACTTTGGCATCCCACATAAGCTTATCACAGATAATGGGAAATCTTTTAAAAACAAGGAATTCAAAAAGCTTTGTGATACATTCAACATCAAACTTATCTTTTCTTCACCATACTACCCTCAAGAAAATGGACAAGTAGAGGCCTCTAACAAAACACTCAACAAAATCCTCATGAAAACTATAAATGATGCAGGTAGAAACTAGCACACTCAAATCTCGTTCACTCTCTTTGGGCTTATCAAACCAATATTTTCACACCTACCGGCGCAACACCTTATTCACTCATCTATGGCTTTGAAGCCATTATGCCTCTTGAAATTCAAATTCTATCACTACGTGTATCTCTCAAGGATTTCATCCTGACAAAGAATATCGCCAGGATCATCTAGCACAATTGGAATTGTTAGATGAAAAATCATCTAGCAGCTCTTGAACATCACCAAATTTATCAACAATGCATTAGTAGGGCATACAAAAACATGTTAAAGAATGATATTTTAAAATTAGTGATCTCATCCTTAAAGAAAACAGAATGTGACTACATTAGAGTGGAGTAAACGTGGAAATTTTTCCCCAATTGGATTGGCCCTTATGTTATCACTCACAAATATGGGTCAGGAGCGTATCATCTCGCTTCTCTTGATGGGGAACCTAAAGTGGAACCCTTAAATTATTTACACTTGTGGCCTTTCTATTGTTAAGTAATTGACCATCATGATGCTAGTTTTAGTCAAATCCTATTCATTTCATCATTGTACCAATTTCCTAAAAATCATTACACCTATCCATCAACATCGCAAACATTGGGCATATGGATGTAGGTCACATGTGCATTTATCCCCTCCTCTAAAAATGGTTTGTTAGGGTTCTCTTCCCTCACTCAACAAAATGATATAAATCCATTAGATGCTAAAAATAATAATAGACTGATCCCTCAAGGACAACTATTCACAAAATGCAAACTATCAAGAAAAGAGTAGATTGATCCCTCAAAGGACAACTACCTATCTAAATCATGGACCGATCCCATAAAGGATGGTCATTCAAATCAAAATCATCAAAAATGTAGACCATACCCTCGAAGGATGGCTACTCATATATAAGGCTTCCCACATTGATCAACCTTCAAAATACAAAGCATCCAAGAAAGCTTCCCACATTGATCATCTTTCCCATCATAAAGAAACTTCTCATATTGATCAGTTTGCTTCAAAATATTATAGAAGTTGGGGCATCAGTTCTCTATAAACCCATTGAAAAGGAGAACATTTTCCCTTATAATGACATGCATCCACATGGCCTCCTTCTTTTATCCTAGTGAAAACATGTTTTGTCCAAATCCATTGTGATTTACCTAAACTATCCATTGATGGTCTTATTTAACATTTTGAAAGGCTACAAGTGCAAGCGTTATCAAAACCCATTATACACATTAAAATTTAGTGGGGTGTTCTTTCCACTTTTACTTTGTTCTATTTAATCACATTTTGATTTGATACATTCTGATTTGCTCACATTTTCCAAAGTTAGTTGACATCAAAAATAATAATCAAAACATAAACATTTCTAGATATCAATAACATACAACATGCACATATCAAAACCAAAGACAAGAACACATTATCATCATCATATATAAATCCTGAGTACAAAATACATGTAACATTAAAGGCTCCAACAAGTTTATCAACACACATATAGAAATCATCATCATATATATATATATATATATATATATATATATATCAAATTCCACCATACGAATGTCCATATAATCAAAATGACATCATACATAAGAAAAATGGGCTTCCACAAGTCTATATACAATCATATGGTAAATTCCATCAAACTAGGATCGGAGTTCCTCCCACTACATGACCACCACCACCAGCTCCTCCCTCACCATCACCTCCTCTTGGAAGTCTCTGAGGTAAGTGCCCCATGCTCACTGCACTATCATCGGGACTAGTCGCTACTATGGTGCCCCCTTAGGTAGCTACATGATCAACATATAAAGTGGCATCGAGGTAGTTCCTAATGATCATATCCATATAGTAATCCCTCTCTACTCACATAGCCTCATAATGAGACACCGCAATCATGCCAGGAGAAGGTGCTATAGATGCCCCTCTCTATCTAACCATCACCGATAGCTCCATGCCAGAAATAAAAGGCCTCATGATCCCCAAGGCCTTCCTAAAGGTATCTCTCTAACTCTTGTACCTATCTCTATCAAAAGATACTTGTAAAATTTGTGTTTGGAAGGTATCTCACTCTACTACCAATCCATCTTTCTCTACAATGAGAGTATCCCAAAATCTCACAAGATCATCATGCTCTCTTTGAGTAGCATCTCCCTTTTCCTCCATAACAAATTTCTCAGTCGTCACTATCACAACATCTGCAGCTACAAAATCTGGAGCTATAGTAACATTAAACTCAACCCTCTCCTCATTAGCCTCACCTCCCCTCTTTGAGCTTGCACTCGTATAACTAATCGGATGCCCTCTCGGCTACCCTCATTCTCTCAAAATCCCTCAATGAATAGGACCACCATGCAAGAAATTGCAGGGTCACCCCCACATCATCAATCGGAACTATATGTCCATATTCATTCGGACCCATCTTACCCGGCTACTCAATGATGATTGCAATACCTAACACAATAGCTGCAAGGTCTCGGTATCCCCATCCTCCCACCTATATAAAACCGGATCCTCGAGTATGCACTTTGAGATAGGCCAAAATGTCTCATGACCTCGACTAAAATGTACCAACTAATTCTCCCCAAATTTGTGGCCTTGAACCCACATGTCCTACTATAGATACAATAAATCCTCAGAAAACTCAAGCCAATCAAGAAAACCTAAATAGGGCTGCTAGATCACATCTCCCACCTATAACCTTGATATCAAGTCTCTGTAATAGGTAGGCCCCTTGGCCTTCCTGGCCTAACCTAAACTCTGGCTCCACCTCATAAAACCTAGATGTCTCACCTCAATAACACTAGGTAACCCCAAATGATGAGCAATAGCAATGTGCTTGTGTGCCCAACATTGTAACACAAAACCAACATCAATCTCGTAGCACTTGTGGGAATTCTAAGCCCACACTCTCTCGTATGTTTGTGCTAACAAGGTAGGAGCCCACTCAAAAACTGTACAGTTGCTCCATCATCTCTACGACTACCCCTATCATCATCCATGGGAACCGCACACCTCCCCGAATCTGATAAAGGCAAAACATGAAATTCCCAACATCATCATGGCCATCTCGCAAGCAACCATCTCTCTCGGCATTATATAAGGCATGTTAATTAAAACCTCAAAAAGAATATCTAACACCCATGGCATCCTCTCTATATAGCCGCCACATCGTATCTACCCTCTCTCCCTCTCGAAATATAATAACTAGGCTCCCCCTAACCAAAAGTCTAGTAATTTGATGAACATCTTCGAGATTGATAGTAATTTCTCATTTGGGTAACCAGAAAGTATTGGTGGAAGGATTCCACCTCTCTATCAAAGCCATAATCAAGCTGTGACATCTATGGAATCTCCTATAAAATATCATCCCACCAAATCCCATAGCCTCTAAGTGCTCCCAATCATCATCAGATAAGTCCTCTCTGACCTCGTCTAACATCAAGGGGATACAGTCTCGAATGGTCAACTGGGCATCCACCTACAAAATACACACATGAAAGTAAACATTAATAACACCGTAAAAGTTTTGAAAAATAAACATTTGAAATCACAAAATACCCTCATAGCATGAGCCTAACATTCAAACATGTATAATATAACTCTAAACATTCCACAAAGTCAAAAACATTTATCAAAAAGCATAACTTTTTACTTAAAAAACAAACTATTTTTTTCAAGTGAATCGTTGGCAATTCACCTCAATCATTAGCAATTGAAGGAATCACCAACGATTCTTGTAAATCCAACCTAGGGCATCTCTGCCCCATTACGGATTTGAATACTCAAAATTACAAAAAAATATATAAAAAAACAAAACAAAACAAGTTAAAAGCATACCTCTGCTAGAACGGGATTCCATTTATGATTTGAGAAGGCCATCTAGACAATATTTCACTCTTCAAACCCATTTTTTTCACCCTCTTACAGGTTGATGTCGTATACAAGTGCAAAGTGAAAAATAAACAATACATTTGGGTATTTATACCCCCAATTTTCCACGTGATGCAATCACCAAAGATTGAAACAATCACCGACGATTCCCTTGTTTTAGGATTCTATGCCTACATTGCCCAAAAACATGTCATTCTTACCCTTTACACAAGTGTGCCATGCTTCTAAAAATGGTCTTAGCCCTTAGGATCTTTTTCAAAACAACATAAACACAACATTGGGATTTTCCATACGTCTATGGGAGACGAGCCCTTTGGCCCCCATCACTTGGTTTTCCCACTCAATAACCTTACCTAGTAAGGGTCATATGTCTATAGGTGTTGATCCCTTTGGCCACCCTATCAATTGATTCTCTAGCATTTTGCTTTTCACCCCCCAACAATTGGGGCAATCCTTTTTGAAACAAAACACACTAGTGTTCACTGTATGGCGCTACAATAGACTCACCCATGCCAACATAACCCTTCATCATTTTTTTCTAACAATTTTCCAAAAATCACTAGACAAAAAGGGGCAAATGTAGACACCAAAAATCTACATCCCCTATCTTAAACTCACTTGTGACCAAAGGCGACACATTTACGACCCTTCATGGCATTAGAATCACCCTATCGATCATTTTAATATACTCACATACATCATACCCCTCATATCCCTAAAATTATAGATTAATTATTTAATTAAAATAAGTTAGTTATCCTCCTCACCCTCACACCTCACTATGACACCTCGCTAACTACCTAACCTCCTCTAAAACTACCTTCTAAAAATCACTAACTTATTTCTAACTAACTACCTTCTAAAATCACTAACTTATTTCTAACTAACCTTTTACAAATCACTAATTTATCCCTAACCACCTCTAAAACTAGATTCTAAAAAAGCTAACCCTATCACCCTAACTTAATTCAGTTCATGCTTTTTTAACCTCCTCACATCCCAACAACTTAAAAATCTGATTGAATCTAGTTCAAAGAAAAAGGAAAATCACTTGTTTAACAAACTAAGTCAGATTTTCTCGTGATCAACGGCAATTTTCCCGATTTATGGGGATCAATATAAGCTTGCATTCGACCCCTCTTCAAGAGAGAAGAAAGAGAGGATTCTCACATATCACAGGTAAAATTTTCTCTTATTCAGAGTTCCCAAAGATCATTTACCTTCCACGAGGCTTCATCATTGTCACGTCACTCCAAAATCATCGAATTGATCATCGTACTATTCATTTTCATCATCAAATCATCCTCCATCCATCTGATTCTCATTCTATCAATTACACAAGGTAACCAATGTTGTTTTTGTCTTTGATATTAGGTAATATCACTCATATTTTATTTATTGTGTCATATACACTCTGAATTCTACTTTAGATCTTAATCTAATCAAATTTATCTCTGATTTTCTTGACTGTACAAATTTACTGCAATCGCCATCAATTCACCCAATCGTTGGTGATTCCTATGTAATTTTTTTTTATAAATATTCCTAATCTTGCTTTTTTCCTATTGTTTTCTAACTCTTTATCCATTATGGCAATTTCATATGGCACTAGGTGGTAATAACTTCCCATTGTTGATTCTTTTCTCATGGTTCGACATCCTCTCTATTGGGAGCAATATGAAATCCTTCACAACCTAGATCTCTGTGAATTCTTAAACGCACCCTTTAACTATCTTGAAGTTATCTTCGCAATAACTCAATGCATCTATGAGGCTAGTGAAGCATTCTATAATGCATAGAAGGAAGTTATAAGGCTCCATGAAGATCTAATACAATACGAGCACAACTATGAGGCCATCTTAGATCTCCCGGAGAAAGACTACCATACAACTTTTGAATTTGATACCATCAGTCTCATGAGTATCCTTGATGCGACACCAAATTATCCCATCTCTATGACACTGGAGGAAGTATTTGATTTCTTTCTTTGAAGACTTCATTTTTATACTTGAATCTTATTCACTAAAGAGGAAGGATTTATTGACTCTGTAGGATCTAATGTGTTTGAGAACCTATATCCTAACCAAGAGTTTGATTTATGGATCTAAGTCATGTCATTAGTATCTATGTGTATATCCATCTAAATAAGTGATGTTATTTTTTCATGTTTTCATTTCATCACATTGTATCGCAATCTTAATATCAATAAAATCTTAATTATTTTTGAGCAGGTTGATAACCACCAAGGAAAGTCATTAGGATTTCATGGGATTAGATTTTTCTAGATAACCTACCCATTTATTTACTAATATCATCTTTTTTAAATTCTTTGACTTGTAGGCTTACTTACAGGAGAATGAGCCTTGTTTGATGTCAACACGGTGTGCAATATCACATACTCCACATTGTGGGTATCCTAGAAACCCTGCCTTGCTGAGGTTGAGTTAGGTGGTTACCCTCTCGAATGACAAGAAAACCCAATGTATATTTTTTTCTCGATAGTAGTTTTCATAAAGAGGTATACCAAATAAAATCAAGATAGAAAAATTTCGCAAAATGAAACACATGGTTACTAAGTACAATAGTAAAATGAAGAAGCCAATTTTTTCTCAATGAGACATTGGAGTATATAGTTTTGACATAGATAATACAAAACTAGAAGACAACTAGGATACCTCGGGATTTGGGTCCTTGTATTTTGATGGGGCCTTTCTAAGAAAAGCTCAAGGGTAGGAATTATCCCAATAGACCCATAGAAAAAACAATATTTTCCTCTTAGAAACTACAATTTCCTTACACTAACAACTTGGATGAGTATGAAATTGTAGTATTATGATTGTATTTTGTTATCAAATATAAGATCAAAGAGCTAAAGTTTTTTGAAGATTCAAAATTTTTATTCGGACAAATTAGGATAAAGTATTAATGCAAACAACCATAACTTAGGAGGTAAAAACATAGAATATGGGATCTTATTGAATATTTTGATGCATTAACATTTTTTCCTTCCCCTAGAAACAAACTCAAGAAGATGATGCATTGGTTACTTTTTTGTTCTCGTGCCCACCCAAGAGATGAATAAGGAAAGAATGTTGTTGGAAGTGGTTCTTGTTCCCTTAGTGATAAATATCATAAACCATTTTCACATATTCAATAATGACCATAAAATTATCTATTTTCTAAACAACTCAGATGTTTTTGAGTCTCAAATCATTGGTGAAAAGAATAGGAAGAAATTAATTGAATATGGTATCATAAACCTCAAAGAAAACAGATTCCCAAATGCATGATAGCTCTTAAATGAATTTTTTATCATATCAACAGACTCAAAATAATGTTAAACCCAAATCCAATAATAAGGATTATACTCGAGACAAACCTTCGTATTAGGGAATGACCCAAATTTATAAGCATGGGCCTAACAAGTTCATATGAGGGGATAAATAGAATAAAAACCCTCCTAAGTAAGTACACAGATGTCATAGCTTGGTCTTATGATGACATAAATATTATTTATCCTAAAATTATCACTCATACCATACCATTAATGGAAGGCCACAAACCTTTTAGACAAATACAAAGACTAGTAAACCTAGTTTTAAAGCCCCTAATTTACAAAAAAGTGAAAAAATTACTTGTTGCTAGAATAATTTTTCCCATTAATAACTCAACTTGGGTGGCTAACATAGTCCTTTTCCAAAAAAAGAGAGGAGAAATAAGCCTATGTGTAAACTTCATGAACCTAAATAAATCCTTTAAAATGACAATTATCCCCTCCTCTCTCTAGATAAAGTCATGCAAGTAGTAAGTGGATTTGAGATTATGTCTTTTGTTGATCATATTTCAGGATATAACCAGGTGATAGTGAATGAATAAGATATAATGAAAACTACCTTCACTACCAAATGGGGAATGTTTGTATAGAAGAGAATTCCCTTCACCTAATAAATGTTGGAGCAAAGATTCCAAAGGGCTATGGATTCAACTTTCTAAGGTCTCACTGGTAAATGTATCATCATTTATATGGACGAAATAATTGAGTTTTCTAAAAACAAGTTGGACCATGTTGGACATCTGTAAAAGGTTTTTGAAATGTGTAGAAGGTATGACATCTCCTTGAATCCAAAAAAGAGCATATTTTGTCTTACAAAAGGTAAATTACTTGGCTATGTGCTCACCAAAAAGGTATTGTTATCACCAAATCACAACACCCTTGTGTTTATACAAGTGCATATACTTGAACTCACGGTGTGATTGGATAACATGGGTACTATCTCCAAGTTGTGGGACTTCCTACTTGAGATAGACCTCCAAAGAAAGCTGGTTCTTGCTCCTAAACTACCTGCCACAATCTACTCTAATGCAGGATAAGCTAACTGTTCTAATCTAAATTTCCAAGGGACCAGGGAGAGAGAATGCATAAAATGAAAGCCTACAATAAAGCAGTCATACACCAGAAAAGGAGGATGTGAGAGTAGTCTCCAAATGTGTGAAATACGAAGCAAAGTACACACTAGAAGAGGTGATGACAGCTTCTCTATAATCTAGCAAAATGCATTCACAACAATATTCCAAGCATACACAATGATAATAGATCCCTGCAAGAACATAATAATAGACACAATATTCTTGTAGAAAGATTAAAGGGGCAAGAAGAATGCAAGAAAACACAGCAGGGGAAGATACATCCACAAACCGATATTTTATTGCTTCATGATATGCACACCGAGCTTCAGTCTATTACAAGATAAGGGCTTGGATCACCATGCAAGGAGTCCACTATAAGGGCCTGCAACACACTAGCTTCACAAAGCAATTTTGGCAGAGCTTTTCTACCCAAAAACTCTCCCTTTTACAATGAGCCCAACACCCCAATTTATAGAAAAATGAGAAGGAAAAGAGAAGGGAAAATGGAAATCCTGAAATCTGTCCTTCAACCACCTATAAGAGGCATTAAATTGAGTGAAATGATTATATATTACTTGCAAAAGGCTCTCCATACTGTCTCATGTGCTGCAGCAGAGAAAGAATGATGACCATGCCTCTTAATTGCACTCCCAGCTACCAAATAAAACAACTGCTCAACCCGGCCACGTTTTCTTAAAAATCTTAATCAATTTCTGATCAAATCTAGAATTTCTTGATTTCGTGCATTGGGCTCAAAACCATGATTCCAACAATACTAATTTTGTGTGATTTTGTTGAGAAATGCAAAATTTATGGCCTTCTCCGAATGCGGGCACTATTTTGGGCCTGCAAAGGGCGTTTTCTATCATTTGATGGGAATGAGCGTTTTCTCTTATTTAAATATATCTACCCTCATTAAAAATAATAAATCTAGTTTTTTTGGCGTAGAGGATGTCGTGCTCATTCCAGAAAGTCCAATTTTATGAAAATCGGAGCTCGGAGTCAAAAGTTATGGCCGTTTGAAGTTTCCGGACCAAACGTTGACTTTTCTTCTTCTCCTTCGGCCGCTTCGGCTTTCCGCGTCCCACGCGTCCCTTTGGCCCGGATGTCCCAGTACGAAAGTCCTCTGTTTCACCTGGTTCGGCTGGTTCGCGTCCGCGTACTCTTGTCCCGCTTGTCCCAGACTGCTTGGGACAAATTCTTCCGATTCGCCCGGTTAGGCCGGTTCGCGTACTTTTGTCCCAACTGTCCCGGTGCCTTAAGTTCTCATTTCGGCCGATCCAGCCGGTTCACGTACTTTGCGTACCTTCGGCCCAACTGTTCGAGCTGCCTTAAGTCTTTTCTTGACTCGCGTCCTCCGCATACTCTTGTCCCATTGTCCTGCATCGCTGTTTCAACAGTTAGTCAATTTTTTCCACTTTTCGGCCAGTTCAGATTTCCGCATCCCGCGTGTCCCGACGTCCCACTTGTCCCAAATGCTGCACAGACTACCTGTGGCCTTTTGGTTGGTTCGCGCCCAGATGTCCCTCATGTCCCGACTGTTGCGAGGACTAGGACTTAGCCATTTTTCATGATTTTTTCTGGCCCGAGCCTGTTTTTTGCAATTTTTTCACCTTTCCTCAGAACTTGCTCTCTTCTTCTTGGACAGGGGAGTTAGAAAAAATATAAGGGGACCCTAGAAACATGACCTTTTGCCCTGACTCAATCTATTTGCCTGGGACTTGAGAATTTAATGCATGTTATCAAATTTACCTTGGGGGTGAATTTTGGATAACAGTATATCTATTTACCCTAATAGAATTGATAGCATTTCCAAAATTATCCCATCAAATAGCATAAAGTAATTAAATTCATTTTTGGGAAGATTAAGTTTGTGAGAAAATTCATTTATGGTTTTGCTGAAATTGTCAGGTCATTGAATGTCATGTTAAAGACAAAATCCAAAGTGGAGTAGACAATCGATGCTAAGAGGTCCTTCAAAAATATCAAATAATCAATATCTCGTGCACCTATTGTAATCATCCCTAACTTCATTAAATATTTATACTTATATTCCTCTCGCCTCTGAGCACACAAACGTAGTTATACTCAATCAAAAATTGAATACATTGAACACACAATTACATTCATGAGTACAAACTTAAAATATGCATAACTCAATTATTCCATGATGGACAAGAAATCTTAGACACTAGTTAAGGCAAGAAAAATTTAGGCATTACATACTCAGAAATAAAGTGCATATAATTATCACATATATGGTCATTAAGTTGATTTTGGGACAAAATGAGTTGAGTGAAAGAAGGGGAAAATAGATGACAAAGTTATAAGAATTTTATCTAGAGATAAAACATGCCAAGATGGTCAAAGGTTAAGGCTTGGAAAAACTCATAATAGATGGGGATTTCAAAATAAACATAATGTAAGTGGATGAAACGAATATACAAAGGGATGAATGGTATAACCACATTATACATTATCTATTATATGGCATATGCCCACTTGAATTAAAAAGAAACCAAAAGAGAGCTTCGAGATTGAAATCCTCCCATTTTATAATAGGGAAAGGAGTATTATATAGAAAAATGTATGAATTATTTTACTTAAGGCCTGTCTCCAAAGAAGAAGTTACGGACATTATGCATAATTTTCATGAGAAATTGGGAAATGGTCATCCATTAGGAAGAGAAACCGCTCATAAGATTTTGAAGGTTGGTTATTATTGGCTAACCATATTCAAAGATGTTCATGCCCATGTAAGAATTTTTCATCAATGTCAAACATTTTCCAATAAATAAGTACATGTGGTTATGTCGTTACAATCATTCGTGTAGAGCACGCCTTTTGCACGATGGGGTCTAGATTTCATTGGAGTCATCATTACAAACTCATCGACAAGACATAAGTTTATACTAATGACCAGTGATTATTGCACAAGACAGATTAAAGAAAAAACTACCAAGAATTACATGACAATTGATGTTTTCTAGTTCTTTGAGAAAACATTATAACTAGGATTGGTCACCACTTTCCTCTTATAGGTGATAATAGGCTAGCCTTTGCTTCTATAGAATTCACCGAATGGGCATATGATAATCAAATAATATCAAGTTCTCATAAAATCATTATCCCCAATGTAATGGATTAGTAGATTCAAAAACAAGAACCTAATCCATGTTATCAATAAATCAATAGACAAAAAGTCACGAGAATGGAATTCTTTATTAAAATATGATATATGAGTTGATAGAATTGTTGCCACTTGGATCACGCACTGCTAAAATGTTAGATGATCCAGTGAAACATGGGAACATCCCAAAGGTGTGGTACCTTGGCTCCATAGGATGAACCTCTAGAGAATGTTTTCTTCCTTCGAACTATGCACATCTTATAAAAGATTAGATTACAAAAATACAATGTTGAAAACAAACTATATTATCCAACTTTGGAGGAAAATGGAGGGATTTAATCGAAAATAAATAAAAATGGTGATGCACCAATAGTTTAAGGGACAAACGATCAGCCTTTACAAGCATGGCATATTTAAAAGAATGATAATAACTTGCACATATTTCTACCTTTTCTTGTACTCAAGAGTTTTTATATGAAAGAAAAACTTAAAAAACAATAGAAGTGATTTAATTTGATTCCACACATTATTATCAGTAAGCTTTATAAATCACAACATGTAACTTGCTACATGAGGAAATATTGGATAGCTTGATATGGAGGTAACAGAGGTCATCAAATACTAGGAAAGAAAAATTTACAAGTATAGAATGAACCACTGAAATACACAACACATTAAAGTAAAAGAAGGCTAAATATCAGTTCTATTTATAATATTGAGGCTTAATCTTGTATACAAGTACTCAAAATGGCATAGCCTCCTTATAAAAAATTATCAAAAGTCTTTTACTACATAACACATCCCCCTATTTATAGATTAAGAATGTTGATCAATTATAGTTACTCTTTTTAATTGTTACATACTAAAAATAGGATGCATTTACATTTGTGAAACAGTCTCCTAAAAAATAGCCAAGTAGTTGTGCAATTTTTACCGAGTCAAACTAAAAACTTTAATGGTGGACTATGGCTGGAGACTGTGTGAAAATGGAAATGAAGAATCGGCTAGACTACTACCACCCTTTTCCTGATTTGTGTCAATTTCCTCTATTTCTTCTCTAACCTATTTTTGTCGATAATAAAGAAATCATTTGATCATCTCTTGTACTTATTTATCATTTGTTCTACATGCGTAGTGATTCGTAACCTTGGTAGATTCGATTATCTGGTTCATCTTTCCAAGAAAGTTCTTGGCTTGATTTATGGCATTTCTAAGTTGGCTCAAGATGTTTTGGTATGTCACTAGCTTGTTGATAGATTCCATGCCAAAATATTTTGTTCTATTGGTATCATCCTTCACAAAAAAATTGAAATTCACAATGATTTGAGTTGTTAGAATTATATTAATATCTTCATTCAAGAACATGCAATGAATGGTGTCGAAATCATCTGTGATATCACTAAGGTTGTCAATTCTCTCATTTCTGGCCTCGGCCAATTTTGACATGACCTCTTGCTACATCTGGACATGGAAATCCATGGATTCATTATACTCAAATTATTTCAAAGATTCATCAATGATCCCTTCTTCTATGAGTAGATTGGATTTGACACTTTGAACTTCCTTCCAGGCCTTCAATGTGAGTTCCATATTATCACATGCCTCTCTTAGGATACCATACATTTTGGTAACTATATCCATATTTATCTCGAGCTCATTATACAGAGTGGTAGAATATTTTATCACATGTTTTCCTTCTTGGATCTACCTTTCAATCCAAACCCCAATTGATCGACCTTGTTGTCTAATCTTCTCAACAGTAGAGAAGAAACTTGCATCAAAACTTGTGGATATTACGAGAGTAGTTGAAGGGGTTGGTTTCCTGATCTTATGCATGATGGTTGTCAATTATTCCACTTTTTTTAGCTCATCCTTAGTGATCTTTATCTTTTCAAAAAATATAGAAGGTTACCTAGGCAACCTAGACATTTTTTAGCTCCTTCATGCATTTCCTTTCCCAGAGAGAACCTAGAAATATGATAGTCTATTGCAGTGATATCTTCCTTTGAATTACCAATAGTTGGGGTTGTTATTTTAAGAAATATTTCCTTTGTCTGATCAACCAAAAGGTTATAAATAAACCTTGGTCTCTTTTCTTGGCATCGGGGAGTCATATCTAACATTATGATATCAACATCATCTCCAATAAGTATCTTCTTCTTCTACTTGGGGGTTTGTCTACTTAGCCATGCAGGATTAGAAGAAGAAGAAACCAACTGCTCGAAGACAACATGGGCACAATCATCATGGTAGTGAACTAGATAGGTGATGAAAGAGAAGTTTTTGTAGTAATTACTAGCGGAAATGAAGTGGTGAAAAGTGAAGAAGGGGTGGAATGGATAGTCGTGAGGATGGATGAAATAGGAAGGGTGATTTTAGAGGAAGTGGGAAGAAATTGCTGATGAAGGGAAGTTCCTGAGGGTAACTCAGACCAAACAATCCTCGATGAGAGAGAGGGAAGAGAAAAAAATATTTTGGCCATGGCAAAAGATGAGGTGATGGGAGTAGGAGAAATAGGAGAAGAAGAAATGGAAGATGTGAGGAGATGGAGGAGCTAATAATGGGGAAGAAGGAAGAGGAGGTGGAGGAGGTGACTGGAACTCTTGAGTAGCAGATGGTGGGGAAAAACTTAGATCAATGACCTCTTTTGAAGGAACCTTCAAAGAATTAACTTCATGGGAAGGAACCTTAGAATAAGAACTAGACCCTCTAAAGATAATGGTGATTTTGTAAGGCTTCAGAGTGGGTTTCTATATTTTTGAAGAAGTAGGGTGGCCCACCACTAGATATACTTGTGTTACTACAAAAATGGCTTGTTCTCGACACCTTTAGTGTAATTCCCAAGGAAAGCAACCATTGGTGTGTTTGATTGAGAATATGAGTCGCACACTCCTTATAACTGGTGCACTCTTGAAGTGACCAATTGATCCACGGAAGTGGTTAATCCTTCACGTATGTTTGTCATAAACCGGGTTTAAAACCTCTTTGTCATCTCGAAGACCCTCTGGTAAATCTATAATTCCATACTTATCTACTTCGTCAAGATTCGACCTTTAATAGTCTCTTTCTCGTGTTACAATTTCATCTCTATAGTTGATTCAGATATCTTCCAAGTGCGGTATATGAACAGCAGAGCTTAGTCTAAGCCCTCCGATTACACCCCAATAATTGAAGTTGATTCATGGGTGATAGGTCTTGATTGTTATTTGTTACATTTCACCTGTAACATTATTTTCTTTATATGAGGGTAGACAAGTGTATAGACCCAAAAGTACAGAGAATTAGACCCCTACCTTCCGCTTGCTTTGTTGATCTTGTGGAGATGTATCAATTTTCAAACTAACTCCATCAATGCCCACTTGTCTATGGGAAACCTTGGTAGTTTATAAGGATCACCTAAGAATCCTCCAACTCTGAGATATGTGAACATTGGGAATTATAGGAAAATACAACTCTAATTCTTCACTACACTCTAAGCACTATCCGATATCCTTATATTCTAGAGCTCCTTGTAAAAAAATAAATGAGAGAAAAGAAGAAAGCATCATTCACCCTCCCGAAATGGATTTATCCAGGGATAATTTTAGTGGCAAATATTCATAATGTGGTGAATATTCCATTTTTGAAAAATTTGAAAAGGTGAATTTTCTAGCGTGGGTCAGTGACTTGTTCACCTAAAAATTACAGTTTAATTTTTTTAGGGTCGGATTTTCCTACCCTTGAAACTATCCCCTATATAATCCTAGAATATTCTCCAGGTAGAACACTACTAGTTCACTCATACCACCTGGGGGCATATGTATTATCAATTACAGTAAACACACGACAAAGAGGATGGAGGTCAGTAGACACGCAATGTGAGATTTTGTTAACGTGCATGGCATGTGATATTTTGTTGATGTGTGACAGGAGAATTTTTTTACACATGACAAGAGCGTGAAGGAAGTAGACACGTGATAGAGAGTTTTTTGACATGTAACACAAATATTTTGTTGTCACACGAGTAGAGGGTAGAGGTCAGTAGACACATGACATCAAATCTCATGTCGTGCATCCGTAGCCATCTCATCACACCACTTAAAAATTAGGAGAAAAATTTTCTGCACACTTCTAAAAATTTACCTTCCTACGAAACCAATTCTAAGGATATTCACCGTATTTTCCACCTCCGATTTCCAAGAGGTCTCTTGAAATGAACCCCGGCTTGATCCTTCTTTCATTGTTAATTACGGATAGAAATCAAAAATATGTGATGAATTCCTTACTCTCATGGGTGTGAATCCTAGATAATTTCTCATTCCCACAAAGAAGATATACCGTATAAGAGGTCATATAGAAGTTTTTTTAGGTTGGTACTTCTATTATCTCGGTCATGTATGGCATCGCTGATGTGCTCCGCCAATCAAATGAGATCATAATTCTTATGAATAGTAGAGATATAGAAGTACATTCATTTATGAAATTCCTTTGAAGACAAGAGCCTTATAACTCTACTCAATAATGTGATAACATGGCATTCACTTTCTCGAATAGAATCTAAGCAGGGAATAGTCGTTGGAACTCGATCACTAAAGACTTGGGCTTTATTAAATAGATTTTGTTGATAACCTTGGCACAAGCTTCAGAATTTATTTTCCAATGCTTGAGAGATGAGCTGAGGGAAATTGAGACATATTCCTCAACATCAAGAATATTTTAAAAATCCTCAAAGTAATTGGTATTTAATATGATTACAAATGTCCCATCATCATCTTTTATAGTTCAGGAATCTGCAGTATAATGTGTTGTATTTGTTAATACAAATTTAGGACACTACATCGAGCATGGAGAAGAAGTATCCAATGCAATCCCACTATTATAAATACTTTTCATCTAGGATTTCTTAGATGGAGCTCTAACCATACCCTAAAACTCTGGCAAATCGATGTGGTTGAGGTCGGTGTCTCCAATATTGTAAATGTCAATTGTGATGTTGGAAGGAGGAGAAACCCCTTATAACCTATACTTCATTTTTCATTTTCCTTAAATGATGATTAATAAATTTTCCTTGGGAAGCGCTCTCTAAAAACTCATAAATTTTTCTGAAACTTAATGGTAGAAGTCAACCCCTAAAATACAAAGCAAGGAACCCCGAAATGCACTAGCGAACTTGAGCCTTGTTTTGCAACCTTGCAGCACCCATTTGAAGTTACACGAAAGTAAACCTTTCTTTAACACACTTTTAATTTTAAAATGACTAAGCAGAGGTTGGTATGTGCTTTACAACCCCTAACCTCAGATGGTAGAAGTAAGGGCTTGTTTTGTAACCCTGAACTTCCAATTTTCTCTGTGATGGGAGTGAAGTCATGTTCTTCATATTGACATGTCTGATTTGATAACTAAAGATAAATCCTCCTCCATTTCTCAATTAATTGATATTTTGAAGCCTAAGCTTCATCAAAAACACAAGTGAAGGAATAAGGGAAATGGAGAAGTTAATCCAATGACACAAAGAGGAAAACCCTAGAAATGAAACAAAAATGAAAACACTAAGAACACCCATAATGTTAGGTAAAAGATGAAAAATAATGCCCAAAATAACAGCCCAAAAACCTTGCAAAAAAATAAAACACGAAAAATTACCAAATATCAAGTGTGTTGAAGAAGAAATCACAAAAATTCTCAAAAAGCCATGCAAGAGGTATGCTCAGGAGTTGAGTAGGTGTCAAAGAACCCAACAGACAAAATTACAGGTGAAAAAGACATGTAAAAACTTGACCTTAAATAGAAAAAGGTGAATTAATTACCATGTATGTGACACATGTGGGTAGGTGGCATTTAATATGTTAACTCAACATTGGAACTTAGCTCCTTTTTACACAATGTCGGGTTTGTGTTTCGGAAGTTGATGTACACATTGCATATAATTTTTATGTCAAACCCGAAACCCGAATTGGTCTAAGTTTCTTTTTATTTCGGTTTCGGGACTCGAGTTAAAATTTGCATGAAAATTACAATTTTAAACCCAACTTCCGATAAGGTCTAATTTCATATGTATTTCAGGTTTTGGGTTTTGGGAAGTAATTTGCATGCAAAGTGCAAATTGATTCCCAAAACCTAAAATCAGAAATGCATTAACAAATTTAGAACATAGGCAAGGAAGTGTTTTTCAAAAGAAGGCAACTTGGCAAGGGGAACTTGAAAATTTAACATTTTTGGTGACCTCCAAGAAATTTTGTCCTTCTAAGCATCACCTAATAACCTTAATCAATCCATTGGGCACATGATTCACCTAAGCCTCAAGAACAAAACTAAAAACCTCTAGAAAAACAAAACCAAAACCAAAACAAACGAGGAAACAAAACAAGAAAAGACAGTGTGCAAAAGCACTTAGAGGAAGGGAAACTAGACTACTATTGTATAAGGTGAAAATACCTCAATAGAAAGATTTGAGGTGTATCCCATTGACTGGGATAGGCAATGCTTCTCCATTGAGTCTAGAAAGACAAAATGAATTTGCCTCTTTGCAACTAGTGATCAAGTATGGACCACTCCAAAGGGCATCAAACTTTACATGCATACTTGTCTTAGCTATGGCTGCATCCTATTTAAGAACTAGGTACCCCTTGAAAGACCTAGTAACTACTCTTCTTCGAAGAAGGTTTTCTTCATCCGAGCTTGATGTAGCTGAAGTGTCTTCATTACTTGATTTCATTTATCTTCCAACCATAAGTTCGGTAAACCAAACTATCATGGAATCGCTTTTCCATCATTTCTAACTATTGTGCTAGTTCCAGAGATGGTAACTCTAAAGATAAAGGAAGATTTGCTTCCCTCCCATACACCAGACAAAGGGAGAATTTCCAATGGCCCTTTTTGGAGTAATCATATCTACCCAAAGAGAAGTCTTGAGTTGTGTGTGCCAAGTTTGTTGGTTACTTTCCATTTTCCTTTTGATAATTTGTATCAGATTCTTATTATTGGAATCATCCAAACCATTACCTTGTGGGTAATAATTTGATGAATTTTTTAAATAGACACCATTTTTCACATCCCATTCACTGAGCTTCATGCCTATGAATGCCTTGGTGTTATCTAAAATGACAGTGAAGGGCACACCAAATCTTGTCATGATACCTTCAAGAAATTCCAAAATGGAATTCTTAGTGCCTTCCTACAAAGTGCCACCTACTCCATCCATCGGTGAAATAGTCAATTGTAGTTAGCACCCATTTATGACCATCAGTAGATAGAGGATTTATCATACCAATAAAATATTTACCCCATTACACAAAAGGTTGGTCCATATGGATTGGATTAAGAGGAAGAGCGGCTAACCTTTGCTTTCCTATGAAAAGGGAACATTCCTTAGATTTTATTACCCACATATGGGCATCCTTGAACAGGTTGGGTCAATAGTAACCATCCATCATGATTTTTGTGGAAGTTTTACTTGCTAAGTAATGACCTCCCAATAACCCATTATGAAATTCTTCTAACTTACAAACTTAATCGAGCTTATATACCTAAGAAGAACTCCATTTAAATCCCTTCAAAAGAGTACATTCTTTATGATAACATAAGTGATGTACTGAAGCCCGAAGATTTTCCTTTGGGTTCTATCCAAGATGGGAGGATACTCACCTAATTACATAAACTTCTTCATGTTAAACATCCAATCTACATGAGCATGAGTCTCTTCTTGATGATGATTTTGTAACACATTATCACATTCCTCCTTTTCTTCTAGATCAAAAGAAATATGTTGACACAGACCTTTCCCTCTAGTCATTTTGGTTACCTTTATGTATACATCGTACTCCATGACCTTCGTAATCCATCCATCCCTTTTCTCATTTATATATTTATTCAACAAAAATATTTAACTCCTGGATGTGATAACATCAACTGGATCATGTTGTTAGATAACATATGCTTGAATTTATTTAATGTCCTAATAATAGCAAAGACTTTTTTCTCAACAAAGGATTATTTGAGTTTGTAGTCCTTGAGACATTTTCTAAAGAAAGCAATTGGTTTTTCCATCTTGTCATCATTCTACTAAGTGATAATCTCATAGATGTTTTCCAATCCAACATAATTAGGATTTACCAATGTGAGGTCCTGGGAAATATATTTTTGATGGCCTTGAAGCTACATTACCTTCTTTATTCCATTTGAATGATAATTTCTTTTTCAACATATTTGTGAGTAGCTTGGCGAAAGTGGTAAATTGAGGTATAAACCTCTTTACAAAATTTATAGTCCCCAAGAAACATTGGAGACCCATTTTTATATCTTGGAATATAAAGTGCCGTAATAGTAGTATTCTTTCTGAGTCAATTGAAATTCCTTCTCTTTTGAAATGATACGTCTTAACAGCTTCCCCTCATGGACAACAAAAATACATTTTTTCAGGTTCAAGAAAACCTTGAATTCCCGCATATATCAAAAACTTTCTAAAGATGATCCATATAGTATTGTGCATGCTTGGAATAAAGAGTTATATCATCTAGATAAAAAAATTTCATATCATTTATATGCCATTTGAAGGCCATGTCTATAGCTCATTGGAAATTGGAACAAACGTTAGCTAATATAAACAATGCCTTAGTATAGGAAAATGTGCCCCACTTGGTGGTGAAAGTTGTTTTGAATTGATCTTTTCCTTAACCAAGATCTAGTTTTAACCTAAATACCCATCGAGTAATGAGAACCTTTCTACTTCAGCCACTGTTTAGAGAATGTGCTCCATATATGGGAGAGGGTAGTGATCCTTAAGGGAATCTCGATTGAGATCCCTTAAGTCCATGCACGCTCTACTTTCCCGTTATTTTTCCTAACAAGAACAAAGTTGGCAACTCATGAAGAGTGCTTGATTAGGAAAATAATACTAGCCTTGATGATTTTGGAAAGTTCCTTCCTCATCAATGGTTTAATTTTAGGATTGACCCTATTTTACTTGACTTGCTTTGCATTCGTGTCAAGTTCAATGGTTTGCTAGGCTAGCCCTAGAAATAATCCCTTGTGATATTCATAACTCTAAGAAAAATGTAATTGTACTCTTGGAAAAGGCTGACAAAATCATGTCTTTCGGCTAACATCCATATCTTTCTAATCTTCAAAAATCTATCCTCTCGCAACTGTACCTATTCAAAATCATCTTATTTGATAATCATATTATTTTTTTCCCTTATACACTAGATCATCTGAATTGAATATAGATTCAAGAGTGACCAGCCATTTTGGGAACTTATTTCCCTTCAAAATAATAATTTGATCATTACAAGCCTCTTACAACTTGGACTTGTTTTTCGATGAAAACTATGCCTCTTCTTAAAGGAAGAGAATGATTTTTGGTCACTTTCAAAATATTTTCCAATTGTTAGCAATATCTAGAAGTACCCAAATTTAATATCCTTCACAACTTCAACAACATCATGAATTTTACAAGACACTCAAAGGTAGATAAATGATTTATATGTCATTTTGTATCCGGGAAGCAATTTATCTGACTTATTAGCACTCAAGATTTGAAGAAGCGGGTAGCACCTTGAAAGGATTTGATCTTATCCTCACTATTTTAGGTTGTGCCTCTCAACCAAGGTAAGAGAACCTGTATTGTAGCCTCTGTTTTATGAAGGGGGTGAAGATATCCTTGTATTATGCAGATTGTATGGAGATGGCCTTGAGAAAACATGATCAATTTCCCATTATTCAAACTCAACAGAGTTGTCACTACTAAATGATGGAAATGCTTTCAAGACAAGGCTGAAGCTACTTGAGACATGGTGTGATCCTGACTACTTTGTGCATTTTTGTAAATGGATTATATTCTCTTGTTGACACACAATGCAACATAGGGGTAGTATAGGTGGGATTAGGTGATTTAAATGAATTTTGGGGTGGGAGATTTTTAGACAAGACTAACCAGAATTTTCCAACTTCTTTGAGGACCTTTGTAAAACTTGAAAAACAAAACCCAAACAATAGAATGCTTCAAAGAGGTTAAGGTATTCCTTCAACCAGGATATGTGCACCAAATGGAAGCCCAAATCTACACTCTTCCACACAATCTCTGATGGTCTATCACAAAATCTTGAGCTAGATGAATCAGTTAAGCATTTAGAAATTTCTATTTTATCATACCTAAGGTGCACCCATAGGTTTACAAACAATCTCTATATCAAGGAAGGCAAGAGTGAATTTAAATTTGTTTATCCCTTTATCAGATGAAAGCTCTTCTAATCTTGGGATTACAAATACCACTAAGCTATCACAAGAATGAGACTATGCATGATGAAAGAAACTCTAAACACCATATTGCAATAGGAGAAAGAAACAAAATTGAAAGCATTCTGAAATATAAGCGTATGCAAATTTTTCCCAAAGACAACACAAAATAATCCAGAAATGACCAAAATTATCAGCAGGGGAATGTTACAAGAACAATCTTAGAGCTTGTTAGTGGCTATACATCTGCAACCAACCTAACATGATACAAATTTGATGCAAAAAGGAATTAAAATGGTTCTCAGGTGGTTTCTCAGAGAATGGGCTTCTTCCCATATTTTCCCATGAAAATTCTAAGTTTCTCCACCATTTGCATGACAAATTCATGCAATATATAACTTTCACTCACTCACTCACTTTTCCCCTCAAATCTTCCCTCCAAAAGTGGAATATTCAAGCACCTTTGCTTTGCAATATTTCTAGAAAATGACATTTAACAAACTCACAAAAAGTTCAGTTGTTCTTTCAAAAGGTGAATCATTACAAAACTTTCATCATTCTTCAAAGTGGAAGCACATTTTTCATTTCCCACGCATGTAGATCCCTTTCATTTCATCATTTCAACTTTTCCCTTCCCAATTTTTACTCTGCAACTTTAGATCTAGTAATTCACATTTTTCACAAACCAGAGTAAAATTTATTTGAAAAATGCCTTGGATTCACAAATTGAACCCCCAAATTGATTAATCTGACCCTGCAGCCAAAACGACACAAATTGGCAAAAAATTTGATGAAGATTGATGCAAAAATGCATCTCCAAACTTCCTGGAGCTCAAATGGTGGCCAAACTGGTGAAATGCATAGCTACCATCGATTTGTTCCTCAACTTCAAATTTGAGCCCTCCACGTGGCAGATCCAGGCCTCGGACATCTTTTTACCTTTTTACTACTTTTGGAAAATTTACACAATTTCTTGATTTCCTCCACCACTCCGCCGATGAGATTTGGGCTTGACACGTGGCACAATATGACTGGATATGGAGTCATGGCTCAATTTTACACATTTTGCATCTTTCTAGAAAAAAGGAAAAATTTTCATTTTTCTCTGGCTCTCCACCCTTCTGCTTCAAGTTTCTAAAGTGGGTCCCAGTAGAACCTTAGGTCCCTTTATGCCTTTAACTCCCTTTTCCCTCAAAGGGAAAATTTTTCACTTTTCCTCCACCAGCCCGCACCTCCGCTATTGACTTCTCGATGAATTTTGACTTTTTACCCTCGGGCTTGTGTTAGTTTGATACTTTGAGTCATTTGAATACAAGAGGCAAAATTTCCAAGTTTCCCCGATGGTCCACCTCCCCACCTCTTTGACTTTTCAAACTACCACGTGTCACCATGATGCACCTTGAGGCGGTCCCAAAAATTTGATACCTTGAACGAGCGCAGGTGTCCTATTCTCTCAAAACACGTGTCACCACATTCATGCTCCAAGAGATTTGTCTTGAATGTCTTGTAAACCCAAAGAAAGCGAAGGCACCACGTGTCATGCTCCGAGGTAGTCTCCTTTTGGCCGTTGAAAATTCTAAGTAAAATGCAAAGCAAGCGGAGGCCTCCACGTGTCCCCATCTCACCAAGCCTCCATGTGTCCTCCCGACGCTATTTCAAAGCTAGACCAAAAATTTGATTCTCAAATGAGCGTCGTTCACCCACGTGGACATATTTCTGAGTTGAGGCTTTTTATAGAATTTTTGAAGTATTTAGCTGAGCCGCATCCAACCAAAAGGTGCCACGTCCCCTGTAGATGCAAGGATGTAAATTTGACCGGAGAAAATGCACCCGTCAAACCGTAAAATACAGAAACACGAGCATTTGAGCCTGAAAATGAAGTTTTCTTCAATGACAGAGAGTTTAGACTGTTGCAAGGCTCAAACATGATCCTTAGGGACACATCAACTCATTCTTCTTCAAGTATTTCAAGGTAGAACATCAAGAACACAAATTTTGACTGTGGTAATAGAGGGAATGGGAAAATGTGAGTTTTTTTGAAAGGATAGAGCCTGGGAACTCAAAATACAGACCTTTTCAAGAGGAACAAAGAAACTAGGAGACAAATATGGACCCATACATGATCTTTGACCCAGGCAAACTAAAAATGGCAACAAAGACCAGCCAAGCACAACATGGGGAAGGATAGAATGATAGAGGTCATAAATCAATAAATTTCCAAGGGCACAAATGGGGCGAGACAATTTTGAGCACCAACACAGCTCGACTCGACTCAGGATGGGCACTCCCTGTGAGTGCCACAAGAACAAAAGTAGACCAAGTGCCAAAATATCCATTGGGAAAATAGAGTCACAAGCCAAAACACCCAAAACCAGCTGATAAACCGACCAAAACAACAAAAAATAGAGTAAAAAAACAACTGTACACTATACAAGTGATATGCAAACCTCAATTTTGGGGATCAATCCAAAAAATGCTTCAAATGTCTATATTAATTAACAGAAGCTCAAGCAATTCCCCATCCAGTCCTTGAGGAAAAAGGTATTCTCACCAATTCTTATGTCAATGGAATATGGGCCCATCCACAAAGCATCAAATTTACCATGCTTGCCCTTATCTTCATGCCTGCTATCCCACAATAGCACAAGATCTCCAATACTGAAAGCTCTTGGGGTTACCTTCTTATCAAATAACTTCTTCATCCTCTCTCTAAATTTTACATGCCTCTAATGGGATGCTCTTCTTGCTTCATCAAGCTTGACAATCTGATTAATCCTTGCTTCATATGGACTAATTTCTTGGTCTTCAAGTTGTTGAACAAACTGAAATGAAGACAATTACAGATGTAAGGGCAAACAGAGCTTGTGTTCCATATACCAATTCAAATGGGATTTTACCAGTAGCTCTTTTGGTAGTGATCCTGTCAGCCCAAACAAAAAAATTTAGTTTCTCACCCCACTTCTTCTTGTTCAATTCCAAAGTCCTTTTAATGATCTTCAACAAGTTTTTATTGCTAGACTCAGCCTATCCATTTCCTTGTGGATTGTAGTTAGAAGCATATGTCAACTTTATCCCATACTCTTTACACATTGCCACTAAAGGTCCAGCTCTAAAACTCATGGCATTATCAACAATAATCTTGACTGGCACTCCAAATTTGCAGATGATATGATTCAATATGAAGTCCATTACAACTTGGTGTGTTTCCTTCCTAGTGGGGATTGCTTCCACCCATTTTGTGAAAAAATCAGTAGCTACCAAAATCCATTTGTGTCCAACACTTGATGAATCAGAGATTTCACCAATGAAGTCCAGCCCCCATTGTTTGAAAGGAGCTTCAATTGATACAGGCTATAAAGGAAGGGATCCTAAGCTTTCAATCTTCCAGAGAAATGCTTGACAACTCTCACATCTTCTAACCAACTGAGTTACATCCTTGAAAAGAGTTGGCCACCAATAACCAACCCTCAGAATTTTGTGTGCAGTAACTCTTCCAAAAAATTTCTCCACAAACTCCCCATGGAAATCAGCAATTATTTTGGGAGCTTCATCTTCAGTCACACATCTCAAGAGGATTCCTTCAGGGTTCTTCCAAGCCAACCCAAAGTTTGTAATGATATATTTTTGAGAAGCCAACTTGAGGATCTTTTCTTATTTTTATTCAAATGCCCAGGGCAGCATAAGTGTCTGAGATAAAATATTACATCCTTGTACCATTCAGAACTCAACAATTTCTCAAGAACACCTACCCTTTCTTCCTCTACCTCATTTACTTCAGCATTCTCAGATTGCTTTCAGCCATGAGCTTGGCAAGACCCAAACCTCTTACTAGCTTTGTGGTTTGATGTCCATATCATACTCCTACAATTTTTGACCCATCTACACCTTTTTCTTGAGATCTCCATCTCTGATAAGATGTCTTTCACCATTGTGTGAGGAACATAAGCAACAATTTTGGAACTCAAAATATAAGGCCTAAAAACTTTTGTTGCTTTTACCAAGGCAAATGCCTGTTTCTCCATGATTGTGTATTTCAACTCAGCTGCTTGCAATGCCTTACTAAAGAAGGCAATAGGTCTTTCAGCTCCATCATCATCCTTTTGCAACAAAACAGATGCAATGGTGTGCTCAGAAGCAAAGGAGAAGATTTGGAAAGGTTTCTTGTAATTTGGGGCTGCTAGAATAGGAGCATGCTTCAATGCTTCCTTGATTCCATCAAAATCTTTAAGGGAAGCCTCTTCCCACTTGATATTCTGGTCCTTCTTCAACATGCAAGTAATGGGGAGAGTCAACTCAGCAAAATTAGACACAAACCTTCTAATGAAATTGATTTGACCAAAGAAGGATTGGATTCCTTTCTTAGTTTTTGGAACCGGATCTTGCTGATAGCTTTTATCCTTTATGGATCAATCATAACTCCTTCTTTAGACACAATGTGACCAAGTATTTTTTCTCTTTGCACTCCAAAATGGCACTTCTTTGGATTGAGTGAAATGCCATATTCTCTACATCTGATCAACATTCTTTCCAAATGTCTGCAAGTGGTCAATTCTTTTGCTAGAAAAAAAGTAATATCATCTTGATAAACAACAATAAAATCATTGATATAGCTAGCTAAAAGCAACATCCATGGCCCTTTGAAAAGTATCTCCAACATTCATTAAACCAAAGGGCATCCTAACAAAAACATATGTTCCCCATGGAGTAGTAAAGGCAGTTTTAATCCTCTCTGATTCTTTGACAACAACTTGGTTATAACCGGAGAAACCATCCAAAGTAGAAAGCATTTCAGAACTAGTCACTAATTGCAGCATGTTTTCCATGTTTGGTAGAGGATAGTTGTCTTTCATTGATGCTCTATTTAGATTTCTGAAATCCACACAAAGTCTGATATCTCCATTTTTCTTTCTAACCGACACCAAGTTTGCAACCCAAGAAGAATACCTTGTGGGTTGAATGATTCCTCCATCTCTCAAATTTTTCAATTCCTCTTGCATTTTGAGAGAAAGGAGTGGGTTAATTGGCCTTTTCTTTCTAAATGGTTTGGCATCTTTCTCAAGAGGGATTTCATGTTGGAACAAGTCTTCTCTATATGCTTTCAGCTCGAATAAGACCAAGCCAAACAATCCTTGATATTGTTTCAACAATTGGATATAGGACTATTTTTCTTCCTTGTTTAAACCACTCCCTAACCAAATCTTCCTTGGTTTCTCCTTTGTTCCCAAGTCATGCTCTTCAACATCTCTATATGCAAACATGTTTCTATTGATTATACAATCAACATTGTTAAAATTTGACTCAAGAGCAACCAACCCTCTAGGGATGGTGTTAGTCTTCAATTGAATGATATCCCTGCCAAACAAGGTTTCTTTTCCATCAACATTATATACTAATGGTTCCAAATCAATATGTTGATCCAAAAACTCACCTTGGTTCTACAAAAACCTCTGAACCTAAGCATCATCATCAAATACTTTCCAATGCTTGATGTTATCAGGGACTGCAGGCCTAGTGAGTATTTCAACATCATATTCACAATATGGAGAAATGGTACAATTGTCAAATCTTGACCCCAACACTGCTAGCCTATCTACAATCATATTTAAACTTCTGTCATGATGAACAATGTTGAAGGAATCAAACATCTCAATCAGATCCCAAACTATGTGTTTGTATTGTTTCATTCACTGATTTTTTGTTGCATACAATTTTCTAACTTGTTTGACAACCAACTCAGAATCTCCCTTTACAATGACATCCTTTACACCATACTTCCAAGAAATCCTCAGCCCTAACAATAATGCCTCATACTCAGCTATGTTATTGGTGCATTCAAAGTTAAGTTTGAAAGAAAAAACAAATTCCTCTTTTCTTGGAGAGATCAAAACAACACCAACACCATTACCAAATTTGGAGCAAGCTCCATCAAATAACAAAGTCCATGGAGAGCCTACTTCTTCAAGACACTTAGACTGATCCATCTTGTGCTCCTTACCATCAGCAAACCCAATAAAATTATCAACATCAACATCAACAAATAATACTTCATAAGAAGCATTGTTTGGATCCTCAATTAGATGCAACATCTTCTTCTCTCCATATAATTTTACAAGGCTACCTTCAATGGGAATGGTGGAAAATACATATCCATTTGGACACTCCCTCCAACACTTGCAGCCCACTTTCTTGACAACAACATACCCCATTTGGCAGGGCAATCGACAATTACAACATCAAGTTTCAAATTCTTACCCGGATAGGCTGCAAGTTACACCACCAAACCTTTGACACATCCAACAACTGGCACTTCCTTGAATCCATGGCAGTACACTTGCCATACGCTGTTGTTACTTTGATATCTAACTCATTCATAACTTCCAAAGGCATGACATTGCATGATGCCCCGAGTCAAACATACAATTATGTAGCAACTTGTCCTTGATGATCAAAGTTGTGAAGAAAGGGTCAACACTCAGCTGAGATTCAACCAAGGATGTTCCCAAATATACCTCCGGTGGTTCACCAAATTCTTCCAATGTTGATGTCTTTCCTACCTCTGCAATAGCAAGTGGAGCTTCTACAACATTCACATTCCTTTTCACGGCAACCTTCTCCTCCTTCAATCCCAAATACTCAAGTGCTCTCTTCTTGTGCTCAGGATTCTAAGCAACTCAAAAATTGGAACACTGACCTTGATTTGGCTCAAAACTTGAGCAATGTCATAGGGAATGTATTTAGGCAAAACAATAGTGGAAGGAGGGCTGGAAATTTCATCAGATGGCACAAGGTTTTTAACAATTTGAGCATGGGGTGAAGCATAACTTTTCTTGGGACAACAGGGATCTTAGCAAATGTTTCTTTCTTAGGAACCTCTTTTGGGATATTAGAAAGCAATGGGGTTTTATTTTTGGCCTGAGGCCCAGCTCCCTTGATAGCCTTACTTCTTGTGTTATACTCCTTCTCTTGGGCCACCACAACATTCATAAGCAACTGCCTATCCTCTTCCGAGGGTATACCTCCATCATACTTCTTGATCATCAATGCCCTCAAGTATTCAAAATCATTATTGGGAAGCTCAAAGGCTTGTACATTATCAATTTCTAAAACATGAGAAGGAGGAAAAAGATGTACCCATTGGATGCAATCCCAAAAGCTAGCAGTCCTTGCACTTATCACTTCAGTGGATGTTGCTCCTTGACATGAGTTTGTAGGGTAGTCCATCATGCAAGCATCATCATCCATATTACAATCATCATCTTCCTCTTCAATTTTCTGATCTATTCCACATGGAGGATGGGGTAATAAACATCTGTCACACCAGTCAATCTGATTTGCATCATCAACAATAGCCACTCTAGCATTTAACGGATCAGGCACTACCTTACTTTCCTTGGCCTAAGATTTCCTATTTCCAAATCCAATAGGCCCTTTACCTTTGTCATCAAATCTCTACTCATTCCTATGGTGATTTCCGAATCTATCTTGTGCTTGCTGCCTAGGCTGACCTTGTGAAGTTTTCCAATTCCCTTCTCATCTCTTGCCAACTTGTAGGAAATCTCTTTGACAACCCCTGCCAAAGTTTTCACCACTTCCTCCAAGTCTACACTCTTGCTTGCTTGAGGCTTCTCAGGTTTACCAATTTAACTCCCTCTCTCTTAGGAGGTTTCCCAACAACCTTGATATTGTTCTCAATTTGAAGTGCCATGGTGAAGGCCTGCCTTAAATTGCCAAGTTCTTGTCCCTCAAGTAATATGCAGCCTTTTTATCAAATGCATCAAAATATTTTATCAAACAAGATTCATCACATGGTCTTAAATTCACTAGCAATCTCCTCAAATTTTTATTGAACCTTGTGTTGAAGTCATGGACCGATTCATTTGGGTTCTTCTTGATATTCTCAAACTCTGATAAAAGGAACCTGGGATCAGTCTTGTCACCATATTGCAGCCTGAATGCATTTTTCATTTCAGCCCATGAATCAATAGAATTATCTAGCAAGGCCTTGTACCAATCCCTAGCATCCTCCTCTAAAGTGTGGACAAACAATTTAATGTACACATCCTCAAATCCAATTTCAAAATCCTCCATCATATTAATAAAGAGTTTCAAATGTTGATCACCTGTTATGGCATTATTCCCTTGGAACTTTGGAAATCTACTTCTGACATCCTGAGGCACAACATTAGGATAGCCAACCATTCCCCTAAAATTTATTGGGCCAAAGGTGTTGACCACAAATGGAGGCCTAGGTGGAGGTTGAGCCATGTTTTTTGGTGGAGGTGATCTTGGGGGTGACACAAGCTGATGAGGAGTGCGAGGTCTTTGGGGCTCAAGAATGTAGTTCACAAGATTGGTATTCTCTAGGTGCTGATTTTCTTGGAAAGTTTTATTAGAATTGAAACACACATGTGTAGATTGAAGAAGGAACTCACCAGGTACAACAGAAGGACCTTCACTAGTTGAAGTAAACAAGTTTATGAGAAGATTTCTTGAATCAGAATCACTGAAGAAGAGTGATAATCCTCTATCAAAGGTTGATCTCTCTCACCAATGGATATTCCTTTGCTTGATGTCTGACCTTCAACAACCTTCCAAACTTTTATTTCCTCTAAAACTATCTTTCCCAATTCTTGAAATAATTTTCTACTTGGGTCTCTCCTAAAGAAAGATCTTCTTCCTTCCAGGTTTGTCAGATTTTATGTGAAAAAATTCACTTAATGTATGATAAGGTACTGGTATTTATCAAAAATATAACAACAAGGAGTCACCACTAAGGACTTTCACCCTAGTTTGTGCAAATTCACTATGAAGATCTATCAAATGACTACAAATATCAATGTTATGCAAAGCTTTAACAGATCTGATCTTCTTTTATTCAATTTTTCAACTATGGTGCAAAGTTTGAAACAAAAAATTGGAGACACTTGAAAATATTAAACTCAAAACTATACTCTTCATTCCAGCCTTATAAATCTGACTAGAAAATGATGCTCAACAATGTAGTTGCACATAAATCACATAAAATGTATTACCAGGGCTTTGAAATACTGAAATACTCCCCAACAAATGGCGGCGCTAGAAATGTGTTGGTACCCAGATTTAATCTCCTTCACAACTTGAGCAAGCATCATGAATTTTACAAGACACTCAGAGTAGATAAATGATTTATATGTCATTTTGTAGCCGGGGAAGCAATTTATCTGACTTATTAGCACTCAAGCTTTGAAGAAGTGGGTAGCACCTTGAAAGGATTTGATCTTATCCTCACTATTTTAGGTTGTGCCTCTCAACCAAGGTAAGAGAACCTGTATTGTAGCCTCTGTTTTATGAAGGGGTGAAGATATCCTTGTATTATGCAGATTGTATGGAGATGGCCTTGAGAAAACATGATCAATTTCCCATTATTCAAACTCAATAGAGCTATCACTACTAAATGATGGAAATGCTTTCAAGACAAGGCTAAAGCTACTTGAGACATGGTGTGATCCTGACTACTTTGTGCATTTTTGTAAATGGATTATATTCTCTTGTTGACACATAATGCAACATAGGGGTAGTATAGGTGGGATTAGGTGATTTAAATGAATTTTGGGGTGGGATATTTTTAGACAAGACTAACCGAATTTTCCAACTTCTTTGAGGACCTTTGCAAAACTTGAAAAACAAAACCCAAACAATAGAATTCTTTAAAGAGGTTAAGGTATTCCTTCAACTAGGATATGTGCACCAAATGGAAGCCCAAATCTGCACTCTTCCACACAATCTCTGATGGTCTATCACAAAATCTTGAGCTAGATGAATCAGTTAAGCATTTAGAAATTTCTATTTTATCATACCTAAGGTGTACCCATAGGTTTACAAATAATTTCTGTATCAAGGAAGGCAGAGTGAATTTAAATTTGTTTATCCCTTTATCAAATGAAATCTCTTCTGATCTTGGGATTGCAAATACCACTAAGCTATCACAAGAATGAGACTTGCATGATGAAAGAAACTCTAAACACCAGATTGCAATAGGAGCAAGAAACACAAATTGAAAGCATTCTGAAATATAAGCGTATGCAAATTTTTCCTAGAGACAACACAAAATAATCCAGAAATGACCAAAATTATCAACAGGGGAATGTTACAAGAACAATCTCAGATCTTGTTAGTGGCTATACATTTACAACCAACCTAACATGATACAAATTTGATGTAAAAAAGGAATTAAAATGGTTCTCAGGTGGTTTCTCAGAGAATGGGATTCTTCCCATATTTTCCCATGAAAATTCTAAGTTTCTCCAACCATTTGCATGAAAAATTCATGCAATATATAACTTTCACTCACTCACTCACTTTTCCCTCAAATCTTCCCTCCAAAAGTGGAATATTTGAAGCACCTTTGCTTTGCAATATTTCTAGAAAATGACATTTAACAAACTCACAAAAAGTTGCCAGTTGTTCTTTCAAAAGGTGAATCATTACAAAACTTTCATCATTCTTCAAAGTGGAAGCACATTTTTCATTTCCCACACATGTAGATCCCTTTCATTTCATCATTTCAACTTTTCCCTTCCCAATTTTTACTCTGCAACTTTGGATCTGGTAATTCACATTTTTCACGAACTAGAGTAAAAATTTATTTGAAAAATGCCTTGGATTCACAAATTGAACCCCAAATTGATTAATCCAAACCCTGCAGGCCAAAACGACATGAATTGGCAAAAATTGATGAATATTGATGCAAAAAATGCATCTCCAAACTTCTTGGAGCTCAAATGGTGGCCAAACTGGTGAAATGCACAACTACCATCGATCTGTTCCTCAACTTCAAATTTGAGCCCTCCACATGGCAGATCTAGGCCTCGGGACGTCTTTTTACCTTTTTACTACTTTTGGAAAATTTGCACAATTTCTTGATTTCCTCCGCCGCTCCACCGATGAGATTTGGGCCTAACACGTGGCACAATATGACTGGATACGGAGTCACGGCTCAATTTTACACATTTTGCATCTTTTTGAAAAAAGGAAAAAAATTCATTTTTCCTCCACAGCTCCACCCTTCCGCTTCAAGTTTCTAAAGTGGGTCCCAATGGAACCCCGGGTCCCTTTATGCCTTTAACTCCCTTTTCCCTCAAAGGGAAAAATTTTCACTTTTCCTCCGCTAGCCCACACCTCACTATTGACTTCTCAGATGAATTTTGACTTTTACCCTCGGGCTTGCAGGTTAGTTTGATACTTTGAGTCATTTGAATACAAGAGGAAAATTTCCAAGTTTCCCCCGATGGTCCACCTCCCCACCTCTTTGACTTTTCAAACTGCCACATGTCACCATGGCGCACCTTGAGGCGGTCCCAAAAATTTAATACCTTGAACGAGCATGGGCTCACCACATGTCCTATTCTAGCAAGATTTGTCTGAATGCTTGAAACCCAGCGAAGGCACCACGTTTCATGCTCCGAGGTAGTCTCCTTTTTGGCCATTGAAAATTCTAATTAAAAGGGAAAGCAAGTAAAATAGGCGCCTCTCCTTTTGGCTATCCAAAGTCTAAGTAAAATCTCAAAGCAAGCCCTCCACGTGTCCTCCCGGTGCTATTTCAAAGCTAGACCAAAAATTTGATTCTCAAATGAGCGTTGTTCACCCACATGGACATATTTCTGAGTTGAGGATTTTTATAGAATTTTTGAAGTATTTAGTTAAGCCATGTCCAACCAAAAGGTGCCATGTCCCCTGTAGATGCAAGGATGTAAATTTGACCGGGAGAAAATGCTCGTCAAACCATAAAATACAGAAACACGAGCATTTGAGCCTGTTAATGAAGTTTTCTTCAATGACAGAGATTTAGATGCATTGCAAGGCTCAAACATGATCCTTAGGGACACATCAACTCATTCTTCTTCAAGTATTTCAAGGTAAAATGTCAAGAACACAAATTTCGATTGTGGTAATGGAGGGAATGGAAAAATGTGAGTTTTTTGAAAGGACTAAGCCTAGGGAAATCAAAATGCAGACCTTTCCAGAGGAACAAAGAAACTAGGAGACAAATATGGACCCATACATGATCTTTGACCCGAGGGCAAACTAAAAATGGTAACAAAAACCAGCCAAGCACAACATGGGAAGGATAGAACGACAAAGGTCGTAACTCAATAAATTTCCAAGGGCACAAGCCTAACAAAATCATGTCTTTCGACCGCATCCATATCTTTCTAATCTTCAAAAATCTATCCTCTACAACCTATACCTATTCAAAATCATTTTATTTGATAATCATATTATTTTTTTCCCTTATAAACTGATCATCTGAATTGAATATAGATTCAATAGTGACCAGCCATTTTGGGAACTTATTGCCCTTCAAATGAATAATTTGATCATTATAAGCCTCTTACAACTTGGACTTGTTTTTCGATGAAAACTAGGCCTCTTCTTAAAGGAAGCGAATGATTTTTTGGTCACTTTCAAAATATTTTCCAATTGTCAGCATTATCTAGAATTTATGTTCTTATGATCAGCTTGATAAATTCTTTACCTTTCTTCATGACATCAATGGGAATATCATATTGAGATCCCATTTTTGTAAGTCTATCTACATCTTGGTTTGGATTCCTAAACAATGCATGAAAAGATTTAAAGTCTTGAATCAAGTACCATAACCTATTCTTGTATGATATCACTAGATTTTTCTTTTCTACACTCCGGCTCGACCTAATGTGCAACTAGTTCACTATCTCTGAAAACAACCAATACCTTAGTACCTCTCTTTTCACCTGGTTTGATTCTCTACACCAGTGCTTCATATTTTGGCATGTGGATGTTTATTTTTCATTTATTTCAAAGGCATATTAATGAAAAAGAAGAATGTAGGAGAGCTAGAGGGATCCTAGAATGAGGTTGACAAAATAGAACATGTTAAAGACTCGAGAACACTTATTTAAGCACGACTTATTGAGTAGCAAGTGATTGATACATGAAATGTGGTGATGTGAGAGCATACAATAATGATTTCATATATATTATAACATGTATATGATGTGGAAACAAGGTCATAAGGATGAATACATGGGCACATGAGTGGAATTGATGAGACTAGCTCAGTTTAAATGTGCCTAACCCCTAGGCCTAGTTAGAAAAGTGACCTGAAAGCTGGAATAAAGGAATGACACACAGCTATACAATCATTTTAGAAGAGTGAAACACATAATAGGACATGGTTAAGGTACTACATGGTGAATAACAGGATAGACATGATGAGTTGCAGTGTAAACTAGCTCAATTTGGCCTAGTTCAAGGACCTAGCATGAGGGTATGAAGAAAAAAAAGTCATAAAAAGAAAATTTAGGAATGGGAAATGTGTATGGATGTTACCAAGAGTCATTGTGTGAAGATACATGTCATAATTCAACATCTGGAGGCATGGTTAGGGTCATTGATATGACTATCGTTCAGACAAACAAGTTTAACATGAACAAATGAGATTAATTAAGAAGATACATGTATATTTATGACAAAAAAACCATTAGATATCATGGAGGAGGTATTCATGAAGGTGTGGAAAAATTTTATGACCATATGATGAGTGAGCAAGATATTAAATTTTTCCCAAAACCAAGTTAAGTAAGGTATGCCAAAATAGTGCCCTAACTTCTTAGCATTTGATCTAAATTTTGGATCCTCCTTCAGATAAATCATAAGAGATATTTTTAAGATTGTATAGATAAAAATATGTTGCAAAAATTATTAGTACAAAAGGATAAAAAATAAGAAAGTTCTGTTCATTTTTTTAACCAACTTAAACCCTAATTTAAAGCGGTATAAAGAAATGTGTTTGGTTAAGCCTCAAAATGGATCTATTTTTCTTGGAAAATGACTTGAGCTTGTAGATAATTCCTCAAATCATATTTCCATTATGATTTGATCTCTTGACACATGATGGGCCGCTCAAGAAATTAGTTATCTTGTGAAAATTTAGTGTATAGGCTAAACTTGCAAAGTAATCCATGCTCAAATATTTTATGAAATATTTTGGAGATATTTTCTTGATTTTCATGAATTTATATGGACCACTATTTTGGATAAATTTTATGATACATGTGCATTTTCAATCCTAATGCTAGAGAATGCTATGAAGGCAAAAACTAGTCTTTGTGTTTGAAAGGTAAATGGGTTCTTCTACATAAAATACTTACAAGTGATGGTTTGAAATTTAAGAACATTTCCTTTGATAATTTTATCATACATTGGTGGAGCATTAAAATTAATTTGAATTGTTTGAAGTCATACAAATCAAGACTAGTCTTTGGGTGTTTTGAAACCAATTTTAGATGTCTCTAAAATGCAAGGTTATTTGGCCTATATAGCTTGAGATGAGGTTTTTGTTAGTATGTTGAGTTGAATAAGGATGATTACCTTTTATAAAATTTCTTTAGGTGTCATGAATGTGTGTTTTATTTCATGAAACTACTTGCTTTGTGAAGACAAAAATTCTGAGTTTGGAAGCCTATTTTCTCTTTTTCAAAATTAGTACCTCATTGCATGAATTAATATGATTGAAGTGCTTAATTGCTCTTGAATATGAACTTCAGGTATTACATGAATCTCTCCAAGTATTATAAGGGTTTGAATGTGAATACATCAATTTAAAATGGAGATACTTCATGACATTTGTTTGGAGCTTTAAAGACTGTTTGTTTTGTTGAAATGAGAAGATTAAATGAAATAAAATTGTCCATGATATGAGCCTCCAAGTCCATGTTTTTTTAGGAGTTATATTTAAGAGTTCTCTTTCCTGGAATTGATTGCATAACCTGATTTTAATGGTTGATCCATACACCATTTTTCAAGTATTTATTTTTGAAGCAAGCTCTCCAAGTTGGAAGCATGAATCCATTAGAGTCCTTATTTTGAAATAGCGAGATATGGAGATGGTATGATACAAAAGGAAAGATATGAAATGCATGTGCATGTGGAGGAAACTTGGTTTTTTTCTCTTAGGAGTTATATAAAAATTCTACTCGCCAAAAGAAGAAGTCATAACTGTCATAACTGTTACATGTCAATTAGTACAAAGGTTAGAGATGTAATAGTTGAAAACGGAGTTACAAACTTTTTGATTAATCTTCCTATGCTCAAGTTATTTCATGTCTAGTTAGAGGAAGTAAGTTTATGAAACTGACATAAATGTTGATGTCAAGTTCAGATGTAATCATGACAAAATGACATTTTTTTGTATCAAGATATTCCTCTTCCCTATTCGAGTTGCATGCTTGGAAGTTGAAGATCCTTTTAGGAGATGAGGTGAAAAATATTCTTGAATATTTCCTTGAATATATTAAACTATTTATTACACATTCATGTGGAGGTTAAGGGAATTGAGAGCTGTTGTTGATGAGAGAGAGAGAGAGAGAGAGAAATGTATGGAGACTAATTTATTGAGAGCTTGTTGTAGCATCATGAACCTATGACATTGTGAGTGATTGAGAGGCTGGTTCAAAGAGAGTATCATGAAGAGAATGAGAGTGTGAAAGAATCCTTATATGATAGATATTTTTAGCAGAGGAATCAAGATGAAAATGAGGGTGAAAATATATGAAGAATGAACTGATTTAGTGGTCACAATCTGTTCTATGAGATAACCAATTCGAGTGATCCAAACATTATAAAAGACTAAGTGGTGGCTTAGCAATCAGGGATTTGAAGCTTCCTTGTAATTTTAAGATTACAAAAGATCAAGTTGATGTTTGGTTGAAGTTTTTATTGTTTTATCTTCAAAGAAAGTATAGGCTTGAAGAAGGTCAAGTGGTAGCATGTCTAAATTCTTGAGTTATAGCTCCATGTTCAAGTGGATACACAACATTGAAATCATTGTAACATTTTTAGGAAATTCTTTTCCAAACTAGTTCTTTAGTTTCAATGGGTTTTTCTCCCTTGAATGGTTTCCCACATTAAAATGTGTCTCTATGTGTGTGTCCTCCTATTGATTTCTTGTGTTTGATATTTTGGTTTCATCTTAACAAGGTTAAGTAAATTGAATTATATGTCAAATTTTGAATTAGTGGTTATCCACCACCCACTCGAGTGCCTAGAATTTCTAATAATTGGTATCAATGTCTAGTCCTCTTATAAAAATTTAACAACTTAGAGGAGATCCTGGATGCAAAAGCATGGGTAGCCTAGTGAAGCAGTTTTGAAAAGGAAGTATGAGATTTCTCAGTCCTTAGTTTATGGGTTGAAGAAGGAAATCAAGCTTATGGAATTTTATCATGGCTAAGCCCTCAAAGAGATGGAATCTATAGTTGAAAGTGTGGAAAAATCACTAAAGGAAAAATAATATTCTTTCCTTAAGCATGAAGAAGAATTGAGAACCTTGAAATTTGATCTAGAAGAAGCCAACAATAGGTTAAAAATGTATGGAAAGATGGAGAAGAGTATTGAAGATGTTGATATTTCTAGAGAGAAAAAGAACAATAAGTGACAAGAAATTACTAGGCTTTAAAAGATACCCTATGAAGAAGTGTGAAGCTGACAAGGTTGCTCCAAACATACAAACAGGCATTAAGGAGATCAAGAAAATCAAACTCGGTCAGAACCAAATGTGTCAAGGTATAAGAGAAATTTATATGGATATTGTTTCTCTTATCACAATTTGGTACATAGAGCTAAGGAGTGTAATAATCATGTCATAGATGACCATCCATGGAGATATAGAAGAGATGAAAGAGCTAAGAACATAGTATGTTTCAATTTTCAATAGAAGGGTCATATTGTTATACATTGTCTTTATGAATCATTTAGTCAAAATTGTAGATATTAGAGTGCTAGAGGCAAGAACTATGTTGTGTGTTTCAAATATCATGGACAAGGACATTTTTCATAACGTTGTTATGAACCTCTTAGATATAGCAATAGGCTCCATTCAAATAAGATACAAGGTAAAAATTTATACAAAGTAAATACACGTCCTAAAGGTGAGTCCAAGACAAGAAGGTCTAAGGGAGTCAAAGGAAAGAATGTGGTTGAACACAAATACAAAGTTAATGAAAGTAATTCTAGACTTGAAGAGACAAAGAACGAAAATAAAATAGTATGGGAAGATGATGAAGAGACAAGGAAATAAATGACAGTCATATGAGAAGAAAGTTAAATCAAAGCATCAAAATTTGATGATCAAGTCAAGAAGAATGAGAGCAAACCAAGTGTCAGTCATGAAGGACCTACATTCATAGTCGAGAGAAAGTAAGTGAATAAATTTCATTGTGTGTATCTATCAGAATTCAATCATAAATTGAAGGCTTGGGAGATGAGGTTATCACACCAAGAATTGCATCCAAGAATATTGATAAGGTCTCAAGAGAAAGAAGAGAGAGGATAGATTCATCATGTGTCTTTGATGACTATTTATTGTTCTAAGGTGACCTCACAAGGTGGTGTGCCTTATCTAGGCTTCTAGAAGGCATGTATCAGCTGAAAGAAGCAAGATATGATCTTGAAGTAAGTTATCATCAATAGAAGTTGATCAAGGTTTTCACAATGTTGCCAAAGTATGAAGAGTCACAAGGTATGTCCATGTATTTCCCCATGAAATTTTCATGCATATTCAATCTTTAATGGTGTTTTAAGGTCCAAATTGATTGGGAAAACAAAAAAAAGGTATTGACTTTAAAATTTTATGAGGTATGCTCCTCATTAGTCCACCAAACCCAAGAAAAAAAAATTCTCTTTGAGTTTGAGTAAACAGTCCACGGTTTTTATTGTTAATCTCACTCATAAATTCATGGTGTACATCAAGATCCAACGTATGTGGTGTGTATTTCAGAGATTCATCCTTCATAATGTGCATAAAGGTTCTCAATAAAATGAAAAATTATGAAATGAGGTCCTATATTTATGTCCTTGTATAAAAATGTGAGTAATGTGTGTAAGCATCTCTCATGTTTTAGGTTGTCAAAGTATATACTAGTCAATTGAGAGCAAGATGTTCTAAGTTTTTACATATGCTTCACAAAGTGTCAATGTAGCCTTAAAAATAAATGATCCATAAGTGTGTCTCGAGTAAGAAAGTATGTTCAAGGTTGCAAAATGAGTCAAGGTTGTCAAGTTCTCATGGTCTCGATTAAGCGTATAATAATTGAGTGTTAAATTATATGCCCGTCAAATATGTATAAGAATAAGTTTCAATACCCTAAAACTTGTCAAAAACTCAGTAAAAGGTTGAAAACATAGTCCATCAAGAAATAGGAATTAAATCTCAAATCAAAAAAATGGGTAGTCCTTAGATTTCAATGATGAAAGACCAAAGGAGAATCGGTTCATGAAGATACCAAAGGTGTCTCGAGTTTATTGATACATGTGCAATAGTCTTCAAACAACTATAAGAGTGTGCAAAAATTTCAATAATCTTGTAGCATGGGTTGTGATGTGTAACCCAATAAATGAAGAAAAGCTCGGGAAAGAATTATATCTATAGGGAAGTTTTTCAAATTCATAATTAGCAAATAGACAATGTTATGCTTCAATGTAAACCTCTGAAAATTCCATCTATAAGGAGAGACCTCATCTTGATATGATACTCTCTTGAAATAAATAAGCATCTTTAGTTTAAGAAGGCAAAGTACAATATAATTTTACTCAATTATATACTTCAAGGAATAATTGTGGTCCAACGGTAAGGTTGAAGGTCCGAAAATGTCAAGCACATATCTTTTGAAAGTGGTTTGGAGCATTGGAGACCATTATAAATCAAGTAGTGAAGAAAATATCTTTAACGGGATGGTAGAAAAACCCTACCTAGTGTTTATAGTATTAATCAAGTTGGGATGTTCAAATTCATTTCCAAGAGCCTAAATTTTCAAGGTAAAATGTACAAAGGTCCTTCAATCAAAATTTTCAAGAAATTTACTTGGAAGAGTTTGTAGTTGCAAAAGATTGATTATAATCCTCCTAGAATACTATAGGTGCACATTTGAAGCCCTAATTGGAACTAGAAGAGTGAAATTTTACCAAACTCACCAAAGAAACCTATCTTGCAACTTTTGCATAGATAATATTGGCCTAAATGGGTATTCATAAAGATGAACATCTTTTTTGATGGACCATTCATTCAAAATTTATGTTCAAAATTAGCATATGACATAACTAGTAAACAAGACCCAAGCCTAGAAGAAAGAAAGATATAGAATGAGGAGGTATTTGCCTTGGAAATGGTATTAAGAATATCTTCAACACCTTGAGATGATAAATGGGTGCTTTATAATGGTTTCACCTTATCCCAAGGTTTGTACATTAGTTCAATTATGAACACACCTAGCATAATGCCTTTAAGGACACAAGAAACAAGTCATGGGAAAGATGAGATAAATTTTAAGGGTTGAGCATCCTTATTCACAATGGTTGATGGCCTTGAACCATTATAGGCTTATGAAGCAAGATACCTGATCAAATAAAGTTAATTCAAACCTCAAATGCTAATCATTTCCCACTTCATGTTGTCTTAGTTAAGAAAAAGCAGAGACAAATTTGTATGTGGTAAACCGGGTGTGTGCTTTTGGCCTTGAAGACTTGAGAAAAATGTAACAATACTATTGGAAGCTAAGGAGTTTGTATTAAGTTTGAAACCTACACTACAATAGTGAAGAAATGTAAAACTCTAGCTTAGAGTGATCAATGAGATACATGCATAGTCTAGGAAGGCTTAATGATGAACAAATTTTTGTAAAGAACCTCATATCATGGTTATATAATTAAAAGGTTGGAAATAACATTAAGGAGGGAGTCATTCCATAGAGAATATACATGAACTAGGTGACTACTCAAAATGAAGAACATTGAGAGGAACAAAGTGTGAAATAGTAAGGAACAAAGTGTGAAATAGTAAGTAACAATGACTGCCTTATAAGAAAAGGCATGATAGTGGATTTATACTCAAATCCATCAATGAAGGTTTAAGAAATAATTTTGAATACATTAGAAATTATATGTAAGAGGGTATGCAATATCATACAACACTTAAATAAAGAGTTGAAGTTAAACCAATGACTGTGAAATGGGGTAAACTCCTAAAATGCAAAGTATTCCATTTGAATATATCTGTGAGATGATGTCGATTGCAAGTGTGTTGTGACATTTTAAATGTGACAAGTTCATGGTGTATATGTAAAGGTATGAGTTAGAGAAGAAACTACAACGCTCATTATAGCTAGGAGGTGAAAATTGAAGGTTTGTATGACTAGTTTGAAGAAACAAGTCTACCGGGTTGATAGATTTTGATATAGGTCTGAGGACAATGTGTAAAATAATTGAAGCAACTCGTGATGTTCTAATAATAAATGTTAGATATGAAGGGATCCAAATGAACATCATCAATGAAAAGAGAAACCAAGAAGGCAGCAAAACATGTATGAGTAAAATTTACAAAGTGTCAATTCATTATAAATGATTAACTCCAAAACAAGGGTCTACAAGTCTGAAAATACCACTCAAAGTAGGGAGAGTTGTTTGGAACCTTCTAAGAGGTACTTCAAGTGCTTAGAATACTATAAGGGGAAATTAGATATATATTAGTATTGTCACTCCAAGGGGGAGTAGATATTATGCTCAAACAAGTTCTTATATCATAGAAAAAGCAACAAACACCGACAAGACAGTTTAGGATAGGGATGATCATCTAGATCCATCTACAAGACTCAAGAACAAGGTATGAAGCTTAACTCTTGCACAATCGGTTATATATATATATATATATATATATGGTATAACCTTAAGGGGAGGTAAAAAGCAAGGTCTTATGAGACAAATGAGATTCTACAAAGAGGGTTAAATATTGTCAAACATGCACTTTGAAAATTTGATTTAGGGACCTCAATCATAAATATGCCTACAATGAGATATATGGAAGTGTAGACATTAAATCATGCACTTTGGGTAAATTTATAGGTCTTGATCACATACCACTATTCATATGATTCCTAAGTGAGAAAAGTACTAATTGACCACCATATTTGGCCTCTTTGCTTTCTTTTTGTTTTCCTTCTTGGTCTTACACACCCTATTGCCCATCGACTTTCGATACTTTAGATTTTCTAAGTCTGGACACAAGCACCTAGCCAAGAAGTCAACGCCTGTGCCCCTCATCCCCTTTAGGCACTCCCGCCTTTTGTATCTTTCTCACATATTTTGTGTCTTTTATGGCCATTGGGCATCTTGTTATCTTTATGGTCATCCTTTTAGTGGCTAATTATGAAACTCAACCAAGGGATTCATATAAATATAAATCAATGTGATTATAATAAAGGACCAAGCTCTAAGCATCTACTATTATCACCTTTGGTTGTATCCAAATGAATTTTAATAGCATTAAAGCATCCATCTAGCTATCTCTCAAGGGACTACATTCTTCTACATACACTTCATATGAGGGGGAGTTCATTTTCCCATGCACACATCTATTTACATCTTCTACATCTAGCTATTGCTCACTATCAGGTGCATCTTGCACAAGAGCTACCTAGGGCATTATTCTACACACACACACACACATAGAGAGAGAGAGAGAACTAAATGGATTCATAAATGTATTGTAGCACCTAGATCGTAATTTCACTCAATCAAGTGATCATTGAGATCAGTCTAACTCCCCATTTACATCTTTTTATTTTTAGGATTTTATGTGTTTTGGGGTTTTACAGGTTCTCTTTCTATTTAAATGTTTATGGTGAACTCACAATCAACCAGTAACATACATGAGACTAACGGTGACATCTAGTGAACATCTTATGACCCTATAAAATTTAGTTTACGAGGTTCTGCGTAGTCATAGATTCCTACTGAAGGTCCCCTGCGCCCTTGACCCAGTCTAGGCACCCTAGTCCCAACATTTCGATGCTCACACAATTTTATGGGCTCATTGGCAATAGTTTTTCCTCATGTTCTAGCATTTTTTTAGTTTAGCATGGTCCATCTTTAATTGTGAAATCAACTAAGTAATTTATCCCTTCTCTTACACCTAGGGTTTTATGTAGCTTATTGTTTGTGTCAAAATATTTACTTTGGTGTCTTATTTATTGCATGTGACTCGAAATATCTAGGGTTTCTGATTTTAATATTTGTTAAATTAGGAAGTATTAAGCCTTGAATTGAATTTTCTTAGTGAAGGAAGGTTTATTCATGAGTAAATAGTGTTTTTCACTCAAATATCAGATTATTGGCATGTGTATGTGCATGAATGCATCTTCTTAGGGGAAGTAATAGTGAATCCAATACATGATGAAGAAAAAACCAGAGTTAAAGAAGAAGAGTCAAGAGGAAGACCCTGAATAATTAGTTTGGTTAATGTTTCCACTCAACACCTAGCTCAAATAAGCTAATAAATATGAAGACCATGTATTACGAGACGAGACACTTTGTCATTAATGCAAATAGGGGAGAAGAATCAGGAGGTTTTCCATCAATGAAAAAGGGGAGATTGTTGGCATGTGGCTGCTGAGTTTTTGTTGATGTCAAAGGCATATTAATGACAAATAAGAATGCAAGAAAGCTAGAGGGAACCTGGAATGATGTTGACAAAATAGGACATGTCAAAGAATCGAGAACACCTAATTAAGTATTGACCTCTTGAGTAGTTAGTGACTAGTACAAGTAAGGTGATGATTTGAGAGCATACTATAATGGTTTCATACATATTATATCATGTATATGATGTGGAAAAATTTTGCAAGGATGAATACATGAGCATATGAGTGCAATTGATGAGACTAGCTCAAACTTGAGCAGCCTAACCCCTAGGCCTGGTTAGCAGAGTGACCTAAAAGGTCGAGTAAAGTCATGAGGTAGTTGGAAAATCATGTTAGAGGAATAAAACACATAATATGACATGGTTAAGGGGCTACATGTTGAATAATATGATAGGTATGAGGAGCTACAGTGCAAACTAGCTCAATTTGGCCTAGTTCAAGGACCTAGTATGAGGGTATAAAGAAAAAAAGTCATAATAAGAAAATTCAAGCATGGGAAATGTGTAGGGACATTCCAAGATTCCTCATGTGAAGATATAGGTCATAATTCATCATCTGGAAACATGGTTAGGGTAATTGGTATGACTTCCCTTCGGAGACAAGAAGGTTTAGAATGCACAAGTGAGATTGGTTAAGAAGGTACATGTGTATTTATGAAAAAAAAACAATTTAGATCATTGAGGATGTATTCATGAAGGTGTGGACACAATTTGAGGACCAGAGGATGATTTTTGGGTAAGATATTAATGTTTTCCCAAAACTAGGTTAAACAAGGTATGCTAAAACAAGATTCCACGACTTCTTAGCATGTGATCTAAATTTTGGAGCCTCATTCAAATAAATCATAAGAGAAATTTTTGAGGAAAATAAAGATAAAAAGATGTTGTAAAAATTCTGAGGCCAAAAGGATAAGAAAAATAAACTTCTATTCATTTTTGTGGACCTAACCTAAACCATCCTAAACCCTAGTTTAGAGCGGTATGAAGAAATTTGTTTGGTTAAGCCTCAAAATGGAACTATTTTTCTTGGAAAATGACTTGATATTGTAGATACTTACTCTTCCATGGTGATTCGAGCTCTTGACACATGGTGGGGCCCTCAAGAAATCATTTGTCTTGTGAATAATTCAGTGTATAGGTTAAAATTTTAAAGTAACCCATGCACATATCTTTTGTGAAGGATTATAGAGATATATGTTTGATGTTCATGAATTTATCTGGACCAATATTAAGGAGAAATGTGATGATACAGGTGCATTTTTTAGTCCTACCATTTGAGAATTCTATGATGGTAAAAACCAATCTTTGTGTTTGAAAGGTAAATGGGTTTTTCTCCATAAAATCCTTACAAGTGATGGTTTTAAAGTGAATTAGATGTCCTTTGATAAGTTTCCCATGCATTGGTTGATCATGAAAATTAAGTTGAAGTGTTTGATTCCATATAAATCAAGATTAGTCTTTGGTTGTTTTGAAACCATTTTTAGATGTCTCTAAAATGTAAGGTTATCTTACCTATATAGCTTCGAATGAGGCTTGATGTTAGTATGTTGAGTTGAATAAGGATGATTACCTTCTAGAAAAGTGCTCTAGGTGTCATGAATGTGTGGTTGAGTGCATGAAACTACTTACTTTGTGAAGACAAAAATTCTGAGTTTTGAATCCTATTTTCTCTTGTCCAAAATTAGTACCTCATTGCATGAATGAAGATGATTGAATTGCTTCATTTCTTTTAAATATGAACTTTAGGTAGTACGTGACTCTCTCTAAGTCTTAGAAGGTTTTAAATTTTCATACTTCAAATTAAAATGAAGATACTTCATGATGGTTGCTTGGGATATTTCAAAATTGTATCCTCTACTTTGAAATGAGAAGATTGAAAGAAGCAACATTGTCTATGATATGAGCCTTGAATTCCATGTTGTTACAAGAGTTCTATTGAATAATTATCTATCCTTGCATTTATTGCATAAATTTATTTGAATGGTTGATCCATACACCATTGTTCAAGTTTATATTTTTGAAGAAAGTGCTCCTAGTTGGAAACATGAGTCCATTAGAACCTTGATTTTTAAATGGAAATATATGGAGATGGTATGAGACAAAAGTAAAACTATGAAATGAATGTGCATGTGGAGGATACTTGGTGTTATTTCTCTCAGGATTTATATAAGTATGCTTGCTAAAATTAAAAGTTAGAAATGTCATAATTGTTACATTTTAGTTAGTACGGATGTCACAGATGTCATAGTTGAAAAAGGAGTTACAAATTTGTTGATTAATATTATTATGCTTGATTTATTTCATCTCTGGTCAAAGAAATTTAGTTTATGAAACTGACATAAATGTTGATGATGTCAAGTTTAGATGCAATCATGACAAAATGATAGTTTTTGTATGAAGATATTCCTCTTCCCTATTCAAAATGCATACTTGGAAGTTTAAGAGCCTTTTGGGAGATGAAGTGAAAAAAATATTGAATGTGTCTTTGAAGCTATAAAAAAATTTATTACACATTTGTGTGGTTGTTTAAGGAATTGAGATTTTTTTGATGAGAGAGAGATAGTAATAATGTATGAAGACTAGCTTGTTGAGAGCTTGTTGTAGCAACATCAACCTATGACAGGTGTGAGTGATTGAGAGGGTGGTTCAAAGAGAGTATCATGAAGATAATGAGAGTGTGAAAGTATAATTGTATAAAAAGCTTTGTAGAAGAGGAATCAAGATGAAAATGAGGGTGAAAATAGAATACAAATGAGCTGATTTAGTGGACATAATCTGGTGTGTGAGACAACCAATTCAGAGTGATCCAAACATTGTAAAAGACTAAGTGGTGGCTTAGTAATTAGGGAGTTGAAGCTTCCTTGTAAGTGGAAAATTACAGAAGATCAAATTTATTATTGGTTTGAGTTCTTTTAATTGTATCTTCCAAGCAAGTAAAGGCTTGCAGAAGGTCAAGTGGCAACTTGACTAAATTTTAGAGTACTAACTCCCGATTTAACAAATATTAACTTTTATAAATCCCTAATATTGCAGACGTGATGGATGTAAAATATGATAAACAACTTCTAGATACAAGAGGACACAATAAATAAGCTAGATAAATATGAAACCCTAAGTGTAAGAGAGATAAAGAGTGACTTATTTGATTTACCCTAATGTCGATCAGCAGATTGGAGAAACTAACAAATTGGAAGGAAAAACTATCACAAATATGCACAATAAATTATTGAGATTTTCAATGAGCCCAGTAGACAATAAAATTAGGTCGCACTCCCCTTTGGTCCCTCGACAAATAAGCACCCTTTATTACATTTATCTAGCCATGACCCCCTTCACCCCACTAATATTAATTTAATTAATCTAATTAAATTAATTCATTATCCTCACCATATTTATTATTTAAATAATATCCACACATACACTTCACTTAGACACCTCATCAAACCAACTCAACCTAAGACCTATTCTTAGTAAGTTTCCATAACTAACTAAGACTTACCCAAACCCTAAAAATCAATGCCTACATTCCCTCTAACCACATCCCCGCATGCTCACAAGAAGCTCCCAGTCTAATCTGTGGGATAATGGCATGAGATCCAAGGAAATTAGGAGGATCTCCCTAGTTTAGTAAACCTAGGAAATCCCGCCTTGATCGACATCAATTACCCCTAACCGTCATCGCTAGTTAAGCCAAACCACCATCGGTTACCCCTTTTAACCCCTAAACTACCTTATTCTCAAGGTTGGAAAACATTGAGAGAAGGTTGATGAGAAAGAACACATCTCAGAGAGATAATGCATCTTCAGAGAGAAAATTCCAGTGAAAAACTCACATGCAAGGAAGGAGATTGAGCATCTTCTCCTGCACAGCCATCCCAACCATGATCTAATCCATCCAAGCAAAGAGGAGTGTACATGCAGCCCATGCAGAAGCTTTTTTCAGTTGGTGATCACTTGTAACCTTCAAACCCCTCATCAGCACCCCATCCCTCACACACAGGCATTCAAGAATGGAATCCAAGTAAGTATAACATCATACTTTCCTGGTTTATTTCATTTCATCATCATTTTATCATCCATTGTTTATCTTGCCCCCTATTGACCTTCTCTAACATTTTCACCTCCATATACCCATTAAAACCTCACCAAAGCCTACTCCAATAACCCAATATTTCACCCCGACTCACCAAATTCCTTTGTGCAATCACAAAGGAGACCACAACTTGTTTTGTGATATTTCCAGATCTCACAAAGAACTCGCACTTTTGATTAAACCTAACCGTCATCGGTGCAGTAAGGATATTACTTGTATAAATCGAAACATATACAACAGAATAACATGAGAGAATGCCAAAATATAGATAAATGATGATAATATGCTCATATAATAGCTTTTCCACTTCGAGGGGGAAACCTCCAGTACCACTTCGAGGGGGTAACCTCCAAACCATATAATAACACTCCAATACTCAATATGATGATTAACTACAACCTTATAACCCCTATATATGCCATTCTAACCTATGGCCAATACTGAGGCCGACCTCCTAAGCATAATAAATCATAAATGAATGATATAATAAGATAAGGGGATGTGTTCCACATGTCGGAATCTCCATCAATACATACACATCATAACATCCTTTCCCTAGGTGCATAGCACGGTCACCCTTAACCGACATTGGTCTATGTATTTTCCCACACAGCCTAGAATAGATTCCTACCCAACCAGATTTTATCTTACCCTCATTCACCTACGATCTATCTATGACCTTTGTCAAAACCTGCGTAAACCCGTAACCAATCATTTGACCTTTGGATTCTATTCTAGCTTAGCCTTTGTTAGATTAGATCTATATCTTATTATGTTTTTAAGTGAGATACCTAAATCATTTCAAACTACGGTAGGATTTACTTTGTTTACACATTAAATTGTTTAAAAAGAGTGGAATGATAGCCATCTAAGAAGTATCATACTTTCCAAATCTAGCATATGCTAGGCAGTTCACTGCCCATATTATTTAATTCCTTTTGGTGGTCTTGTTTTCATTATAGGTAGTTCCTCCTAGCCAAAAGGAAGCTCTCACGATCATCTGTGGATTCATAATTCATACGTGGGAAAAAACCCATCAACCAACATTTGAATAGGTATTCCTCCTACACCTGTTACCCTATTTGTTTCATCAACACTTCAAAGAAACAATCTAAGAATCAGGTGAAACATTTTGGCACACCCGGTGGGACCCATCCAGGGTTCCTTGCATTTCATTCATTCCTAGGAAAAAATTGTGTGTTTTTTTCCCTTCAAAAAGTGTACACACTAATTTTCTTCCTTGGTAACCCACCTCTTCTTTCTATTTTCTCTAAAGGAAACTTTTCTTTTGGTGTAATTAAAAAGAACCATTTCTTCATGTTTTTCTGCATTGTAGTGAAAGAGCATCCCTCTTCCTCTTCATCTTATTGTGTCATCCAATTTCAAATTTTCAATTTGGGTTTAAAAATAAGTGCATTACATTTTGATTTATTGCATTAGCTCACATTAATTGAGGGTAACCTATACGTTGAAAGTAATGCCCAGCTGATGGTTGACAAACGAATCGTAGAAAAGCACTTATGTCCTTTTTCTCTTTCTCTGAGTCTTACCAAACCTCAAAAAAATTCAAAATACATACATTCTTAAACAACATCCTACCTAGAAGAAGTCAGGTGATCACATGATCGTGGCACAGTGGGCACCCAGCTCGCTGCTCTGTCGAGTCATACTTTAGAGCAAAGCCCACCCCCACCATAACATACTTAAAACCTCACCTTTGAGATCTCCTTCTTTGTAGGAATCCATCCTCACCAAAAACTCCATTTCACAATTCATGTGTCAGTCCCTAAATAGCATAAGCTAAACAAACATAATAGAAAAGGCACTCTTAGGATCACATTTTCTTAGTGTTTTTTCTTTGCTTGGCTTGCGTTTTGAGGTGAGAGATCATGTTTTTCACTTTTTTGTTCATCCTTGCATGCTCCTCATCACAGTTGGTGTATTTCGGCTTCAACTGAGTGTGTCTAGGCCATATCATCATCATTCTAAGAATTTTGGGTCTGATTCTACATCATATTTTAATTCACAACCACTTTCTTTCATCAACTGTTTCATTTCAAAGTAATCGTCAAATGCACCTCTAACCACCATCGGTTATATCTAATCGATGTCGGTTCTAGGTCCTTTTGCTAACCTACTCAAAAGGAAATTTCACTTCACTTTCTTCCACTTTTTATAGTCCCTATCACTATCATTATTCCTATTGGCATTTCAAACATCTTCGATTTGGCATGCCTCACATCTGCCATTTTCTACAATAACCAAATGGTGGTTACCCCGACCAAATCAATTTTCCCTAACCGGCATCGGTTATCCTGTTTCACATTCCAACCACCATTTGGTACTTAATCCACTTTTTGTCACCAGATTCACTTGTTCCTGTTGTTCTTTGTGTCATTTACAGAGAAGCAGCCCTACCTGATCAGTACTGGTTCACATGGTGTTGACTGAAGATAAGAAAGAGCACTCGTATCTCATGCCAGTTGTCAACCACTCGACCTAGTCCTTCACCACCTTCCATTTTATCACCAGCCATGGATCCCATCTAGCCTATTATCACTACCGAGATATGAGGAGTTTACACAACTCCTTGACCAAAACCCTGCCGCCTTGTAGTTTTACCTTTCCCACTCATCCACTCGAGACGCCTCGGGTCAGTTGATATATGGCATGCCCATATCTATCCCCCTGACTCTTGTACCCACTCCCGCATTGGCCCCATCTAGCTCTGTGCTGCCCACATCCACCTTACCCCTAGTCGTTTCACAGTTAGGTCCTATACCCGCTATGACTACCACATCTGCTACCTCTATGGCACCCATTACATCCACCATACCCTCGACGACTACCCCAAACACAACCTCATCCACCCCTAATGTCTCACACATACCTGTAGCTACATTACCACCTCCAGTGTCGGTGACCCCTACCCCATTTCAAAACGTGGTTCTTTCCATTCCACAATCATTAGCCCCTATTGCCACTAGGGTTACCATGACCCTTCCACCCCCATATACATACTACCAATAACCTCATGTTTCATCCATTATTCATTTCGGGTATGTACCCCCTATTTCACTACCTTCTTCTCCACCACCCTACATGGTAGCCCCATACACTGGAGTGCCACCCCCATTATATGCCCAAAACCAACCCTCTCACGCTACAGAGGCATCCAATCATCACAACCCACTAATGACCTAATTAAAATGATGTTGGACAAGATGCAAACATTGGAGGCATCAATTTCTCGGATCTCGCAACACTCTCACCTATGACGAGATTTGCAATGAGCCTATTCACCCATCCATTCCTATATGTTCATACCCTGTGCATTGGGAAATGCCTAAATTCAATCGTTTCAATAGAAAAGAAGACCCACAATAGCATTTGTGGTCGTTCAAACATGGGTGTTATCTAATCACTCATGATGATTCCTTTCTTTTGATAACCTTTCCCATGTCCCTCACTGGACCTGCATTAGATTGGTATAGTGGGTTACCTAAACACTCTATGTTCTCATTCAATCAAGTAGCCCAAGCCTTCTTGGATCATTTCTCTATCAATATTGTTAAGAAGGTTACCACGATCGATCTATATTCCACACGTCAAGATGATGACAAATATATCACAAATTTTATCACTCATTGGCACACTTGATCAATCAAATTACCTTCCAACCGACACAAAACTAAACTTGTTGAGCTCTTCACATGGGCTTGCACTAGACATATTTCACCGACCTTGCAGGTCTAAACCTTCTGAACATTCAATGAGGCATTCACTATGGCACAAAAGTTAGAGATTCGGGCCATCAAAGAGAAGAAAATCTAATTACGCAATAAGAATTTGGCATTCAATACAAATGATACCTCTTCTTCTTCCAAACCACAAACCAATTATTTAAAATATAATGGCACCGCTAATGCAGTGGTACTCAAGGCCGGCCCAACTCATCCATCAAATTAGGCTACCACCTCATCTAATCTCTCACCTTTCTAGACTTTTCAATTCATATTAGAGCAGTGAAAATATACCCCAATTGGGGAACCTTACTCTTCTGTCTTAGAAAAGCTTATCAAATTCGATCCATCACCCTTCCACCTATAAAACCACACACTGGTTTTGACCCTGCTCGCCCCATGCCCGCATGGTATAAAGAACATGATTTCTGTAACTATCATAGAGTAAAGGGTCATAGTGATGGAAAATACATCACTTTTAAAAATATTGTCCAAGAAATGCTCGAGAAAGGCGAGTTAACTATGGATAATCCTAATGTCACCCCTAACCAAAATCTACAAATCTTCAAAAAAATATCCCAACCATGCCCCTTCATCCAATCAAACTGGTGAGACATCAACTCATGATACCCATACCCGCGAGGTTCATGCTATATTTAATGAGGTACCTGTCACCTCCCAATTACCCCATATTCCTTCCATAGAGGATATCCTAGCCCGAAATCCTCCTTCGTGTTGGAACCAACCTCCCATGTTCCTTCACCAATAGAGGAACACCTTTCATCTCCTTCATCACCAATAGAGGGGTCTTCCGCTAACATTGAGCCCATCTCACCCTTGGCTTCACCACTTAGAGAACCTTTACCCACAGTACCTCCTCCACCCATAGAGGAGCTCCCATTATCTCCTCCACCCAAAGAGGAGCACCCATTGCCTCCTCCACCCACAGAGGAGCGCCCATCTATTCCTCCACTTATAGAGGAGCTCCCATCATCTCCTCCACCTATCATAGATCCAGTTGAGATACCTTTGCCTCTTGGCGAGCATTCTCCATCAGCTACCCATAACCCCACCAACCTACTTTCGGCTCTCTTACCCACGGAAGCTGAAGCTAGCCAATTCCCTGTCTCTAAGACACATTTTACGGGAATTGCCATTAGGTCCTCACCAACTCCACCTACAGACATGTCATTCTCACATTTGGTCGATCATTTAGATTATGTGGATAGGGCTTTACTATGGGGGTGCCTCTTACTCCCCGTCTCAACACAGATGCAAAGATCCCTCACTGATACCTCCACTATCTACCCAAACACATTTCAACCAATCAAACCAAACACAACCACCTCTATTGTAACCCCTTCCACGATACCTGTTAGCACTCAAACCACACCCTTACCCATAACCCAACCTACATCTAAACCCAAACCCACACCTACAACATTTGCCTCAACTAAACCTATTACCACTTTAGGGGTCACCCCAACCACTAGCCTTACTCATCCACCTATTAAACTAGATTTAGCTACATCCTCCAACATCAATACCACACCTACTCCGACACCCAAACTAAAGAAACAAACTCATTGACCTCATACCCCAACCGCACCAATCACACCCGCACTTGTCCCATCTGTCTTAAGACCTCATCTTCCCAACATGGTCAAGTGACCTTCACCCATCCATAAACCAATAACACAACAACTCATTCCTTCCTCACAAACCTCTAACCCACCTGGCACACAACACGACTTGCACCCGCACCTACAGTATTTTTACCACCAATACCTCCAATACCCTCAGCTATTGTTCCACTACCCACTACACTTCAGTCATTGTCCCTCACACCCCAAGTACGACCCGCGTCATCCACCTTCACAGCACCCTCATTATCCCCATGGGTAACTCGCCCTCTTCCTCCACCTGCTTTTCCTTCTAGACCTCATACACCCACATCACCTTTACCTAAAAACAAAAACCTATTACCCCACAATAAGGTAGTCAAAACAGCCACACACCTTCCTACCCATCCATCTACTGTACCCCTACCCAAACAAACACGACCGATACCTAAAACCACACTGGCACCTAAAACCGTAACTCAACCCATTCCTACTCTTCCAAAAACAATTCCTCAACAATCAACCACACCTACAATAAAACCCACGTTCACTTCCCATTGTGATCCACTTGCAGGGTCCTATGCCAAAATTTTAACCAACCTCCTCGAGACTTCTGTTATCACATTACCGCCACTCCAACCTTACAACCCCCTCAAACCCAAGCCAAAAGGGTTTGACGATACTAAAATTTGGACATACCATCATGTGTCGGGCACGATGTGGAGAACTACAAGGCCTTAATAATGTCCTTATCTAATTATGTCCATCGAAACCAACTTTGATGATGACGACCTTCTTGATGACGATCTTGTTTCACCGACACCCATTCCCACACCGCAACCACTCAAGTAACCACAACCTCCACCCTCACCACTCCTAGAGTCACCCTCGGATTTGAAATTAACATGGTTCACATCGAGAGCTTTCCACACCACCACCCCAATATCGTTGCGCCCAACTCACCTCATAAGGTTTTTCTCCTCCAGTAGGTTTTTTCCCTTCATGTTGTTGCACCACTTACCCTACACCTTCTCCATTTGCTAACTCCCCTCAAATCAACATGATACACATCACTACATGTGCACATAAGGGAAAATAAAAGGCAACTGACGTACCAACCAATCCTATACCAAACATACCATCTACACCCATACCTAAAATAACTATTTGTGGCCCCACGTACCCCATCTCTAATGGCATCACACATCGCACCATGCTCAAACAATTACACCAATCTCCCCTCAAAATTTCCTTCTATGACCTCATCCAAACCTCGGAATCCCATCATCAAGCCCTCATAGAGGTTATTCAATCTATTGAGTTTTTACCTAATGACCCTACACCGTAGCCTCCATTATCACACCCCATCATGTAGCTTCTCTCACCAAATTACCACCTTCATCCTCACCCCACCTTGTTCACCAAGTGGCCTCCCTTAGCTTCTTAGAGGAAGAGATTGCACCACACCAAAACGATGACCCGGACCCATCCCTCTTCATCTCTATCCACATTGATGACATATGGGTATGTTGTGTGATGATTAATGGAGGCGCTAGCATTAACATCATTTCATCCCATGCATTTTCTCAAATGTGCATACCTGACAATTACATGCATAAACATCTGGTCATGTTACGTTCATTCAATGACGCTATCACCTCCACACTAGGCAATTGTCATCCTCCATGTTCACGTGGGCTCCCGCACTATTCCAGAATTGTTTTATGTTTTGGAGGGGGAATTCCAATATAACTTGTTACTTGGTAGACCCTGGATCCGTGTCATGGGTTACATTCCTTCCACTTTACATCGTTGTGTAAAGTTTGAACATGAAGGACACACGTATACCATTCCAACTTACCCATCACCTTTCAAAACATGTAACATGCTTTACTTACCCAATGATGTGCTCATACACCGCTGCCGTCTACCTCCGTAACCAATACCTCTTCACCTACACCTCCACCTACCAGTATAGCCGTTGCTTTCACCACGCATACCTCCTCCATTCCTACCACTTTGCTATAACCTCCATGGCCGACCCATTAGCTTCCCAATCCGTTAACTCCACCTCTGCATTGACCTCTAACACATCATCCATTCCAGCTACCTACTTACCAACCATTGATCCCTTGGAAGGTGTTTTTCAACACCTCACTCTGGGGGAGTACCACCTATATAGTGTCAACACATTCCTTACTCCACAAGAGTATGGAAGCCTTCACCAACACCCTTGCTATGATCACCATATAGGATAACGCCTCCTTTATGGTCCTCCTCATCTTCGTACTAGTCTCACCTATGGGGGACTTGATACTACCACTTACACACCTGAACCACCATCACAACCCCACCCATTTTCCGCTGACTTCCAATCACTTACCAATCACCATTTTTCCCACACCTTCCTGCACACCGCTATGCGTGGAAGGGTTTTGGTTTTGGATTTTACGAGCAAGGTCACCATACCGTTATTCCATGTACCACCCGCAAACATAACAACCATAGTGGTATCAGCTTCCCCAAACCTCCTACCAAATAGGCCCACATTGAACTCATTGAGGACCCTAGCCCTTCTCCACCTTCATCTTCATCACCACCTTCACCTGCTCCACTTTCATCACCACCCTCACCAACGGAGTCAATGGATCCTGAATCTATCCCTCCTAACTTTTTTTTCATAAACACCATTTCCTTGGGGCCTTTGACTTATCAACACGAAGGTGAGGCCCCTTCCACTCTTCCATTCCTATATCCTGAGATGATCAATGATGACACACCTATAATTCACGTCATTCAATGTCAGGATGATGAATCCATACTCACATACTTTGGTGCGTAAGACTCATATATTCATCGTTTGTTACCCTCTCGAGACATAACATTCCCATTTTAAGACTTTAGAAACAAGGGAAAAAAAATATTTTATGAGTAATGTTCTCTGTTCTAAATACGTAATTTAGAACACACATTCCATAACAACCATTCTTATAACAGATAACCATATGCAATGCTGTAATGACTCGGTGAGCTACCGATCTATTCATTTCATGACTCGGTAAACTACCGATCTATTCATGTTTTAACATTAAGTATTGAATACTTTTCTGTATACTACGTATATTTGGTTTTCTTACCTGTTATGGGTATTGAGTGATCTGTCTAAGGAACCTAATTAATATTTTCTACCAATATCCATTTGCATCACAATCCTTAGACTAGGTGACATAGGACAACGCAATCAGTAGCTTGCAATACTTTGGCCAAAGATTTCTAACATATTGTTCGTATTACTTATTCCTTGACAGCATACTCGTCAATTCAGAATACATCCTTCACCCCCACTCTATTGTTATCTAGAATTTTCTTTATTGACTTTTTCATTCCACTTACCCGAGGTTTAACCCTAGTTCGGTTAACAACATAGGTTATGATTGGAAGAGGCTCATGAAGACTTAGGGTTTATTGGCATCTGGGTCAACCTAAGTCAACCCCGTGTGCCAAGGTACCCTAAGTCTTAGAGGGCTACTCCATATCATAACTATGCTACTACCTAGTCCTAGAGAAAAACTAAGTTCAAGTCCATAAGCGTGTAGATCTAGATGATCAATGCAGAAGGGTGTTGCCACATGTCAACTACATTGTTGTATCCTTGAGAAGATCATAATCTTCTCAAAGGTACAAACCTGCGAGCTTAGTGTGTGCCAAAGATCCTACTGAGAACATCCTCGTCAAGATGTACATACCCCTAGGAGATTATTAATATATAATTAATTTGGATAATAAAAATCAGATTTCAGGAACCTTTCCCAAACCCCAATCCAACTCTCCCTAAGTTCTTTTCCATATCATGTTCTATTAATCCTTAAAGAAATTCTTTAACTTAATATTGATTTCAATGTTCATTAATCTTGGCTTAACAAGTAGTTACCCAAAAAAAGGACAAAGAACCTCATAAGTTACATTTAATGTGACTTAACCATTCAAGGAAGTGTAACAACCACCTAAGTTGTAACTTAATAGAATTTATTAAATGAAGTCTCACCGATTATAAATCATATCTCCCTTTTTTACATTTTCATGAGAGAGGAAGAGTCTTCCCCTTCATGGTCAAGTTCTAGGGTTTAACACACCCTTTATGTCCTTAACAAATTCTATAGTTTTCATTGTATGTTCATTACACATCATCTTACTATATTGGATTGATTATATAAGAACATTAAATTCTACAACTTATCTAGTTGCATCTTATTTAGGGAAATTACTCGATTCCCTTTATCCTAATTATCCAAGAATCCTCATTTAATCATATAAATAATATGAAGAATATCAACAAGATAAGATTCCATTTCTTTTACCAAAGGACAAGATGATTTACAACACCAATGCAAGTAAATTCTCATCTTTCAATTCATTTCATAAACTTATACATTTAAAAGCTTATGCATTTAGGCATACTACATAACAACCTTCATTCAAAAATAATATAACTTTTCTTTTTCAATACATCTCAAGAATGAAATAGAATTCTTCACAAGAATCAATCTTAAATCAACCAATGCATCATATAAGTTTTTGTCTTCTTTTATCACTTACGAAGTCCATCTACAAAAATTGCTAGCATGGGTCACGCTTCAATGAACCGAGCATGATAAGCACTAAACCTTAAAATGAAGTGCATTCCACTAATTTTTCCAATTAAAATAGCCCTACTTTAATGATCAATTAGTATTTCATACACTAAGCATAAGTAATAACAATAAAACAAAAGAAGAGCATTAATGAATCATAATTCACTTCTAAAAGAAGAACAGAATATAATCTATAATATTTGTCTTACAAATTAAAGTATAATTGATCCTATCAATTATCTTTACCAAACAACAGAACATAACATCTCATTGTTTCCAATCCTACCAAAATATAATACAACACTTATCTTTACTATAAGATACAGGAAGTGTTTACAACATATTCTCACTAGGATGTTTCATCTAACTTTCAAGTAAAGAAGAAGAGAAACCATTTCCATTATGCCAAAGTACATAACATCCGCAAAGCAAAACTGGTGCATATCATGACTTATTATGTTTCGTTTAAAGGACATCTACTTTAAAATTCAACATTTTAAGGTATTCATCATAATAGATTCACATAAAAGAAATCCAAGAAGGAATGATGGATCAATAGTCAAACAACAAGTTTGCATTTTCTTTTACCAACCAATCATTAATCTCTTTCTACTTTATTTCAGTCAAATGACAAGTATAAGAATACTAATCAAGTAATGATTCTCTTTTTCCCATAAGAATAATTAACATAAGGTTCCAAACCAATGAACTTAACTCAACTGCATTAGAAAAGGGATATTAACAGAGTATGAATCAACCCTTTAATCATTTCTTTCAACTTAATTATCAAATCCCTTTCCTATACATACATTCTAAGTTCATACAAAAGTTCCCAAAGGAGTGAACAAGAACAACCTCAAGGTAATAAGAAAACATACTACAATTTTTCTTTCTTAGAAACCTTTACCATCAAACAGTGAAGTTCCATCAATCCTTACCATTAATTTTCCCTTTTTATACTTGGGATAATAAAACAGTGAAGTTCAAACATAGCCCGCAATCAATATTGAATCGTAATTTATCTTTCAAGACTTAACATTCATTTATTGGACCCAACAAGAGGTGTGAAATCTGAGTAGGTACTAGCACTCAAATTTTTCCCAAGAGTTCAGTCAAGACAGAACTATCTTGTCAATATTTCAACACATCACTATAAGAACTAACAGATTGGGATTCCAATAAAATGATAAACCAACAAGATAATTTCAATCAAGATCTTGAAGAGTTTACCAAACAACCCACTAAACCATGCTTCCAGTTTTCTCCTTGCGCATGTGGTTTGTTTCCAAAAAGAGTTCTAAGTTTGAAAACCATTTAATCAATTAATAATTCCAGTTTTTAAGTCAAGATCTGATTGAACATATTTGGAATTACAACCAGTTCAAGACTCAATATGTAATTCCAAACACAAGGAATCATAAGCTCCTTCAAGGTTCAAGATCATTCAAGAGAATATAAACAAGTTCGGAAACAACTTGTTCCTTTTTTTAGTTTACCTTTTTAAACAAGAAAAACCACAAAAAGAATACCAGAACATAACCGACATCTTGTTCAGGTTACCATTTCCACAATAAGTAATAATTTCATTGTACAGCTTTGTATCACAAAATATCACATGAGTTTGTATAGACACCAGCATCGTAATGCTATGCCGAAAATAATGTAATTACTTATAAACATTTAAAAATAAGAATAGAGATTTTATTTTTGTTAACATCTTATCAAACCATGTTTCCCAACTCAACAAAATATAAGAACCTTAACAGGGCTCAGACCAAAAACAAAACATGAAATTTGTGTTCATAATGAACCTTCAATAATTTATATGGTCATAAGAACAATAAATCACAAGCACCATGCCATATGCAGACTTTAATCAATAGTCCAATTTATCCAAGATAATAAAACACAGGTTCCAAGTTAGATGCAGGTTTCAACAATCTAAGTTTTCACAAGATAAAATACAAGAACCAAGCCATATACGGTTTTATCCACAGTCCCATTTATCTATGAAATAAAACACAAGCACCATAGAACCAAGAATCTCCAACAACAGTTCTCTCCTACCAAAACAAGTTTCCAATAGAAAACTTGAGCTTGCATACAAGTTTTCATAAGAACACGAGTTCTTTACCAGCTCGAGATCACAAAACACATCGAGTTCACAAAACACTAATCTCAACAAACACAGGTGGAACTCAAAGTTTCCATAAAAACTCAGCTAGTAATTTATTGGCAACGAAAGTAGTTGGAACCAAAACAAACAATTTCCAAAAACTGAAAATGCCAAACAGAGTTACCAACTTTGTTCTTGCATGCATAGTTCTTTGTGCTAAAACAATACAACATAAGTTTCCAATAGAATCACATATACCATGGATTCGAAACCCAGAATGCAAGATTTACTAAACCCATCAACCAATTAACCAGATAGAGCATGCAATGCACAAAACTCAACAGAGCAGAGTTGTTTTAATGAAAACACTTAGAAGAAAGCAAGAGATTTTAATAGTTAGAGCCTATCATGCCTGATAGTGTCTCTTTCAAATCAAAGAATACCTCCAGTTGAGCTCACTACTTCTCCTCTTCTCCACAAAAGATCAAACAACCAAATTTCTTTTCCAGAATTCCTCTTATACATTCCACGAAACGAAAATAGATTCAAAACTTCAAAAATAGCCATGAAGTGTAGTTCAATCTGTTGGTTCAAAAACCAGAGAGCATGCAGAGTAAAAATTGTGAAACATGCAAAGTGAAACAACCCAAGAAAAATCTGCTTGCATGCCTACCAAGATGGTTTGAGCACAAAACCGAAAGTAATAAATTCCATTAATTCCAAATCTCCCACCTAATCTTCCTTGCCACCGCCTTCCAAGTCTGGCGAATGCCAAGTCAAAATAACATGCATTTCCATTTTAGTAACACTTCCACCTAAGCCTCCACCAAGTCATCTAGCCCCTAGCCAAAACTGGCAGTCCATATGCATTTACCAACCTTATCAATAACATAAATGCCTTAGGAACCGTCGCCCAAGTGCATGCGACCACTTAAGTCCCCATTCATATCCATTAGTTTAGGATAGATTAGATTGCTTAGGTTAGATCTTAGGTAGATTAAAATTTATACCTTAGGATATAACACTAACAACTAACCCCCACCATAGGCCTTAGAAAATAGGTTTAGATAATTTCCACATAGGAAAATTAATTCAAAACACAATAGTTTTAGGCATTAGGTTAGATTACAATATTACCTTATAGTATTAGGATCTAGGTTAATTTTAATACCTAGTAACCTCTTCAATTCCATTTGCACCAAGCTTAGGTTAGGTTGAAAATCAACCAATCCTATCTTAGGATATCGTAGGTTAGTCCTATATAAGATCCTGGATCTCTCCTATGTCGTGAACAAGCTGCATTTCCATTTTCATCAACAATGACCTGCCATGGTCGATCTCCAAAGACCCAAGCAAAAAACAAACCACTGAATGGAAACATATTCACACAAAAATCAAAGAACTTGTAACTACAAATTTCATTCCAATGTGTATCTTAATTCATGGAATGTCAATTTATCATTTGTTCAATAGAGCAGATTTAAAACATTCCTTGGATCACTAAAATTAATCCAAGGATGAGTCAAATAAATAGATAAGTTTACAACTCTTAAACCAAATTGCAAATCACCTATCAGAAGTGAAAAATGGATTCAAGGAAGCCATTCCAATTCAATCAAAGGATCTTAAGAGTATAAAATACTTATCCATTTCAAGCATGATAACATAAAGAACAAATCTTTATAAGGAAAATCACATGTCAACACTTGAAATGCAAAGGAGGAAAATAACAACTGTCAAGGGTGTTACATTCATTGTTCGTTACCCTTTGATATTTAAACCATGTTGAATGAATCAAGTATCGAGATCAACATTCATACTCGGAATGAACCACACATCCTAAAGATCGGACAATCTTTAGATGTCTTTCCAGCAGAAGCCATCACTTCTTTCCTCCGAGATCATAACCACGCTTTCACTTGGTTTTACGCAGACATGCCCTGGTGATTGACCCCACCATAGTGGTCCACAATATAGTAACCGCTCCCGATGCCTAACCTATCAAATCAAAAGCTGAGGAAAATGCACTCTCGCATTGCTCTTCTCGTCAAAGAATAACTTCAGCACCTTCTTTCTATTTCCTTCATCTTACCCATTTATTATTCTCGATTGGATTTCTAACATTGTCCTATTACTAAAGTGATAGGGGGACTTTACATTTGCATGGACTTTCGTGACCTTAACCTAGCCTACCCGAAAGACAACTTTCCCTTGCCCGGTATTGATCAACTGGTTGACCTCACCGCTGGTCATGAGATACTATCACTCATGGATGGCTTCTCAGGTTATAACCAAATTTTACTTACCCCAGAAAATCAACACAACACCGCATTCATCACCCCTTGGGGGACCTTCTGCTATAGAGTCATGCCCTTTGGCCTTAAAAATGTTGGTGCCACATATCAGCGTGTTATGACTTATATCTTCCATAATATCATGCATCGCATATTAGAAGATTACGTGGATGATCTCTTGGCCAAATCTAAATGTCACTCTCGAGCACCTCGCCATCCTCAAAACCATCTTTGACCGCCTCATTAAGTATTGCGTCCACCTTTAGCCAAAGAAGTGTGTCTTTGCAGTTCTCTCAAGAAATCTCCTGGGATTTATTATTTCCCTCCATGGTATAGAAGTTGACCCTACTAAAGTCAAGGCCATCCTCGAAATGCCTCTGCCTACTAACCTTGGCTAACTCACACTGCGAGGTAAATTGCAGTCCATTTACTATTTCATTTCACAATTATCTGATCGGTGTCAACCATTTCATCATCTTCTTAGGAAGGATGTCTCCTTTAAATGGGATGATGACTGTCCACAAAGATTTAAAGGCCCTAAAAAATACCTTCTACAACCAACCGTACTCCTTCCACCTAAATACAATCAACCTTTTTATCTATACATATCTGCTACTAATCATTCCTTGGGAGCCATGCTCGCTCATCGTGATGAACAACACAGGGAGCAGTAGTTTATTACATAATCCGTACTCTTTTAGAATATGAAACCCGATACAAACATCCCGAAAAACTTTTCTTAGCATTAGTTTTTGTTGCCACCAAACTCCACCATTACCTACTCAACCACAAAACCTATGTCGTGACCAACACCGATCCCTTACACTTCATGTACGCCAAACCTTATCAAAATTAGCATGACGCATGATGGCTTATGTTTTTAGTTGATCTTGACCTCGAATTCATTCATCAAAAGTCCATCAAGGGCCAAGCTATCACCGACTAATTGGCTGACGCACCTATTTCTAGGGATCAACCCTCTAATTTTGACTTCCCAGATGAGTCGATTGCTACCCTTTCCCTGGACGAACCCCCTTACCAAATGACACTTTTCTTCGATGGTTCCAAGTGTCAGCATGGGGCGGGGCTAGTATTATCCTCATTCCTCTAGATGGTGAACCCATGCCTTTGTCTTTCAAACTAGATTTTGAATGCACCAACAATATTTCTGAGTACAAAGCGCTCATACTAGGTCTCCAAGCCACATATGCCCTAGATGTCAAATCAATCAACATTTTTGGTGATTCACAATTGGTCGTAAACCAATTCAATGGTATGTACCAATTTCCAAATGAGATACTTTAAACGTATAAATAAAATGTCAACATACTTTTGACCACCTTTGATTGTTATAGCCTTCAAACTATCCCACATTCAACCAACAAATTTGAAGATACCATGGCCTCGCTTAGCTTCCCAAATACTCGCTTCCCGCCAATTCCAAAATATTTGTCACCATACAACACCTCCATTCACCTTCTTATTTACCTCATGATGTTTACTCAATCGGACCAACACCCCAAACCCGAGTGACCTTTGGTATAAAAATACTCCAACTACCTTTCTCTCTCCATCTTACCTCCCATCTCACCCGTAATGTACAACGTGTCTTCCTTAAAAAGGTCTCTCACTTTGTTAATTTTGGGGGACTCCTCTATAAGCACAACTTTGATGGTATTCTATTACGATGCCTCACAAGGTCTGAAATTCCTTATACCATTAAGAAGGTTCATGATGCCATATGTAGAGGTTACTTTAGTGGCCTTGTTGTTGCTAAGCGTATTCTTTGCCTAGGCTATTACTCGGGCGAACCTTAACCATGATTGTTATGACTATGTCAAACATTGTGTAAAATGTCAACAACATTCCAACCTTCATAATACACCCAAATCATGTCTTACAGGTGTCGCTTGTGACATTTGTCCCTTCTCTCGGTGGGGTTTTGATCTTGTTGGAGAAATCAATCCCCATTCTTCCCAACGCCATCAATAGATCATAACTGCTATTGAATACTACACAAAATTTGTGGAAGCCATAGCACTCATCTCCACGAAGCCAAGAAAATATGTGAGTTCATTAACCATCACATCATTTATCACTTTGGTGTTCCTCATCGCCTCATCATTGATGAATGGAAAACAATTCAAAAATAAACATTGCAAAAACTTTGCGACACCTTCGGCATTCACTTAGTTTCTCATCACCTTATTACCTACAAACCAATGGCCAAGTTGAATCCACTAACAAACCCTCAACAAAATTCTCATGAAATTGGTTGAAGATATTGGGAAGGATTAGCATACGCACATTCCTTTTGCCCTGTGGACATACCGCACTAGTATTCGCACTTCCACTGCGGCCACACCCTTTTCGTTGGTCTATGGTATAGAGGTTGTTCTGCCTCTCGAAGTCTAGATCCCCTCACTCTACATTTCTCTCCATGACATGCTTACTAATGATGACTTTCATCAGGACTGCTTAGCACAACTAGAGTTATTAGATGAATATCATCTTAACGCTCTGGATCACCTTCAAGTTTACCAACAACGTATCAAACATGCTTATGACAAACATGTTCATGAATGAACCTTCCAAGTTGGTGACCTTGTCTTGAAATAAAATCAACATGTAACCAAAGCATAAAAAATTAAACGGGCAAATTCACTCCTAATTGGCTTGGACCATACATCGTAACTCATACCTATGGATCAAGTGCCTATCGTTTATCCTCACTTGATGGTAAACCCAACTCTGAGCCCCTTAACATATTGCATCTTTGACAACTATATTGTTGACTCATCATCCTACCTCACCCTTTGTCTCTTTATAGGCTCGTCCCTTGAGCACTATCCACTCCATACACCTCCCTAACGATTAAACAAGAATCGTGTGAGTACCCGTCACTTTTTATCTTCTCTTGAATATGTGTACCATGGCACTGCACATAGCATGATTCGGATGTATACTTTTGTCTACCTTTAGATGAGATCCCATGGTCATTCCAACTTTCCTTTTGAACAAGAGTCCTATCCTCCACCTTGGTCTTTTCCATGATTTCAAAGACCTCACATGGGACCAAATTCCTTGAGTCAAACTTCTAATAAAAAGATGACTCCCTCAAAAGGACATCTTCCTCTCGAGAAAAATTCTATAAATAGATCTGCTCCTCGAAGGACACCTATGTGAAGCTTTTAACAAAAAAGCAAGAAAAACTGAAGCTTCCTGCATCGATCAACTTCACGAAGACCTCAAGGAGTACCATATTCATTATCCCATATAGACTTCCCGCATCGATCAGTCTATCAAAAAAAAAAAAATAGTCATGGACTTGCCCATTGTGACCTAGGACCCCTTGCCCAGTCCCCTGCTACTCAAAACATATAAAATTAACTACCTTTCACCCTCCTTACCATTTCCACTCTCATTTCCTCAATTGCCTCAAGGGACATCTTGGAATTTAGACATTTGGTGATCTTGTGACTACCTTCATCGTAGAATAGTTAATCGTGCAATGTCTTTCGGATCTTATGTTCATCACCCCCTCCAAGGTATGATCTACTCGGTATGATCCTACCCAATCAGGTGGCTCTATTGCCCCCTCTTATCTTTTAACCATCTTTGTTTACGTTTTGATTACCTTATACAAGACTTGGTCCTCGATGCTTACCTTTTAGGTAATCCTCCCCTTTCGCCATAATCACCTTCACCTACATCCTTTTACCTATAATCTACCCACACCTATTAAACCTAAACCCACAACATGCCCAAAAACCTACCAACTCATTTTCATATTCTTCCCTAGCTCATGGGAGAACTACATCGGCCTAAGGTCCCTTTTCATCGGGACTATGTAGGTAGCACTCCGAGGGCATGGGGCCCTTGAGGTTAGCTCAGCCATTTTCTACCCTAAAACAATTCATCAACCATGCCTAACTCACCATTTACATCACATTTCACTTAGTTCCCCTTTTATAACAAAATTGGAAATTAAACCACATACATAACAAGTTGCTTACCACAAAGATACATTTATTACACCTATCATCTCTCTATCATCACTATGCATAGATTATACAACATTTCACATATGACCCATAGTATCATTCATCACCAAAATAATGAATCATAACTAAACCTACTTTCAACTCGACCATGCCTATAACCTGACTCAATCCATGCCTAAACTAACCTGACTCAACCATGCCTATAACCTAACTCGATCCATGCCTAAACCAACCTTGACTCAACCATGCCTATAACCTGACTCGATCCATGCCTAAACCAACCTAACTCCATCATGCCTAACTCACCTAATTTCAATCCACATCAAAGTAACAAATCCATATCTCATCTAACACAAGCCATAAACCAATGTCTCATAAACACATCAACACATCACAAAATACCATGTATCTCATCATATAAATCAATAAATGTGTGTCTCAATATACATGTCTACCTCATCATGTCTATCATCTCAAAAATGTCAGCACGCAGGCCGATATACAATACAAAATGTCATCGGCACGTAGGCCGGTCTCATATATACAAAAAGAATGAATGAATCACATACAAAATATCTTTGGCATGCAGTAGGCTAGTATATGCTCAAAATATACAAAATCACTCATACATCCTCACTATCTTCAGCACACAGGCCAATATGTGATCAAAAATACAACTATCTTCGACATGCAGGCCAACGATATATATCAAAAAATCACTAGTATACATAAAAAATCAGGTGACCACATATCAGACATCTCACTAGATGTCCTCCATCTCTGTGTCACTGCACCTCATCCTCTTATGTCCTGCTCGCACACTCACCTAGTCCGGTCACCGTGTGTTGGTTGCCTCTCCCTAATCGAGCCATAGAGCTCACTCGACCTCTTGTGCTCTCCACACTATGTGTGCGGGATCTCGCCCTCTCACAAGATGCCTGTTGTGCCTTGTACTCTCCATAAGGTATGAAGTCTATCCTAGACACCATGAACTAGTCCTGATAATATCTTGCCTTACCTAGGGCATCCCATAACCCTTATACAGGCACGGTCTATGGTGGTCCCATAGGTCTTGGCCCCTGTACCTACCCTACTGTGACCTGTCCCAGTAACAACCTCGCCCCGCACCGGCTGTGAACTAGGACCAGCTCCCTATGCCTGTGGTGGTCCCCCATGCCCCTGTGCCTGTATCTAGGCTGTAAGGCCCCAATCTATGCTTGGGTTGTGGCCAACTGGCCCTGTAAACCTACCACCTGAGCCAGTAAGGTTGTCACCTAACCATCTCTATCTCCATCTCCTCCATCCTCTCCCTCCACCATCTAGGCCTGCAGACTAGCCACCTGTACTCGTAGCTCTACTACCTCTACCTCTGACCCCTCTAGTTGTGTTTGCAGTATACCTATCTGGGTAATCGTGTTGCTACCTACCCCTGTAGGGCGTCTCTTTGCACTGTAATGGTAGCTAAGTCTGGTTGCCCCGATCTAGGTGGTATGGCTTATAACTGAGCCACCCACCACTACATGTACCTGTCTATACATCCAGGCATCATCTATCCACCGATCCACTGGCTCCTCCTCCTCCCCTGTAGGCACTTGTAGGTTGTGGTAGAGGTAGAGGCCTCTCCATGTCATCTCTCCGATACTATGGGAAGGACAGAGGAATATCCTATACAATCCCAAACTATTGTTGGACCCTGTCTACCGGATCATCTCATCCTCCCCAGCACGGTGACCCTATATCCACCTCTCTAGCTAGAGCTCAACTAGCTCCTCATGCATGTGCCTATATGAGGGGAATCCCACATATGGCCTCCAGATAATGTCCACTCTAGATAACCCCTCCAATAACTACCAAAATGGGCCACATCATATGTCGGCCTATCTAATCTCCACTCTCCTATCACCGGAACCCATCTCCTATATCCCACCCACATAGATCTCGCTAGGAATGCATCTGCTCAGGGAATCCCTATAGGTCGAACACATACTATGTGCTCATAGGCCCAATAGTGTAGTATAAATGTACAACACAAGCTAAACCTATGCACAACTACCCATATGCCCACAGCTCTCGGTATAGCTACACCAAGAATGTTGGTGCCTAGGTAAACCAGGTCTCCTCTACCATCATATCATGGAGCACCCCATCAGTGATCGAGGAAAGTATCCACCCTCTACATCATCGGCAGGTGAATAGCAAAGACATTACCTCCATCAATAAAACCACTAGCCTCATCTCATCTGGATGGGCTAGGTACATCTCACCATAGCTCAAACTGGCGCTATGGAATCTCAGATCCGCTGCCCCCTCACTAAATACTATCCCGATCACCTCCTATGAGGCCTTAGAGGAGATAGAGTAAACCTGGGCACCCAATATGGTAGCCACAAAATCTGGAACACGTCCTCCAAAGTGATAGTCATCTCACCCGTCAGAACGTGGAACATGTTGGTCGCGAGTCCCATGTCTATCGCCGAGCATGACCATCAAGTGGGCCACCAAACAACATGTCGATAGCACCAAATCCCACTCAAGCCCACTTTGTCTCCACATGCTGTGCAGCTCTAAAGGGGTCGTTAAGTTGCTCAATGTCACTAGTAGAGGCGGAACCCTATCCCGCATGTGTAACTGCGCTCTCCCCTACATCTAATCCAAACACGGCATTAATCCCTATTTACCATGACCATATTCACCAATTATCATTACCCTCCACCCTATTTTTACCCTACCCATCTCAACTACCTAACCTACATCACTTTTGCACCTTTGTGCCTAAAATCCCGACTAGCACTTTATTCTAACCGACTTTGGTCACCTTTACCGCATCGGCATCACCACCTGTTGGTGACTACTATCGATTCATCTTTACCAACCACGGTTACCACTTAACCGGCATCGGTCACCTGTTTTGTGACCGATCTCGGTTCTACCCAACTGACACCGCCAAGCTTGACCGACGCCGGTCACTATCGCGGAAAATTTTGCGACTTCCCAAACCCCCTTTTTTAAAAAATTCTCCCACCTACCCCTTTTACCCCACCTACAATGACCTACACTACCCCAATACCCCTACCCACCCCACCTATACAATTTACTACCCTCCCCCTCTTTTTTTCCTGTTATTCCCCCATACCCACATTTTATTTTTAACCACCCACAAAAACCAAAACCCACAAAACCCTACAAACGACAATAACCAAAACCTCTAATCTAGCTAATCAACAATATAGAGTTAGGTGCTTACCTCATCACATTTCCTCCATCTCGGTGGCACGTCTAGCCATCGTGTCGGTGGCCCACCCGATCCCTCTCTAGCCTCTTCCATCACCAAATAGATACTCATAACCTCCAACCAATCAAATCTCTCACCCTGATCCCATGGACCCACTGCTCACCAACCAAACCCTCATCAAATCACACTACCAGCTCAATGTCCCATTTCTTCTAGACACTTTTTACTCTTTTATCTCTTTTTTGTCATTTTCTCACTTTGCACATAATAAATGAATAACAAAAACTTGGATTTTTTTTTTATAACCAACCCGACCTAACCAATGTCGGTTACCCTTGACCGACATCATCGGTCGTGTGCCCTACCTAATAGTCATCGGTTTCCTATACCGACCTCGCTTATCCATGACCAGCATCACCACCTTCACTGCACATTGTCCTTACTTTTCCCTTTTACCCCACCCTTTACCCCGATCCTTTACCCCACCCCACATGTACCCAACCTATTTACCTTACCTTTCCGCACCTCTTCACTTGCTACTCCTACTCTTGTCCTCCTTTAGGGACTCGTTATTTTACCCATACCTAAGCCTTACCCATGCCATGACCTAAATATTTGGACCTAGACCATCATTAGTGACCTTTGACCTCATTTCTTTATACCTTGCATGCACTATTACCTATGTTGATTGACCTAATGACCTTACCTAGCCTATTACGTGACCATTTATCCTGACCCTACCTTTGGTGTACCGGAACATACCTAAACATTCCTACACCTAACCTATGTTGTGTTTCCTAACCATATCCTATACCTTGGATACCGGATTCACTTCAACCTTGTCTGGATACACCTATCAACCTTAGATGATGTAGAGTTTTCCTGCTCTTCAACTTGGTAGCGTGTTATAGTTTATATGTGTGCGTGTGATTGAATATTGCTACCTTTGACCCTGGCCTATACCCTATATTTCCCGAGTAGACCTTTCACCCTTTTCCCCTGTACCCACTTACCTTTTCCCCACATTTTCCTTTTATCAAACCACTCACCGCTTCGGCCGTGTTACCTCGTCGCCTGGTTTTAGGGGATCACCTTCACCCACACATGGGGCAACCACATCTTATTTTTGTTATCGTCACTTACCAATACAAGCTACGCAACAAAAAGGGGCAAAATGTAGACACTAAAATTAGGTCACACTCCCCTTTGGTCCCTCGAAAAATAAGCACCCTTTATTACATTTACCTAGCCATGACCCCCTTCACCCCACTAATATTAATTTAATTAATCTAATTAAATTAATTCATTATCCTCACCATATTTATTATTTAAATATCTTAATTTAAATAATATCCACACATACACTTCACTTAGACACCTCATCAAACCAACTCAACCTAAGACCTATTCTTAGTAAGTTGTCATAACTAACTAAGACTTACCCAAACCCTAAAAATCAATGCCTACATTCCCTCTAACCACATCCCCACATGCTCACAAGAAGCTCCCAGTCTAATCCACAAGATAACGGCACGAGATCCAAGGAAATCAGGAGGATCTCCTTAGTTTATTAAACCTAGGAAATCCCACCTTGACCGACGTCGATTACCCCTAACCATCGCCGGTTAAGCCGACCACTATCGGTTACCCCTTTTAACCCCTAAACTACCTTATTCTCAAGGTTGGAAAACATTGAGAGAAGGTTGATGAGCAAGAACACATCTCAGAGAGATAACGCATCTTCAGAGAGAAAATTCTAGCAAAAACCCACATGCAAGGAAGGAGATTGAGCATCTTCTCTTACACAGCCATCCCAGCCATGATCTGATCTATCCAAGCAAAGAGGAGTGTACATGCAGCCAATGCGGAAGAAGATTTTTTAAGTTAGTGATCACTTGTAACCTTCAAATCCCTCATCAGCACCCCCATCCCTCACAGACAGGCATTCAAGAATGGAATCCAAGTAATTATAACATCATACTTTCCTGGTTTATTTCATTTCATCATCATTTTATCATCCATTGTTTATCTTGTCCCCTATTGACCTTCTCCGACATTTTCACCTCCATATACCCATTAAAACCTCACCAAATCCTACTCCAGTAACCCAATATTTCACCCTAACTCACCAAAGTCCTTTGTGTAATCACAAAGGAGACCACAACTTGTTCTGTGATATTTCTAGATCTCACAATAACTGGCACCACCGGTTACACCTAACCGTCATCGGTCACCCCTGACCGACACCGGTCTCTGTATTTTCCCACACAGCCTAGAACAGAGACCTACCCACCAAATTTCATCTTACCCTCATTCACCTATGATCTATCTATGACCTCTGTCAAACCTGTAGAACCCAGAACCAATCATTTGACCTTTGGATTCTATTCTAGCTTAGCCTATTAGATTAGATCTATTTCTTATTGTGTTTTTAAGTGAGATACCTAAATAATTTTAAACTACAATAGGATTTACTTTGTTTACAACATTAAATTGTTTAAAACAATGGACTGATAGCCATCTAGGAAGTATCACACTTCTCGGATCTAGCATACGCTAGGCAGTTCACTACCCATATTCTTTAATTCCTTATGGTGGTCTTGCTTTACATTACAAGTAGTTCCTCCTAGCCAAAAGGAAGCTCTCATGATTAGTCAGTGGATTCGGAATTCATACGTGTGCAACAACCCATCAACCAACATTTGAACAGTATTCTTTATGTGCCCATTACCATATCTATTTCGATCAACACTTCAAAGAAACGATCTAAGAATCAGGTGAAACACCCGGACTATGGTTTTTAAATTGGGTTAGGGGTGCTTGGGTGCTGAATTCTATTACAAGGTTCCCGTGGTCATGAAAATGGCTGGAACCTAAATTTTTTTGTATCACAAGGTTATTTTTATAGTCACTATTGGTTGCATGTATGTCACAATATGATCATTAAATTGCATGTAACTTTCAAAGATATGCTAACTCAGTAAAACTATCAAACTACATCAAATCCCAAAAATAAAGATGCAATATTAAGATTTGGGCATACCTCGATCGTCACCTACATAAGTGAACTTATGGTCGAGCATTACACTACATCTAAGACTGCATGTGGTTCTTGTGTATGTATGATACAATCTTTCCTAGGAAGCCCTTGTCTGAAGTGCATTTGATAGTGGGTAATATTTAGATGTACAAATATAACTAGATGTATGGATGGAAAAATGAAATTCCCCTTCCTATGAAGTGTATGCAAAAATGTAGTACCTTTTCCTTGCATGAGTGTTAGATAGATGCCTTTTGATGCTCTTAGATGCCTTTAGATGCAACCTTAGGTGATGATAATAGATGCTTAGAGATTGGTCCCTTATTTTGGTCACATAGATTTGTATTTATATGATTCCATGGTTGAATTTCATAATTGACAACCTGAAAGGTCGACCCATAAGAAAATAAGATGCCCAAAAGATAAAAGAGACCCAAAAGAAGTGAGTAAGATAGAAAAGGGTTAGGGGCACCCAGAAGGATGAGGGTGCCTTGGCGCCCGGTATCAATATTCATAAAATATAAGCAAGTGAAATCTTGACTGGGATGTAGGGTGTGTAAGACCAGAAAGAAGACTAAAAACAAAGCAAAAAGGCCAAAAATAGTTGTCAATTACTAGTTTTCTCTCTTATGAACCATATGAATGCAACTATGCTTTCATGACCTAGAAATGTACCCAAGTGCATGATTTTGTGTCTACATTTTCCCCTACTTTATGTTTTTGAGTGAATACTTGATAACATAAAGTAGATAAGAGATGCGTACTTGATAACCATGTACATTGTGATGGCAATAATGAGACGAGGAGATAAGACAAAGTGTGAAGTGATAGAAATGAAATGTGGAAGCTAAGAAAAAGGAAGTGGCCCTAGGGGTGAAGCATATTGTGGTGTACCCATTGATGTGTTTGATGTAGGGTTACTTCTTGTTCCAGCTTGTCAAAGTCATGTATTATGAAAACTCTTGCAAAAGTATGTAAATGTGTGTAAAAAGTAGTAAAAGGAAAGTGTGCACCTAATCCATGAAGAGTGAAAATGATAAAAAAATGTCTTAAATTTTTGTAAAATAACAAGTTTTTTGGGTGATATTAAACTGGTAGAGAGTTTTTTGGGTGATCTCATGCTAAGAATGAATTTTTTGGCCGATCTCACGCCAAGTTCAAATTTTTGGGTGATCTCACGCCACGGCGTAAGAGTGTTAGGGAGAGAGTTCTAGTGTTTATATCCTTCCACGATTGCTTCCCAAATTTATAAACCACTGTAGATGGTGTGATCCATTTTTAGTTCTACATTTTTTTGCATTGTTCTTTGTTCAAAAGGAGATAGTAGGAGATTACATACATTCTATATTCTCGAGGCCGTGTTTGATCCCCGTGAAACCGCTTTCGTGAACTACTATGAATTATGTTGATCTGAGAGAGTAATTGTAACTACCCCTAGTCATAGGTGCCAAGGAAACTTCACGAGTACTCAAGAGCTAGTGTATATATCTGGGCACTAGTGTCTATGCTAAACTGAGGACCCAAGTCGAATCTAGGTCATTTCTAAAATTGTAGAATATTGTGTTCTTGTAATGTACATGTGTGTACTTGAAGTTTGAAGTTGTTGAATGGGGTGACTTATTCACCCAATGTATGCCCCCTTATTTGGGGTACATGCGATGTCATTAAGAGAATCCGAACCAAAGAGAGGACATGTTGTTGATCTGAAATTGATGCCCTATAAGGGGGTGGTAATGTGCATGGTGGAAACCAAGGCATATGTAAACAAGATGGCTAGATACATGTGTTATTAAGAAAGGAAGCAAACATAAAATATAAAACGATTGTAACAAGCAAGTGTGCATACAAGATGGATCGTGAAAATTAGGTTTCAAACATGGGACATCAGTCACAATGTCACAAGATAATCAGAGCCAAAGTGGCCAAAATAATACAGTGTGCATATAAGACAAAGGGCATAGCCCACAAACAATGGTATATAATCAAAAATAGTACCAAGAAAAGTATTAGACAACCATGGTGGAAAATAATTTCTTCAAAGAAAATGTTGCACATGAAGCACCCGTTAGCATGTTAGAAAGATAAAGAGTACGTCAAAGCGTGTATAGATCAATTGAACAAGTATTGTGCTAGTAATAATAGAAAATAGTATAAAATGAAACGTAACACCTCGATGTGTAAGATTAGAAATGTAGATGACCCTAGGATCCTCGGTGGGATTGGTAAGAGGTATAGTTTCAAGCATCATTTCAATGTGTAAAGATCTATAAGAATTTTGCATTCACAACTAGAGAACAAGTGAACATGCATGTGTATATAGAAAAGATAATGACATACTAGATATCCGGCTAACATAGTAAGCAAAGTGTAACATATAAGTATAAGCAAGCAAGAATATGTGCCCCAAGATATGTAATATGTTATGAGTGTGCATGGAATGAAATGGTACATGTAATGTGAATGTGATAATTGATTTAACAAATATTGAAATAAATAAAGGTTAAATTCTAATTAAGTTCCAAAGATAGATATGGACAATAAAGTATAGATTTGACCCAAACAACTAAGCTAGAAAAATATGAAACCCTAGTTGCAAGAGAGAGGGTAAGACAATTGGCTGATTCGTAATAAATCCAATGGTTTTCCGAGTTGGAAGACTGGTGAAACAAGAAAACATGATATCACAATCGACCCGAGGAAAAATGTAGAGATGTTGGGAATGTCAAGACTAGGGCACTGAATAGGGTCATGGGTGCACTGGGCATCAAGAACCTTCTCTCGGGCATCGGTGGCTACTCGAACCTTAGAAAAATATTTTTGTAGGGTCGTGAGATGTTCAATAGATGTCACCTTTAGTCAACTATACTTCGTTACTTGATCACCGAATTTTCCTTAAACCTGCAAATAGAAAGAGCACCTACAAATTCCTAAAACACATCAAATCCTAAAAATAAAAAGATGCAAATAAGGAGTTGGATTGACCCCGATGGTCACCTAACTAAGTGAACTTACAATCAAGCACTGCACTACATTTCAGACTCCATGTAGTTTTACGTGTGTGTGTGTAGAATCGTTCCCTAGGTGGCTCTTGTGTAAGTTGCACTTGAATAGTGAGCAATAGCTAGATGTAGAAAATGTAGATAGATGTGTGCATGGAAAAATTAAATTCCCCTTCTATGAAGTGTATGCAGAAAATGCATTCCCTTGTCCCTTGTGTAAGTGCTAGATGGATGTTTGAATTCTCTTGTAACATCTTTGAATGCAACCGTAGGTAGTGATAGTAAATGCTTAGTGCTTGGTCCCTTATTATGATCACATAGATTTGTATTTATATGATTCCCTTGGTTGAATTTTGTAATTAACCACTAAAAGGATGACCACCAAGAAAATAAGATGCCCAACAGCTAGAAATGACCCAAAATATGTGAAAAATATATAAAGAGGTTGGGGGCGCTGGGTTGGCATCCAAGATGGGCGTTGGCATCCAAGATGGGAGTTGGCATCCAAGATGGGCATTAGCATCCAAGATGGGCGTTGGTGTCCAGACTCGGAAAAAATGAAGTTTCAAAAGTCACACTAGGTAAGAAGGTGTGTAAGACCAAGAAGGAAAATAGAAATTAAGTAAAGAGGCCAAAGATAGTGGTCAATTAGTACTTTTCTCACTTAGGAATCATACAAATAGTGGTATGTGATCAGGACTAGAAATATACACAAATTGTGTGATTTAATGTCTACATTTTCCCCCACTTTATGTTTTTTATCAAATGCTTGATAACATAAACTAAATAAGAGATTTGCACCTAATAACCATGTCTATCGATGGTGAAAAGCATGTCGAGGAGACAAGAAAAAGTGTGGAGTGATAAAAATATGAAGCATGGAAGCTAGAGAAGAGGAAGTGAAAATGACCCTAGGGGTGAGATCATATGTGTAGATGTCACATTGTACCTATTGTCGATGTCTCTTGATGTGTGATGATGTGACTATTGCTTCCCATAAGGACAGGACCTACAAAAGAGAAGAGAAAATGAGTAGTCAAATATGTGTATGTAAAAAATTTGATCCAAACGAGTAAAAATTGTATAAAAAAGTTTGTAAAGATGTGAAAAGGATCATGTGCATCTAATCCGTGATGAGTGAAAAGAGTAGAGAGGATCCTAAAAATTTTGTAGACGAACGAGTTTTTTGGGTGATCTCGCCTCAAGACCAAGTTTTTTGGGCGATCTCACACCATTTGCACCAAGTGCGGAAGAACTGTAAGGAGAAAGGTCTAGTGTTATTCTCCAACCTTTGATTATTTCCCAAATTATAAACACCAATGCATACGGTGTGTGAAAATAACATCCATTTTGATCCAGTCCAATCCAACGTGAATGTATAAAAGGTGTAGTACATGCATACCGAGTGCTAAAGGATTGTGTCATCGTATAAAATTCGTGTGTAAACTACTATGAACTATGTTAAACTAAGAAAAATTGTGTACCTTTCCCCTAGTCATAAGTGCTCGGAAGGGTCAAGGGAGCCATAGTGCTACTATCTATGTCTAGGCGTTGGTGTCTCAGTATTTGTGCTAAGGACCCAAGTCAAATTTTGGGTCGTTGTTGTGACTAAAGATTTTATTGTAACGATATTGAACAGGTTTTGCACTATAACTATGAACTGATGAATAGGTAATTGATTCACCCAATGATGCCCCCTCATTTGGGGTGTATGTGACATCGCAAGGAGGATACAACCCAAAGGAGAACTAGATGTTGTGCTAAAATTGATGCCCTGCAAAGGAGGGAGTGTGCTTGGTAAAAACCAAGGCACGAGATAAACAAAGTGGCTAGAAACAAATGTTAGTGCAAACAAGACCAATACGCATGTAGAAGACAATATGTAAGCTAGTAAGCAAGAATACAATGTGTAAGCTAACATGCAAGAAGACAATGTAAACCACAAAAAAATTGTGGCAAACATGGGACATCACTTGTGATGTCACAAGACAATCAAGGCCGAAGTGGCCAAAAGCATATAGTGTGCACACAAGACAAAGGGAAAAGCCTGCAAATAATGGCATATAATAACAAGTAATGATAAATAGTGACTAGCAAGATATCATACAACCATGGTAGCATAGAGTTCCTACCATACCAATGTTGCACATGAAGAACCCATTAGCATAGTAGAAAGATAAAAATTATGTCAAAACAGGTATGATCAGATATAATGTAGTGTGCTAGTATGAATAGAAAGTCGTATAAATCAAAACAATAACACTTGTGATATGTACGAAAGTGGATGCCATCAAGAGCTCACGTGCTGGAATGATAAGAGTACAAGTGCCAAGCATTCATGTTACGTGTAATGATCTATATAAATTCTTTGATCACAACTAGACAGAAATTAAATGCACATGTGTGTATGATAAAGATAATGACATACAAAATATTTTCTAATATAGTAAGCAAAAGTGTAACATACGAGCATAAGTAAACAAGAACAATGTGCAACCAAGATATGTAGTATGTTGTGAGTGTGAAATGGAATGGAATGTAGAGTGAATGTGATAGGAACCACATGCACCCTGAGTGAATGTGAATGAGTATGCATGAGATGAGGTTCATTTATAAATGCCCCCTTAGCAGTCGAGAATGAACCATAAAACAAGAGTGTGTCATCGGGAAATGGTTTGAATTGTGCACTAGAAAGATGTGATTGACAAAGCGTAGAGTGTAGAGAGTGAGTGAGTGTGGTGAGGTTCATTTCATATTTTTACCCTCAGTAATATTGTATGAACCGTGGAACTAGAGTGTGTCATAGAGAAGTGTGTCGTGTTCAAATTTTTTTAGAAGGATTTATCGTGAATGCATCGAGTGTGTCGTGTTTAATGTGATAATGTGATGTCCATGAATGTAGTGAGCCCTCAACAATTAAGTGTGAACCATAAAGCACAAGAGTCCATCATCGTGTAATGACAATATAAATGTATCAAGATGTGTACGACATGTGTGAGGGACTAGATATAAAGTAAGAAGTGAAATAGTATAATTGTGAGACACCTGATGATGCTAGAAGGGGGGAAGTGAGTAAGCATGATGCCTCCAAGTGTATGAAGAGGAGAATGATCAAGTAACATTTTCGAAGACCTCTTCATTGTTATGGTCGAAACCGAATGGTGATGCATCCAAGACTTGGTAGGCTATAGTATGTGGTTGATCCCATAGAGATCCATTGCGGAAAGATTATACATGCCCATTGCATATTCCTTGTCAGTGAAAGGTGGTAATGGAAATCCATGTGCATACCAATGAGTAAGGTTTTTGAATAGCCAAGAAATGAGTCATTGCAAATGAAAACTCAGCCAAAGAGCATGGGGAATGAAACATGCATATGATTAGGATCTAATTTGCCACCAATATAGTCAAACCACACTTTTCCAACAAGTAAGTGGTGTAATACGCATATCGCATGCAACAAAGGATGACAAATGAAATACATGAAGGCCATAAGTAGCATTAATGGAAACATATCCATGATATAGATGTGGTGAATACAAGGTGGAGGTAAGATATCATCGAGTGTAAAGCCAAGTTGAGTCAAGCCATCATGTGTGCAAATAGTGTCAAGAGAAGTGGGATCAAATGTAATATGCGGCTAGTAAGAATTATTCATGAAGAGATTGCATGTGAAGGGAGGAAGTACAGATACAGATCGCTCATGAAAAGACAATGAAGGTAGTATGATGTCCAATTTATGGACAGACCCCCGATAAAGTACCATAACATTAGTAGAAGGGGGATTTTTGAAGTGGATGGAACAATATCTAGTGTACAAATGGTTCCCTCAAGTGGAGGAAAGTTTTTCTAGATAGTACATGGGTCACAGATCAACAAATCGAATGTATAGTTGTAGAAGTCGAATAGGTAATGCAAAGGTTAGATCTACGTTGCAATATTGGAATGGTGTACTATCATCGAGTACTTCATATTCAAAGTCTTCATGTAAGAATAAAACACACTGGTGAATTATAGAAGACACTACTTGCATTATGTGAATTAATTATATGAAATGGGATGTCAATGATAAAAATAGAACTGGAATAGTCTTTGTCCTAACTATGAGTGGCAAGGTGATAGTGCCTACACATAGGACGTGTAGTGGAATCATATTCTCAAACAAAAATAGATTTTGGGTTAAGAATAGATGTGGAAATGCCTATAGGATGAATGAATGATAAAGGAAAAATATTGAGCTCATACCCAATATCAACTAAAGCACACTTGACTCCCATGTCATTAATGCGAATCATATATATTGAGGATATTCATTGTCATGCATACATGGAAATATTTTTAGCTATAGTAGATGGAAAAGTAATTTGTTGAGAAAATGCATCTATGAATGTCTTATAAACAATGTCCTGGATGAGTAGTGGAAGGAATACGAGTAGTATCCAAAAGAGTAATGATTTTAGCATGACACTCAGGATTGGATAGCAAGAAATCATGAATAGAAATATCCATGATGAGAGGATCCTAAGAAAAATGTAAGAAGTGATGAAAGAAGATCCCAGAGTGGTCAAATGAGTTAGGTTCACCAAATGATTTAACAAATATTGAAATAAATAAATGTTAAATTCTAATTAAGTACCGGTCAAATATGGACAATAAAGTACAGATTTGACCCAAGAAAGTAAGCTAGAAAAATATAAAACCCTAGTTGTAAGAGAGAGGGTAAGATACTTGATTCACAATAAATATAATGGTGTCTTTGAGTTGGAAGATGGTGAAATAGGAAAATAGAATTTCATAATAAGACCCATAAAAATGTAGAGAATTTCATAATAAGCTCTTGGGCCTATTCTGTCCATAATCTAATAAAAACCTGAATTTTCTTGTAACGGTAAAATGGTTAGAACAAGGGGAACGTTGCGAATAATGCTCCACCGAAGGAGGCGGCAACAACCCGTAAACTTGATGAGATCCTTGTTGCCTTGTTGGACACAAGAGATCACTTAGCTGTACTTGAACAAAGCAGGTGATGGGAAATGAGGAGGATGAAGAAGCCGATAATAATAATCAGAACCCTCCCGAGGACAACCCCGATATGGGTGTTGATGTTAATGTTGGGAATGCACTGTCCAACCGTAGAAAACAAAAAGGCCGTTAGCGTGAGAACTCACTAATGATATAAAAGGATAAGTCCACCTAAGTATGATGGAACCACATTAGGAGATGGAGCCGAGAACTGCTCAAAAAATGGAGAAGTACTTTGCAATAAGGAACTTCTCGGAGGAAACCAAAGCTATTTGGGGAGCCTATCGCCTTTCCCATGAAGCATCTTCGTGGTGGGATAGTCAGTAAAGCCGAACTAAACATTGATGAGACCAATATTACTTGGGATCAATTTAAAGGCTATTTTAGGCAATGTTGGCTGCCACAACTTTTCTATGATCGTAAAATGACAATTTCAGAACTTAGCTCAAGGAAGCTAACGTGTAATCAATACACGGAAGTGGTTTACAAAACTCCTCAAGTATGTACCGCAGTATCAAACTGACGAGAAGTTCAGAATACGGAAATTCATCATGGGATTGAATCCCGTGATAGGGGGAGAGGTCGATGTTCACAGTCCAACCACTATGGAAGGAGTTGTTGAAAAGGCCATAAGGCAAGAACAGAAATTAAAGGCTATTTCTGCTCATAAAGAGGAAGTGCGGAAGAAGACTGCAAACCCTTCTTCAACCTCTCTTGCACCTAGAAAAGGACCATGGAAAAATTTTGGAAACAAGAGTAAGTTTCCAGGAGATAACAATAAGAAAGCAGTAGTAAATAAGCCTGCTGGAAATGTAAGGGATAATTTTGTTAAAAATTATAATAATGGGCAGAAGCCCTATGGAGGACAACGTGACAATTACAAAACTGGAGGCAACTTTGAGCCTAAAAAGGGACCTGTAGGAGGTCACATACAATTGTGGAAAAGATCACTACGCAAATCGGTGCCCTTTGAAGAAGGATGATCGTAATCAAGAAAGATAAGATACATGCTGCAAAGATGCAGAAAGCAAGTTGAAAAGCAAGTAACACCTATAGAAGTTCCGGTAAGTTATTTGGCATACCTGCACTATTCTTTTTGATACAGGAGCTACTGAATGTTTTATTTCTAATAAACTTGCTTCTAAACTTAAAAGAAAAGCTGGAAAAATGGATAAATCTTGGACTGTACAGTATGGTAATAACTCTATTCATACAGTGAGTATGTGTCTTTTTGGGGTAGTCCTTGACTTACCTAACTTTTCCACGGAAGTTGATCTCTATGTTACACCTTTGGGATCGTATGACATTGTCATCGGTGTCAATTGGTTAGCTGACCATAAAGCAAAAGTAGACTACTATGAAAAGAACATAAAATGTTTAGATGATCAGCTAGAAACAACAGAGATTCAAGGTGTGAAACGAGAAATTTCAATTAGAAAACTGTGTTTATCCATGCAGCTTAAAAAGGCTAAGAATAAAGGATGTACTCTTTATGCAAAAGATATCTCAATCTTCGAGAAGAAGATGGTGATTATATGAAGCAAATTCCTCTCATTACAAAGTTTCAGGGATGTCTTTCCTGAAGAATTACCAGGGTTACCACCCAAGAGAGAATTTGACTTCACCATTGAAATCAAACCGGGAACTGATCCTATTTCCAAAGTGCCTTATAGGATGACTACTACAGAGTTAGTCGAGCTTAAGGCACAGTTGTAAGAAATTTTGACAAAAGGTTTGATTAGACCAAGTGTTTCACCTTGGGGTGCACCTGTGATATTTGTGAAAAAGAAGGATGGAACACTTAGGCTGTGTATTGATTATCGGATGTTGAACAAAGCAACAATCAAGAACCGATATCCACTTCCAAGGATCGATGATCTATTTGATCAGATGCGTGGAGCAGCGGTTTATTCTAAGATAGACCTTCGATCTGGTTATCATCAGTTAAGGATTAAAGAAGAAGACATTCATAAAACAGCTTTCCGAACAAGGTACAAACATTATGAATTCACGGTTCTACCCTTTGGATTAACTAATGCACCCACAAATTTTATGAACTTAATGAACAATATTTTTCAAGAATATCTGGACAAGTTTGTACTTGTATTCTTGGACGATATTCTCATTTATTCTAAAAGCGTTGAGGAGCACAATGAGCATTTGAAGATAGTTTTGGAAATTCGAGAAAAGAAAGTTGTATGGTAAGTTATCCAAATGTTCTTTCTTTGATTCGAAGTTCACTATTTGGGTCATGTCATAAGTAAAGAAGGAATTGCTGTAGATCCTTCAAAAATAGTGGCAATAACCGAGTGGCTCACTTAAAGAATGTGCATGAAGTAAGAAGCTTCATGGGTCTTGCAGTTTACTATAGAAAATTTGTAAAGGATTTTTCTAAGGTAGCTGCACCAATAACTTCATTGTAGAAGAAGGATAAGAAATTCATATGGAACGACAAGTGCGAAGCGGCTTTCAAAAGTCTGAAAGACTAGTTGACTTATGCACCTATATTAGCTATATCGAACCTCATGGGAATTTTACTGTCAGTAACGGATGCTTCCGGAAGGCCTTGGAGGTGTTTTTGCTACAAAATGATCAAGTCATTGCATATGAAAGTAGAAAACTCAAGTTATATGAGCTGAACTATGCCCCTCATGATTGGGAGCTTGCTGCCATTGTTCATGCACTTCAAGTCCTGGAGACACTACTTACTTGGGAAACCTTTTGAGTTGAAACCCATCACTTAGGGCTGAAATGTATTTTTACTCACCTAATCAATGCCACAGAGAAGTTGGTTAGAATTTTTATCACAATATGATTTTGATATTAGCTATATCAAAGGGAAGGAGAATAGAGTAGTTGATGCTCTAAGTCGTAGGAGGCACATTTCTGCTCTTATAACATTAAGAACTCAATTCAAGGAGGAGGTAAAGAGTGCCTCAGAATCTGATAATTACTTTGCAAGTAAAGGCAGCGCTTGCTGCTGCAGAACCTAATGATGAAAGGTATAAAGGTTTTCATTTTGATAATGAAGGAATCTTGCGTTATGAAAACAGGGTATATGTACCTATGTTGAACGACTTGAGGAAGAAGTTGTTAGTGGAATTTCATAATTCACCTTTCTCTGACACCCGGGTATCACAAAGATGCTTGCTGATCTGAAACAGCAATACTTTTGGAAAGGTATGAAAAAGGATGTCATAAATTTTGTGACCCATTGTTTGGAGTGTCAGCGGGTTAAGGCAGAACATATGCACCCTACTGGATCGTTATATCCTCATAGCATACCGCAGTACAAATGGCAAGTAATAACCATGGATTTTGAACAAGGATTACCCATGTCTAGGAATAAACATGATGTTATCCGGTAGTTGTAGATATAAACCGACTAAGGTAGCTCATTTCATCGCTGGAAATCTAAAGGATGATTCACCGTCTGCTGGCCAAAAGATTCGTACGAAATTTTCAGATTGCATGGTGTACCGTAAATTGATTATATCGACGAGGGATCCAAGAATGACATCAAGGTTTTGGCAAACACTTAATACAACTCTTGAACAAAACTAAACTTCAGATTCGCATATCATCCGAAACGGATGGACAAACCGAAAGGGTAAATCAAGTGTTGGAGGACATGTTGTGGATGTATTGCATGGATCAACAAAGATAAATGGGAAGAGTATCTTCCATTAGTTGAGTTCGCATACAACAACACTTATCATTCATCTCTCAAAATGGCACCCTTTGAAGCACTTTATGGAAGAAAGTGCGAACTCCCGTTAGTTGGGACAAAGTGTTGAGGATAGAGTGGTAATTGGACCGAGAGATTCTCACGAAATGGAACAATGCAAGTTAAGCTGATTCGTGAAAGATTAAAGGAAGCGGCGGATAGGCGTAAGAGCTATGCTGACCTTAAGCGGGTTGATAGAAGGTTTGAGCTTGGTGATAAGGTTTTCTTCGTGTTAAACCCGTAAAGAGTTCTATAACTTTTGGCAAGGCTGCCAAGTTGTCACCTCGATTCGTGGGACCTTTCAAATTGTTGAAATAATCAATCCTGTAGCTTATCGTTTAGCATTACCACCGCTTTATTTCGCATGCATGATGTTTTCCATATTTCTTTGCTTAAGAAATACGTTTCAGATCTGTCACATGTTTTAAATTGGAATTCCTTGCGCAGTCCAAGACCCAGGAATAATCATGGTTAAACCCACACGAGTGCTGGAAACTCGCCAATTGCATTTAAGAAATCATGAAATATAGCAATGTAAGGTCCAGTGGGACCAGTTTAACGAAGAAAGTGCAACTTGGGAAAATCTGGAAGAGATGAAAATTGCTTTTCCTTCTCTTTTTCAACAGAATGAAATCAGTTGACAAAAAATTCTTTAATGAACTTATTTTTTTAAGTATTTATGAAAGCTAGATGAAGGCAAACATTATTCAGGTTGAATAAAATATGTTGTGACATTGATTTCTGGAACTATTCAAATTGGAAATAGTCACATTGTTTGTGTACTGATAAATTGGTTGACCTGAAGGTTAATCAAATATGTAATCATCGGGACGATGAATCTTTTAGGAGGGAAGCATGTAACACCCTGAACTGTTGTTACCTCCTCCTGAGCATTCAAGTGTTGATATATGGTTTCTTTGTAAAAGGATGTGTTCCTTGATTGAGAAATCATGCTTGATATGTACTGTATCTTCTTTGCAGATTGCAGATCTTTGACTGAGTCGGAATATGATTGGACTCTTTTATTTCTTTCATTTTGTATCTGAGTTTAATCTGATCTCGGAATGAATTATAGAGTTATCCACCTATAATACCTAGCCTTGGATCAGTGGAATTGACCCAAGTATTGCTTTAAGTTTGTTCGTGATGAATTAAAATTACAGACCTTGAACAGGTTGCAAGGTCTAGATGCATTGAATAAGCTAGTCCGGAGTATGACTCAGGTTGATCGTGTGAAAAGGATTGGTTCCCGATATCTAAATATATCTGGAAGGTCTTGATCGTGGACCAGGTAATAATTCAGTTACATACAAATTCTGTAGCCTAATGGCAGTACAGGAGTTAACCCTGTTCGAGAATGCATGTTGTAGGTCTTTTTCTGAGCATACGGAATGTAGACCTAACTGGAATTATTAATGTTAGTAACCTAAAACTAAACTTAACCTAGGGGTTAGATTAGTGATAATCTAACCTAGACCTAGGCTAAGAGCTAATGTCCTAAGTTAGTATCTATGTTCTATGAAGTTAGACTAGGTGTTATCCTAAATTCTAACCTAAGTTACTAACCTAACTATTGAACAAGGATGTAAGGGGACCTATGGAGGGATGCGAACCATGGGCGGCTTTTTCTATGTCATTAAATGCAAAGGATAAGTATGAAGGACGGTATTGGTAGAAGTTTTAGAAACGGCTAACTTGAGCCGACGCGTGGCGGTCGCCAAAATGAAAATGGTCTTGAAATTTTATTTTTCTATCGCCAACTATGGCGGTCGGTGGTAGTGGAGTTTGAGCGGGAAGTTGGGAGTAAATGCAATTAATGAGCTCGGAATTCACGAGAAGGCATGTAAATTGGAAAGTTAATGTTTTGTTTGGCTTATCACGAATTCCGGTTTTCCCTCTGCCTGTTCACTGGTTCTTTGCACCAGTCTTCTTGGTGTTGCATGGCGAGTATGAGCGTATCTAGCTCTTTCCTCTGGCAAGGAAAATATATAAGTCATGGAAATAGCAAAATTTTGTTGGTGGCTCTAACTTGGAAAAGGAAAAGAAAGTCCGAGCTCTTTCAGTGGTCTGCTTCGGAATTTTGAGCAAATATCCAGGCATGTTAGGCCCTAACTTTTAAAAATCTTGCTCTTCTTCAAATGATTTCATTAGAACAACTCTGTTCAAATGATTTATGGAAATAGATGGTTTCTATGGTAGCCTTGTGTGATTTTTGGCACTGAATCTTCCTGCGGGTTCGATTTTTCATTTAACCCTTGAGGGGTGTTTATTATATTCGAACTGTTTCTATATTTCTTTGTGTTTTGCATTCTGGCTTAAATATGCGAAATATATGAAAAGAATGTATGCTCGGCCTACTCTGCGAGAGCCCATAAATTATTCTCGTGATGGGTACAGGCCACTGTGATGCTTGTCGATTTATACTCGTAGTCGATGCTTGTTGCTGATACTTGCCGTTGATGTTTGTTGTGGATACTGGTCGGGAGGGATACTGATGGACATTGGTGTGATTGTTCAGTTAAATTGAACTTTTTGTAAGCTTGTTGTGGTTATTATTTAGTGGTGATTATTGATTCTTGTTGGGTTTCGTTATGAAATTTTATAGTTATTGTGAAGAGATAACTTACTGTGTTACAGTATTCATTATGACTTTCTTGGAGTTGTTTTTCCCTTGCGAGGAGGTTATGGGGATTCAACCCGTTTTTATATATATATGTTTATTTTATTTGAAACAACTCTGTAGAGTCCATTGAATGATTCGTACACTATGGACCACTGTGGAAGCTTTATATATCTTTGAATATTGGTAATTTGAGTTTCGTTGGAGTCTTGAAGAAGTAACAGGTCATACGACCTCTGTAATTTGTAATAAATTTAGGTACAGACTCCCTGGTTGTACTGTTACGTTTCCTTCATGTAAGCTTGTTCGAGAATATTGAAGAGGTTCAGTGGGAATTCTTGTTACGAAATCAGTAATTTGTTTAAGCCTGATTTTTAATGTTTATCATTGTTGGCACAGTTGGGAATCATTGTTTATTATTTATTTGATATACTGTTACTCGGGTTCAGTTGAAACCTTTCTAGGTAACTACAGTACCTGCCTCAATTAAGCTTGTTTAGTTTACTAGTGTTTTAAAACCTTTGTTGGGTTCCTTGAGTATGGGAAGATATCTTATTATCGGCTTTTGGAAAAGCTATACATTATCTTGTTTACGGATTTAGTTTTAAAATCCTTGCGTGGTAATCTGTGTCACTGTTTCTATATAAGCCTGAGTATGAACATGTAATGTTTTTGGATTTGTTGGATTTCTTTAAATAGCTTGACATCTTGTATTATGGCTTTTATAAAGTAGGTCGTGAATACCATACTTTCAACTCTGATTGCGTTCAGAAGTGACTACGATATTCTATGTTATGTTTTCTTTCTGATTACATTCCAGTTTGATGTGGCTGTGCATGTTGCGTGGATTTCGTTTAAAAATCTCTCTGCATAGTCATAGGGAGATGACATTGCTTAAATGATTTCGAGTCTCTTGTTGACTGCGACAACGAAGGAGATCCTTTGAATTCGACCTTGGGTCTAAAATCCTTACAGTGTAGAAAGGGTTTGAATGGGTTGTAGGTTGTTATAGGGATTGTTGGTGTGTTACATCTTCTTTGCATAGATATCCATTCTTGAGCATGATTGAATTTAGGAGTTGTCGACTGTACCTAAACAGGTAACGGCAGTGTTTATCTTCTTGTCTGTCGCTTCTTGCGTAAGGTCATACTGAGTCTGCTTGGTAGATAGACACCGTTGTTTGGCAAGAGGGCTACTGTACTGTAGTTGCTTTATTGTAATTTTTAACAAAACAGTGGTGTTGTTGATGGACTCGACTGATTTATTTGCACGTGTATTAAGTGAATGCCTTGCTTTTTGAAAGACAGTACAGTCATGAGCTAGTTCAAAGGGAAACATGTACAATTTGTTTATTTCTCTTCTGTTGTAAATTATAAGTTGATATAATTGTTTAACTAACATCTGTAATTGTTTTTACATAATGACGGTATCAGGATTGATATGGTATTCCTCTTTTTAAGTTGAATATCATGATTTGTCTGATGATTGTTCATCTTGGGATTTACAATGAATAATTGCTTAGGATACTTTTGTTCTTCTTGATCCCTAATATTTTGATGAAATATTTGAGAAGTATATAGGACTACTCTGTAACGAAAATTATTATTACACGTTATAGACATGATATATTCCTAACGTATAGTCTGAATCATGTTTACTTGTTTGGTGATTTTATATCATTTAAACAGGGTGTTTAATGAAAACAATTGATGGATTGCAATTGTTTTAAGAGTTAGTGCTTATCATGCTCAGTTCATTGAACTGACCCATGTTGATAATTTTTGCAGATGGATGCCGTAAGTGGTAAAAGCAATGCAGATCTGACAGGATGATCAGATTGTTTAATTTGATTTATAATGAATTACATCTTGATTTTCTAAATGTACTATATGTGGAAAGATGTTCCTTTTCCGTTGAGCATTGTATCAAGTATGCTGAATGCATAAAATGTATTTGTATAGTTCTGAAAGGAATAGAAATAAGTATTTGCTACTTATGTGTTGTATTCTTATTTTGATAGTTGACCTTCTTCGGTTTATATACCGAGGGGCAATGTTATCTTTGTATAATTTGGAGACTTTTGTGATTGTCAATGAAAGCTTACAAGAAAATGTGATTGAATTCTTATGAGTGTTTAGTAGTTCTAATTTGTTCTATCGAAAGCAAAATTTAAATTTAAATCATTGTCTTTCTAAAAGATAGGATTAAAATAAACCTAAGCAGAACGCTAATCAAGCTGAATTAAATTACTAATCCCTAGTCTTGATTATGACAGGACAACATTTAATTGGATTCTTAATCATTTATATCTTGATACTAATAAGTATGATATAAATTCAGTTAGGAGAACTGATATAAACCTAATGGGGTTCAGATGGCAATCTCATGTGAAGTTTACGAGTTATTGTCCCATTTCGTTGTTTTAGAATCATGTATATTCTAAGAACTCCTTGATGAGACCTTGGCCTTAATATCTCCACCGTGTAATGGGTTTTATTGAGGAAGGTCATCCTAAGATGAAGAATCCAGGGATCGGGAAAGGCTAACCTTAGGGGAACGTCTTTAATGTAATTTAAACTCAACGTGCGTAACGCATATTAATAAGTAGATCTTTCCGAGGCGGATTTAAAGGTTGACGGCACAAGTCAACTGCAGGGTTGTACCTCCGAGAAGATTAGGATCTTCTCGAAGTTACAACAATGCAGGTGACTTATGACGACACCCTTTGCATTGATCGCTAAGATTTACACTTTGATCTCGAACGAGTTACTCAGGGACCGATTAGGAATGTGGTCACGTTATAAGGCTGCCTAGGAGATTCGGGGTATCTTGACACACTGGTTTAACTAGGGTTGAACCAGTATGTCATCGTATCCCTAATCCTCGTGGGCATCCATATAACGTTATCACCTTGTTAATCCGTTTCCGAGTGAATAAGTTGAGATAGGAGGGACTGATAGAAGTCGGTATAAGACATTCTACATAACATAAGAATGGGGTGAAGGGCGTATTCCAGATTGACGAGTATGCCGTTAAGGAATACGAGACATAAACAATATGTTTCAAATCTTTGGCCAAAGTATCGCAAGCTGCTGATTGCGTTGTCCTAATTCACCTAGTCTAAGGGATGAGATGCCGATGAATAATGGTAACAATTATTCAGTTAGGTTCCTTGACAGAGCATTCAATCCCGAGATAGGGAAGAGAACCGCAAGAGTGAAGTGTTAAATAAAAACACCAACTCTTATTACTCATGAATAGATCGGTAGATTACCGAGTCATGGAATGAATAGATCGGAGGTACTCCGAGTCATTACAGCTGCATATGGTTGTCTGTTATAAGAATGGTTATTTGATTGTGAGTTCTAAATTAGGTATTTAGAACCAGGATGCAATTATCAAAAAAAAAAAAATTGACTTGTTCTATTGTCTAAAATGAGGATGTTACACATGAGAGAAGAAAAATGAGGATCTAAGAGTATTTAAATGTGGGTTCACCAAATTATTTAAAAAAATAAACATTTGTAAAGTCCTAACAATACAGAGTATAACATGTAAAGTATGATAAACAACTACTAGATACAAGATAAAACAAGCAATAAGATAGATAAATATGAAATCTTAAGTGCAAGAGAGGGAAAGAGTAACTTAGTGTATACTTAGTGTATATACGCTTTGAGGTCGATCTTGTCATGCGCATCTAGAAAATGACAAAGAGGAAGGGTGGAATGTTACAACTGCGCACAATAAATTTTGGAGTCAGCTGTCAAATGAGCTCGGACTAAGGTTCTGGGACTCGGGTCAAGGGTGCCTAGGTGCTTTGGAGTCTACTACTTGGGTGTCTGTGGATCGTGAAAATGGTCGAACCTAAATTTTTTGGTGTCACAAGGTTGCTAAGTGATAGTCACTTTCGGTCGCATGTATGTCACAATATGATCATTGGATTCACATGTACCTTGAAAAGAGATGACAACCTATAAAACCGTCAAACTTCATCTAATCCAAAAAAAAAAAAGATGTAGTATGGGGAGTCGAATGACCTCGGTGATCACCCGACCGAGTGAACTTATGACTACTTGTTGCACTACATCTCAAACTCCATGTAGTTTTTATGTGTGTGTGATGGAATCATGTATTAAGAAGCCCTTGTGTAAGTGCATGTGATATCGGGTGATAGCTAGATGTACCAATATAAGTAGATGTGTGGATGGAAAAATGAAATTCCCCTTCCTATGAAGTGTATGCAGAAAATTCATTCCCTTGTCCCTTGTATGAGTACTAGATCGATGCCTTTTGATGTTCTTATATGCCTTTGGATGCAACCTTAGGTGATGATAATAGATTCTCGTAGTTTGGTCCCTTATTTTGGTCACATAGCTTTGTATGTATATGATTTCCTTGGTTGAATTGTGTAATTGACAACTAGAAGGATGACCCATAAGAAGTTAAGATGCCCAAAAGATAAAAGAGAGCCAAAAGAAGTGATTAAGATAGATTAGGTTTAGGAGTACCCGTAAGGATGAGGGCACCTATGCACTGGTGTCATGTTTGTGCATTAGTGTTCGATTTATAAAATGCAAGCAAGTGAAATATCGACTAGGTTGTAGGGTGTGTAAGACCGTAAAGAAGACTAGAAACAAAGATAATTATCAATTACTATATTTCTCACTTAGGAACCATATGAATGCAAGTATGCTTTTAGGAACTTGAAATGTACCCAAGTGTGTGATTGTGTGTCTACAACTCCATGTTGAGTGGATGCTCAATAGTGAAATCATTGTAACATTTACAAGAAATTCTTGTCCAAGTGAGTTCTTTGGTTTCAAATGGTTTTTCTCCCTTGAATGGTTTCCCACATTAAAAATTATCTCTTTGTGAGTGTACTCCTATTAATTTTGAGTATATGATGTTGTGGTTTCGTATTGTTGTCATGTTTTTTTCAAGGTAAAATTCACTAGAAAATAGGACAACCATACCACAGTGTCGAAAAATTTGAAAGTCATATCTTCCCAAGATACCCCCAGGTCTATCTATCCTCAAAAATATTCCTATACTATCTTTCAAATGATCCCCAAATGGTTGTAATCGGTCCCCTAGGATATTTAGGAACTTCAAAGCATTCAGTAGTTTTGGGAAGGGCTATCATCAGCCTTCCTAAGACTAGTGCACCATCCCCGAAATCATCAAAGGAGAAAAAATCATCATGAAGGAATATTAAAGTTTTAGGAACATCAAAGAATTGATTTTGGAATATTCAGGAAAAATTTGGAGGTTTTGGAGCTAATTCACCAAAAGCGAGTTTTCGAGCTGAAGGAACAAGAACCGTGAAAGAGGACCTAAGCTTAAAAATGAGATTTTGGGAGATCCATAGTGATTTTAAATCCCAAAAAGTACCTATGGAAATAATTTCCAATACTCTACATGGTGGAAAAGATGGGACATCTTGAAACCTCATGCACTTTTCTAGGCAACTCACTCTTCCGGCACACAACAAGTGATCCCAAGAAAGAAGGAGCCATTTGGAGGTGTTTTAGTTATAATTCGACCTTGAAAAAATCACCATTTGACTGAATCGGTTGTTTAGAGGCATAATCATATAAAATTTCACCCAAAAATTCATCCGGGAGCTTGAGATATCGTCTTTGCAAGTTGGCTCCCAAGGTACACTTTCCAACACTTAGTCAAATTTATGATGGGACACGTGGCAGGATGTGGTGAAGGCACATTTTCATGTCCCCTTTGAAAATTTTCAATGGGAAATCAGGTGCAAAAAAATTCACCCCACCCTCATTTAGCCCTCAGGTCACCAATATGACCTTGTACTCACTTTTCACCCTCTGTTGACCAATTTGACCTTGCACTCACCTAACCTTGCATGCATGACACATGTCCTTCCCGGAAGGAAGCAAAATTTTTGCACCTTTTTCTCTTTTCAAGGGACATGAGAGACATAAAAATCCACCCCACCCCTTGCATGCCCTTTGGGTCTTCATGCGGCGTAAACTAGCACCTCGGTGCTTGATTAACCCTCTCTAACTTGTTCAATGAATGAAAACGTACAAAATGGAAAGCATAGGTCAAGGTGCATTTTCATGTCCCTTTTTCACATTTGAAAAGTGATTAAAGGGAAATAAAAATTCACCCCACCTTCCCTCCTTCCTTTTGCAAGCTATACATTGCAACACTTAGTCATTTTCACCATCCCCCGCCACACCTCTAGATATTGTCGAATTTTAATGAAATTTTCCAAAGTAATTAAATCTACCATTTTCATACTTGAATGATTCTATAAAATCCTCCATGAAATAAAACAACAAAAAAACAAAAGGAATATGTTGAAATGAATTAAAAAATATATATTTTTTGCCCAAAAACCCGAAGTCACTAAAACAAAAAATCTTCATATCTTCCAAACCACAAGTCAGATTGGAATGTTGTTTTTGCATTCATCTAGAATTCCAAGTGCCTAAAGGATCCCAGAGAAATTTTTACATGCACATAGTGGATTTTTTCCGGTGGAGAAACCCCAAGTTTCTTGCGGAAAAATTTTGATTTTTAAAATCTCTCAATTTGGCGATCGGGTGAAGCTAAAATTCTAGAGGAACACTATTGGGAAAAAACCCATATCAAAAACATTTGTTTCATTACAAACGAAGAACCATAAACCAACTTACTAAAAATAGTAAGCCTTCCTACATGGGTGGCTATTATTTTGTCTAAGTAGTCACTGAAGTAGTTGCAGTATGAAGGCATTGTGCACTGAGGAAAACAAGGCCAGATTGATTAGTCAGTTTAGAAAAGTAGCAAAAATCATCACTTACTAAAACTAGTGAGTCTTCCATATGGGCACTTTCCATTTTTAGTAATTCATCCTAGAAAGAGCAATCAAGGAAAGAGTAGTTTATACAGGGGCAATGATACAAGAAAATCTCATTGGTGCAGTCAGTTGAAAAAAATCACTACTTGCTAAAAATAGTAAGTTGTCTTGTGCACTTACTATTAATAGTAATTCATTCCAAAAGACCATTTTCATAGGAGTGCATAAAGGGGTAACCATTCAAGTCAACCATCAATTAGGGACCAAAGAGGTAATTTATAACACTTGCTAAAAATAGGAAGTTATCCTTTCCAAATATAGTAAGTGTCAAGGAGAAACAATGAAGTTCTAATTCACATGGGTGAAACCGACACGAGCCCTATCATTGGAGTGTTCGGGAATATGTGACGGGGATGTCACTTACATGGATCTCGATAGTGTCTTTTGACACTCATTTCATGTTTCAGTTTGTCTATGTGTTGGTGAGGAAATTTTTGGGTGGACAAACTTGTGGATTCCTTGCCAACGCTCTGGGAATCTAAGTCCCTCTACTTAACCGAGTGTAGTTACCATATATGCATGCACATGAAAAGGTGGATTTCTATGGTGGCCTTTCGACTAGGGATCCAACAAGGGCACTCCACTGACCCTATGGAAAAGCTAGCAATATATTGCTAGGGAATACTTTGTTTGAAGGTGGGAAAGGGAGTGAGAATAGAGGTAGGAGAACTAATGTTGCAGGTAGAAAATCAGAGTCCTGTACACGCACTAGTTAGAAATTTCAACACATGCATTTATGAGAAGAAACAACCCTATGAAATGGAAACAAGATGAGATAAGATTGCAAACTCAAAGTTTCTAAATATCCTCATCAAAGAGGCTACAAAATCCTTCTTCTTGTATTGATGCTTAAATAGAAGTTGTACATAGTGGAGAAATGGAGGAAATTGAGAAAGATGGGAAAATGGAATAAAATGGTTATCTCCTTTGTTCTCTTTGAGTCCAATAAAATCTTGATTTTTCAAGATCAATCCCCAACCCCGCACAATTGCGTGAAGAATATATTAAATAAAATCAAGAAATAGTTACAACTTCTTATTTGTTAGCAAGAAAAAATTTACAATCTTTTCAATCATTCGCGTCCGTTCAGATTCTTGATTCACGAAGAAACGCCAATGGTGGAAAAAACCATACTTTTCATAATGCAGTCATTACACTCATTTTGTAACTTTGAATTTGAACCATTCATCTTTCCTTTGAAACTTTAAACCAGAGTCATCCACGTGGGAGAAATTTACTAGAGCGGGCGTGGAGGATGCCTTTTGCATTTTGTGACTTTATAGAGATTTGGCATTTTTTACATTTTTGGTCTGCCCTCCCACTTTTGATATAAGCCTAACATGTGGCTTCACTTGAGTGGAGACAGAGTCACGGGTCACTTTTATAATTTTACCTTTTTTCAATGTGGGCTCAAAAACACAAATTGCTCCACCAGCCCGCCTCCCTACTTTGACCTTTGATGCGGGCTTAATATTTGACTTTCTCCCTTATAGCATGATTGGGGTTGTGGGTCACTTTATGAATTTTATCCCTTTTTACAAAAAGGCTCAAAACCTCACATTGCTACACGGGCCTACTTCCAATTAGATCTGTCCATGTAAATGGAGCCAAAATTTGACAGGAAGAAAACGCTCATCATTCACAATCGTGGAAAAAATGCAAAGAAGGAAAAACTCCACCATTTCATGCCCGAGTTTCAAATTTCTTTCATGAACCAAGGAATTGAAAACAATACAAGCTTTGATGATCTATGACCATAGAAATATTGACAATTTTGTTCAAATGAGGACAACAATAAAATTTTCACGCGTCCAGACAGGAAAATAGAAAATTTATCAAAATGTGCAGACTGGAGATCTTAAACAACTTCAAAGCATGAATTTCTCTATCTTTTCATAATTCCAACTTTACTTGAACACTTCTGGTGGGCATGAGCTCAAAAATTTTGAATTTGACTAGAAAAATGAGGGGGATTTTGAGGGCGACAACAATTGGCTCTAGCTTGGGGACATGACATGGACTGAGCATAGTGAAGACATGACATGGGAATCCAAAATCTCAATCTCTAGACCCTATAATTCATTGACCAGTGCCTTATCCATTGGGCCTTACAGATTCATGTATAACCTATAACAAGAGAGAGAAGAAGGAAACACACATGCACATGAAAAGGATGAAAAGGAAACACATGACACATAACAAGAAGGGAAACACACGCAATAGAAAGGGAAACAAAACCACACAACAAAAAGGGAAACACACCTAACAATCACCTATGGTACAAGGCGGGGGACAACCCGCTTTCATTGATGATACAATTTCAAGTATTTCCTACTCGAGGAAATTCCAGTGGTGTTCCATCCAAATATGAGAGAAGAAAATCATTCTCACCGTAAGCTTCATGAATCTAGAATGGGTCGAGCCATAATGAATCAAAATTTCCATGGCTGCCTTTTGGTTCTCTTCTCTTATCCCATAGCAAGATGAAGTCTCCAACTTTGAATTCTCTTGCCTTGGCCTTCTTATCAAAAATCTTCTTTACTTTCAATCAGTGCTCCTTAATGCGATCCACCACTTGGAGTCTATTTTCTTTCAGCTTCTCAAGAAAGAGGATCCTCTTGTCAATGGAATCCTTGTACTAACCATATTTTATTGCCTATAGCAGCTTGAGAGCTGACATCTCGATCGTGAGAGGAATTTCTGCTTCAACTCCATACAAATAGCTTAGAATGGTGACATACCTTTTTCCTTCTTGGGAGTGATCTTATCTACCCACAATGCATTGTACAACCTTTTGTGCCAATTCCTTTGATTCTCGTTCACAAGCTTGCGGACATTGGTCACAATGTTCTTATTGATTGATTCGTCGAGTTTGTTTCCTTGTGGATAGTAGTCAGAAGAATGAGATAGGGAGATTTCATAGCCATAGAAAAACTCAGTTAGTTCTCTTGAAGATAAATAGGTAGCATTATCTCTTTCTGATATTTTGTGGCCCTCCGAAATGGACTATGATATTATCTTTGATGAAGTTGCATATTGTTTCAATATCGGCTTGTTTGGCCAGAACGGCTTCCACCCATTTGGTGAAGTAGTCTATTGCTATGAGTACATAGGTGTGTCATGCGCTTGAGTGAGGGTTCAAAACACCAATGAAGTCCAGCCCCCACTGTTGAAATGGTTCTTCAATAACCACATGCTTGAGTGGTAATGCAGCAAGTTGTGGTCTTCCAATGAACTGTTGGCATGTTTTGCATTTAGAAACCCAATATCAAGTGTCTGTAAAGATGGTGGGCCAATAATACATTCCTTGGAGTATCTTGTGTGCGTGACCAATGCTAATTTTCACCAGATGCTTGGTCATGGTAATTTTCAAGAAACTTTTCTTGTTGCTCTTTATCTACGCACCGAGGAAACAACCATCTAGGCCTCTTTTGTAAAGTGTATGATTCCAGTTACAAATTTAGCATGCCTTCACTAGAGTGCTTTCCTTTGCTTATAATCAAGATGGGGAGGAATTCTCCATAAGTCAAGTAATATGCAATATCATCATATCACTCATTAGTAGTGGTGACAAAGAGAACATGTGGGTTGTCTTCTAAACAAGTTGAGTAACCACAGTTTTCTTCACCATGTTGAGCTTTGAGTGTTTCATCTTTAGCAATCAACTTACTTGCACAAGCCATTTCCCCTTACAGTTGGAGGGTCAAATATCCAAGTCATATTCTTGATTCTTTACAATCCAATTTCCTCTTTTAGCTCCAGGATCTGATGTGTCAAGATGGACTTGATTACACTGTTGGGGACCATCACCACTGTATGGGAATTGAGGATGTAAAACCTGAATTTTTTTATAGCCTTGACCACTGCATAGGCATGCTTCTCCAATTGGTTGTATTTTAGCTCATGCTTTTTCAAAGGAAAACTCATGAAAGCAATAGGTGCTTCCACACCTTCATCATTTTTCTGAATGAGAATGACAAAGAGTGTATGTTCTGATGCATAACAATACATGATGAATTCTTTGTTAAAATCTAGAGATACAAGAGTTAGAGCCTTGGCAATGGATTTCTTGATCTCTTTGAATGTTTCCTTCCCTTCATTGTTCCATTTGAATTTTGTTTGTGGTTTCATCATGGAAGTGATGTGCTTCATCAACTCAACAAACTCAGGCACAAAACGATGAAGAAAGTTCACCTTTCCAAAGAATGAATGAACTCCTTTCTTACTTGTGGGCAGGGCTAATGCTTGAATGGATCTAATCCTCTCAGGATCAATGTGTGCTCCATGTTTGTTCACAATGTGCCCCAATAACTTACCTTCTGTGACTCCAAAAATGCACTTTTTTGGATTTAGTGATACACCATGTTTCCTACACCTTGCAAGTATCTACTCCAAGTGATAGATATGATCTTCCCTCTTCTTTGAAAATACTGTGAGATCATCAAGATATATGAAAAAGCAATGCTTCAGATCTTTGAAGGTAAAATCCATCGCCCTTTAGAATGTAGCTCTTGCATTGATTAGGCCAAAAGGCATTGAGTTGTATGAAAAAGTGCCCCAAGGTGTTGTAAATGTTTTCTTGGTGCGGTCCTCCTCTGCCACTTTGATTTGATTATACCCTGAGAATCCATAAAGTAATGAAAGAATTTCATATCCAATGACTATTTATAGGATATGAGCCATGATAAGAAGAGGATAATTGTCCTTTAGTGATACCTGTTCGGGTTGTGAAAATCTACACATATCCTTATTTCACCATTCTTCTTCCTCAGACTTGCTTTGCACAATGTTAGCCACCCATGTTGAATGGTGGATGGGAAAGATGATCCTTGCATTAAGCATCTTCATTACCTCCTCCTTAATAGTATCAACAATTTTGGGTTGTATGACCTTTTTTCTACCTAAAGGGCTTAACACCTTACTTCAAAGGAATTGAGTGATGCATTTCCTTTTGTTGGAAGAATTTGAGTTCATCATAAGAGTAGGCCAAGACATCTGAGTATTTCTTGAGTAATGTAACAAACCTTCTTTTTTCTTCAAGAGAGAAACATTTTCCAATATTGACCATCCTTGGCTCCTCCAAGGTACCAATGTTTTCTTTATCAAAATCAGTTGGGCACCGAGAAGATTGCTTTTCTTTCTCTTGAATGAATCTGTCATGTTTGTCAAAGAGGTCTTCTAAAGAGACTAGGCCTTTGGGAATTTTTTCCCTTTCAATTTGATTACTCCCTCATCATCAATCCCTTCAATTCCTTCTTTCTCTTCTTTGGGTTTACTTCTCGGTCTGTATTTTCACCTCCTTTAAAGAAGAGATTATTGAAATTATCCCTTTGCTCTAAAAAGGCTAGAATTTAGTTATCATCATTGAAGACTTGCCAATTATTTGCATTATCTAGTACACTAGGCCTGAATACCATTTCAATGGTCACTTTGTCTTTACCAAAAGAAGGATGAGGTGTCACTAGGGAAGCTGACACTACAAGAGAATCAGCCTTTTCATTATGTTCCCTTAGAATAGCTTCAATGGAAAATGCATCAAAAGATTCAATGCAGTCCCACACTTTGTTTCTATAATGTCGAGTCTTGGATTCTTCACTTGATATTGTTGGCAGACCTACTTTACTACAACCTCTGCATCACCTTGGCATCTCAGTTTCTTGATTCCCATGTCCTCTGTTGCATTCATTCCTAAGAGTAGTGCTTCATACTCTACATTGTTATTTTTATCATCAAATTGCAGCTTGTAGGTGAATGGGTACAACTCATTAGAAGGAGAGTAAAATAGTACACCTTCTCCCGAGCCCGCCTAGAATGAATACCATCAAATTCCAGTGTCCAAATTTGATCTTCCTCTTCCTCCATGAGAAGTGGCAAGTTCTCCTCTTTTCTTGATGTGAGGAAGTAGTTTCCTAGCCCATAATCTTGAAAGAGAATGTTTGCTTTCAGATCATCATACTTTCATACTATGAACTTCATCTTTCTTACTGGTAGCAACTTCTTCATCTTTCCTTTTACTAGGATAGTTGTAGATGACCAATCCATTTTTATCTCTCCACCCAGGTCTCTAGCAGAAACTCCTACTCAATAGCATACCAAAGGATGTTGGGATGTCTCTTTACCAAATATGGTTAGGATCACCTTCTTGTCTAGAAAATCATTTAGTGCTATTTGTGCATCTTTGATTCTTCCTACCAATGGCAATTGTTTGGATTCTATTGAGTAGCATGTGCCATTTACCCGGGTCAAGGTGAGGCCTAGATAATTTGTAACTTTGGTTGGCATCACATTGTCTAGGCACCAAAATCTATGATACAATTATTTAGCTGGAAGCCTTTAATGAGGAGTGACATGTAGAAATGTTCAAACCTATTGGTTTTGGAGGCATTGACATCTAGCATGTTTTGGGAAGGTGGCGTGGATGGTGTGGGCGTAAGCCTTTAGAATTTGGTCGAGGATATAGGGTTACCACCACAAATTGTATTAATGAACTCAAAACCGGGTAGGTTGTGTTTGTAGGTATTCCATTTCGAGAGATGGACTTTGGTTTTCTTGCATGTTCCATAAAGTCAAATGGGGTTATGGTGAGTGAGGAAGAGGTTCCTTGGAAATGGAGGAAGATTTACATGGTACGAGGCTTTGCTACTTTGGGTGTTGAATTCTCCTTTTCGTGTCTAGCAATTGGCTTGGAAGGGGTGAGGGTGTAGCTTTTGATTGAACCTTAGATGTTTTTGCAAGGACAACATTTAAAGGAGAATTTTTCTTAGTGAATTTTGAGTGGGAGAAAAATTAGATGACTTACTTGGCATGGTAGCATGATCCCTGACGACCAGTGAGTCTAGTTTTTCTTTGGATGACTCCATAGAAGGTGGTAATGGAGATCCTCTACTGATGAATTTATTTTTTGTGACCTCTGGGGGAGAATCTTCTTTATTCTTCTTATCCTTTACTGTAACCATTGAGGATGAAGCACCTTTCCTAGATTTTGTACGAGTGAAAACAACACATGAGAAACTTGGAGCTTCTTCATCATTCTCATCTTCATCATCAACGTACTCAATTAGGCCATTATGCATATCAACTTCCTTGACCTCAAGATAGTTTTCATAGTCTTCCATATTTTCTTCTTCAGTTTCATCAATTTCTACTTCCTCCTTGACTCTTTGGTGTCACAGATGGCATTGACTGGTGGTGCTTCAAGAGCAAGCCGACAAGGAGGTGGAGCAATCCTTGGCCTATCTGGAGGGTTTGGTTTCCTTGAAGCATTCCACATTATGATCTGAGATAGCTGCTTCTTCAAGGCAACCAAGTCATTTTCCATTTTTTGGAACATCAAATCTGTGGTGACAGAGTTTGAATTCTGACCCCTTTGCTTTCCATTGAGGCATTTCACCTTTCGAAAATAATTAGATCATCACCGGTTTCTATTGCATAGTCTTGTACTTCCCTCAATGTTCTTGGTAGGGCTCTTATGAGGAAGACACACACTTCGATGGCAAAGCACGATGAAAAACCTCTTCAAATTATGCTCAGGAGGCACCACATCTTCAAGGATTCTTCTTATCACTTTGTTACATCTTGCTACGAAGTCCCTCATTGACTTGGAGGTTTCTTTCTTCATTTGTACCAATTGGACCAAAAGATCTTGACAATCTTATGTGCTCTTGAACCTATGTTTGAATGCATCTCATGTATCCTCCCAACAAGTGATGGACCTTTGTTGTAGCATGTAGAACCATTGAGTAGCTTTCTCTTGAAGTGACTCCACAAAGAGTCAGACTAGAACATCTTCATCCTCAACACCTAACATACAAAAAGTACTTGATAAATGTTACTACATGCTCTTTAGGAGTTGAGAACCATCCCCTCTGAATTTTGGGAAGTTTTTTCTTGAGCCTCTTGGTAGCTCATGGAGTGGTTGAGCAAGAGCCAGTGGACCAATGTTTCCTCCCCATGGTACATTAGGCCTATGAGCCTCACGATCATGTTCATGCTCATGATCACAATCCCCCATTCTATTTCTATTTCCAGCTTCCAACCTTGATGCAGCTACGGCTTCTATTATTGCTCTTTCATCTGCCTCGGCTTGAAGTCTCTTGATTTCTTCGAGTTGAGCTCTTATTTCTTCGTCGGCTCTCACCTCTCTTTCTCTAGCTTCTTCTTTGGTCTTCACATCAGTGAAGTCTACAAGGTTCTCATTGATGTATGAAAATTCACCATCCAAAGGATTGGCAACACTCAGGTTCCCAACATGACCGGTTGCTTGAAAAGGAATCCTTTGGATTCCAAGTAGCTCTTGTCTCCTTTGAATTTCCTCAAAATGTCGTCAGTTTTACCTCCTTGTCTCTGTTGTCGAGTGAATCTTCTATTTGCCTTGCTTGAAAAGCTATGCTCTTCTTTGTGGTGCTGGAATTTTTTTTCCTCTCCAATTCAACGGCGTGTTCTTCTTCAAGGTTCGAATTGTCATGGCAATGAAGTACATATTGGAACTTTTTTATTACACTAGATAGCTTCCCTCAAATCAAGCAACATCTTCCCGGATATGAAAGAGCAATTAGGTCTTTCAATAGGAGGGTTTCTCAAAATCGCCATGATTTGAATCCATATGGCTCATATAGCCATTCAAATTCCAAAAAAAAATCTCTTTTTTTTTTAATTTTCTGACCTTGCGGTCGATTTTAGGTGCGAGATGTTGCTAAATCTTCCCCACTATGGGTACCAAAAACTGTTAGCGGGGAAATTTTTCAAGTGGAAAAACTTGTGGATTCCTTTCTAATGCTCTAGGAATCTAAGTCCCTCTACTTATTAGATGCAGTTGTCATATATGCATGCACATGAAAAGGTGGATTTCTTTGGTGGCCTTTTAGCCAGGGATCCAACATGCGCACTCCACTGACCCTACGACAAAGCTAGAAAACTCTTGCTAGGAAATACTTTTTCTAGAGGTGGGAAAGGGAGTGAGAATAGAGGTAGGAGAACTAATGTTGTAGGTAGAAAATCAGAGTCTGTACACACACTAGTTAGAAATTTCAACACATGCATTTATGAGAAGAAACAACCCTACAAATGGCAACAAGACGAAATAAGATTTCGAACTCAAAGTTTTTGAAATCTCATCATCAAAGAGGCTACAAAATCCTTCTTCTTGTATTGATGCTTAAATAGAAGTTGTACATAGTGGAGAAATGGAGGAAATTGAGAAAGAGGGGGAAATGGGAGAAAATAGTTATCTCCTTTGTTCTCTCTGAGTCCAATAAACTCTAGATTTTTCAAGATCAATCCCCAACCCCGCACAATGGCGTGAAGAAGCCATTTAATAAAATAAACAAATAGTTACAACTTCTTTTTGTAAGCGGAAATGGTTTACAATCTTTTCAATCATTTGTGTTTGTTCAGATTCTTGATTCACAAATAAATTCCAATGGTAGAAAAATTAGACTTTTCATAATGTGGTCATTACACTCATTTTGTAACTTTGAATTTGAATCGTTCATCTCTCCTTTGAAACTTTAAACCTGAGCCATCCACGTGGGAGAAATTTACTACAGTGGGTGTGGAGGATGTCTTTTGCATTTTGTGACTTTATAGAGATTTGGCATTTTCTACATTTTGGTCCACCCTCTCGCTTTTGATATAAGCCTAACATGTGGCTTCACTTGAGTAGAGACAGAGTCGTGGTTCACTTTTATAATTTTATATTTTTTCAATGTGGGCTCAAAACAAAAATTGCTCCACAGGCCCACCTCCTTGTTTTGACCTTCGATGCGGGCTTAATATTTGACTTTCTCCCTTATAGCATGATCGGGGTTGCGGGTCACTTTATGACTTTTAGCCCTTTTTACAAAAAGGATCAAAACCTCAAATTACTCCATCGGCCCGCTTCTAATTAGATATGTCCACGTACTTGTGGATAATGGAGCCAAAATTTGATGGGGAAGAAAACGCCTGCATTCACGACTGTGGAAAAAATGCAAAGAAGAAGAAAACTCCACCATTTCGCACCCAATTTTCAAATTTCTTTCACGAACCAAGGAATTGAAAACAATACAAGGTTTTACGATCCATGACCATAGAAAGATTGACAATTTTGTTCAAATGAGGACAACAATAAAATTTTCACGTGTCTAGATAGGAAAACGAAAAATTTATCAAAACGTGCAGACTGGAGAGTTTAAACAACTTCAAAGCATAAATTTATCTATCTTTTTGGACTTCCAACTTTACTTGAACACTTTTGGAGGGCATGAGCTCAAAATTTTTGAATTTGACTAGAAAAAAAGAGGGGGATTTTGAGGGCGACAACACTGTGTGAGTTGGATTTTGTGATTAACGTCGTCAGACTATTCATGGTGTGTTCCATCGGGATGTTCAAATTAGCATAGTAGTGTGGCGGTGTTGCGAAAGAGTCATGGTATGTACAACTCTAATGGAGATGTTAATAAAGGAAGAAGTTTTTGTTTTCCAAGACATATGAATGTGTGCATCTTTGTATGCATGGTTTCCTCTGCCAAGAGCATTAAATTTTTATTGTTTCTTCTTATAAATTTGTGTGTTGTAATTTCCAACTAGTGTTTGCAATAATCATATATTCTACCCGCAACATTAGTTCCCCTCTCTTTTCTCACTCCCTTTCCTACTCTCCAAAAAAATTTCTCTCTAACAAGCAATCGCTAGCTTTTCTGCCAGGTTAGTGTAGTTCCCCTGTCGGATCCCCTACCAAAATACCATGAGGAAAATCACTTTCACATCATGCATATGAACACGAGTTGCATCGTACAAGTAGAGGGACTTCGATTCCTAAAGTGTTGGCAAAAACCCATAGAATTGTTTACTTAAAAAAATTCTCACCAACACTTTTGGTGCCCACCATGGGGCAGAAAGGGCAGCATTTGTACCCAAAATACAAGCACAAGGTCCAAAAATCCAAAAAATAAAAATATCCAAAAATCAAAAAATTGAAAAAAAAAAAAGGATTAAAATCCCTTGCTAAAAGACACACTATTAGTTCTTTCAAGTGACCTTTCATATCCCACAGTTTATTTTCATATTCCCACTACAAGATTATCTAAAATCTAGGTGAAAGGAGATACACCAGGTTGAGTAAGTCAAGAGGTGTTGTTGGTTCCACTTTTGAGGCTTTGCAAAATTAGTAAGAACAAATCAGATATAGCCCTTACTATTTTTCTCAAGCCTCCTCCCCATTTGATTCTTCATATAGTTCACCTAGTAATCCCATCCAAATTGTTTTTGATACTCCCCTACAAAATCTCCCATATTACGCAACCATCATTGAGCATTGGGTTCCCAGTGAAGAAGAAAGAGAACAAGAAGGATTTGAGGAATAATTTGTAGAAGCAAGATCTGAAGTAGAAACAAAAACAATAATGGTAGACAAAGCAAAATGACCTCAACCCATTGTTCCATGGGGAAGAAATATAGGCATGTTTTCTCTTGGACCCCTATTCACAATCTACTAACAGAGTTCTCACAAGAACTTCCCAAATTTTAAAGGTGACGATACCCAAATTCTGAAGAACACATCATCACCTTCACCACATCATACGGAATTCTTGGAGTCAAATATGAAGATGTCATTGTAATATTTTCTTGGAATCTCTCTAAGAAGAAGTAATCCAATGGTTCTACCTCCTGCCTATCTCGATCCATCACTCATTGGAATGATATCAAGTCCAAGTTTGAAGAAAGATTCAAATTTACTTGAGGTTTTTCAAGACCTCCTTGTTTAATTGGCACAAATAAAGAAAGAAGCAAATGAAACTATGGCATACTTTGTGACTCGTTTCAACTTGTTGCTCTGCGTGATCTGGGAAGAAGATTCGCCATCTAAAAACAATGTCAAGATATTCTTCATTAATGCTCAATCACCGGAGGTAGGGTTTTTCTTATGAAGAGTCCAACCAAGGAATATTGTCAAAGCCCAAATATATGCCATTGAACTTGATGACGATCTCATCCTCTCTGGAAAGATCAAGAATATCTCAAAGGGTAATACCCAAAATCCTAAGAATGGGAGAACTACTCCAATCTTGCAGAAATTAGCAAATGAAATGACATCATTGAAGAGGGAAATTTTTTAAAGAGTATCTCCTCAAAGAAATAATAGGAATCAGATTACAAGATCACCATGAAGGCTTACCTTGGATGCCCCACCCATCAACGCAAGTTGCGGGAATCAAAAAATGAAGAAGAACTTGAACAAGAAAGTGGAGATGGCAATTTCCTACAAGTTAAAGAACTCAAGTATGATACATAAATCAGATTTTGTGAATATTATGGAGGTGATGAAGATGACAAAGAATATGTACCCAATTTCTCATGTGCATTATTCACTCGTTATCATTCGAAAAGGAGATTCTTCCTTTTTTGTTGCTTCTGAAAAGAAAAAAGGGTAAAGATCCTCCTATGGTGACTCCACAAAAAAATTAGTCGAGGATCTCCGCATCCACCTTGCATGGAGTCCGTATTGGAAAAACTTGATCCTATGAAAAGTAGGAGGTCACCCACTTTTCCAAGTAACTCTTTTTATGCTTCTTCCAATTCTAAATCTAAATCTACTCCTATAAAATCTAGTACTTCAAAGCCCCTAGTGTACCTTTCAAAATACCATTTATTCCCTAAACATCTACCCCTGCTCCCAAACCTATCCCATCTCCAAAATTATTCCCTTCATTCCCCTTTTCCACAAATGCCTCTTTTGACTTCATATAACATGTGAACAAAAATAAAGTGCAAATTACTAAAACAAAATATTTGCAGACTTACCCCGAACAATTTGAGATGTTAGTTTGATATATCATGAGTGGTAGTTTAATACCCAATGTTGTAACTCCTAGTTCTAAAGTAATACTACCAAACCCGTTTAAACCTCCATCACGAGAACATGTTTGAATTGAGTGCATCAAATACTTACAAATCTGATCCTTTCTACATCTCCCTTATCATTGGAGAATATGTGTTAAACAATTGCATAATAGATTCATGCGCCTCAAATAACATGATACTGTGAAGGTCGCCAAAGCTCTTAAACTCCCCATGACTCTGCTCAATGGATCTTGTTACTCCATGGATTATAAAGAAGTCTCATTTGTAGGGAAGATCAAAGATTCACAAGTGGCTCTCACCCAATTTCCGGACAAAAAAGTTTCAATGATGATTTTGGTACCAGAAATCATGGCTTCATTTAGAATGTTGTTAAGTACAATTTTCTACCAACAATTGGGAGGTAAAAAATAGATGAATTGATCTCTTGTAACCATTCTAGTGAAAGGAGACATGGAGAAATTTCTTCTAGAAAAGAAGATGAGGTACATAGTGCAAAAGGTAGGAAATCTAGGAGCCAACATTTTGTACCAAAATAACAGGAGGATGAATTATTTTGTGACAACTGAAGAAGAGGACGAGATCCCAATTTTGATAGGACCAAACATTCCTTCCCATAGGAATATGGATCTAGAGGAATCATTGAGGAACTTTGACTTGTAAGAGGGTAGCCCTGAATTTCCAAATCATGTGAGGTGTCAAGAAGAGGTGGTTCTTGGTTGATTGCAAATGGAAAAATCAACTTATGTGTTTACCCAAGAGGAGGAGATATTCTCATTCCCATTTGGGGATGAAGATACTCTCAATCATGTCATCCATGATGAGACAAATTCAGCTTACGATGAGACCTTGAAAGGTCCAAAATAACAATCGGTGCAAGATCTCCTAATGGATACAAAAGAAACAGAGGACCACGAGATTAGTCTCGAACACGGGATGCATGCTTATGGAGCTACAAAAAAGCATGAATAAAAGCCTAATCCCTTGACTAATTCGAGAGATTGTTCATGATGGAGAAAATTAAGGTGAAGAACATGATGTCTCTCTTGAGCCAATACATGATGAAGGTGATGTTGAAAGTGAGGCCTTTTCTTTCCCATTTGAAGAGGAGGAATCTTTCTCTTATGAAGAAGTTGAAGTAGAGAATTTTGAAGGCAAAAAGTTGAGATTCCCTTGAAAAAAAAAAGTGGTAGAATTTTATGATGGTCAAAATAAAGAAATAACACTTCCCAATGGTGACCTTGAAATTTAGAATGGAGATTCTTCGAATGAAGGTAAATATGAGATTTAGGTGGTTTCAAATAAGGATTCAGTACAAGACATTTTAAAAGTGGCAGAAGACACAGTAGATCCTAAGCTAAGCCTCAACCTCTTAGCTTAAGCCATGTCCCTGCAAGATGGATATACGGTCATCTTTAATCCTCCATTCGACATTCAAACACCTCATATTGATAGGAGTCAAAAAGATGAATATAATGTTTCTTACGAAAAGGATTCCCAGGAACATGAATGGGTGGAACAATAAAAATTGGGGTATTCAAACTATTCAAATAAGGATCAACCTCAGTGGAAATAATGAGATAGTAAATGAGAGGTCAACAATGTGGATGAACATGGAATATAATTAGAATTCTGAAAATAATTTCAAAGAGAAAAAGTAATCGAATTTCATAACAAATCCCCGACCATAAAAAGGCTCATGTAGTCCCACCCTCAAAAGTAAATAAACAGTCATGAAACCACCTAGATTTCATAAGCAGTTGAGGAGAGGAGGCTACTTTCTGGATCCACTCAACGGCTTTGCAAAACAACATCATTTGGTGTTACTTGTTTGGGGTAACTCTGAAAAAGAAAAGTGCTTCGGTGAAAGCGGGTTGTCCCTTGGCTTGTCCCATAGGTGATTTTTAGGTGTTTTGTTCCATTACCTGTTGTTTTTATCTTTCCCTTTTCATGTTTTGAGTGTTTCCTTTTGTCGTTGTGTGTGTGTGTGTGTTCTTCCTTTCTTGTTATCTCATACAAATTGTAAGTGAATCCATATATCCCAATGGATAAGGCACTAATCAACATATTGTAAACTAAGATTCTGGGATTTCTCATGTCATGTCCTTGTTGTGCTTGGTCAATAACATGTCCCTAAGCTAGAGCTAGCACTTGTCCTGTGTTTTTACAAGGGAAAAAATCACTAGAAAACATGACAACCATACCACAGTGTCAAAAATTTTGAAAGTCGTATCTTACCAAGACACCCCCGATCATTCCGTCCTCAGCACTAGTCCTATCCTATATGTCAACCGATCCCCAAGTGGTTATAATCAATCCCCCTCAATGATTTAGGAACTTCAAGCATTCAAATAGTTTTGGGAAGGGTTAGCATAAGCCTTCCTAAGATTGGAACATCATCCCGGAGCATATCAAAGGATATAGACATGTCACGAAGAATATTGAAGTGTTAGGAACATCATAAAATTGATTTTTGAAGATTCGGGGAAAATTTGGAGGTTTTGAAGTTGATTCGGCGAAAGTGGGTTTTCGACCCTAAACGAGCACACACCATGAAAGACAACATGAGCTTCAAAGTGAGATTCTAGGAGCTCCATAGTGATTTTAAATCCCAAAAAAGTACCTATGGAAATAATTTCCAATACCCTACATGGTGGAAAAGAGGGGACATCTTGAAACCACGTGCACTTTTCTAGCACTCACTCTTCTAAAGCACAATAAGAGATACCAAGAAAAAAGGAGCCATTTTGAGGTGTTTCAGTCATAATTGTACCTTTAAACCATCACCACTATACTGAGTGGGTTTTGGGAGGCAAAATCATATAAAATTTCACCCAAAAATTCATCCGGGAGCTCGAGATATCGTCTTCATAAGTTAGCTCCCAAGGTACACTTTCAACACTTAGTCAAATTTTTTTGGGGACACGTTGCAAGATGTGGTGAAGGTGAGTTTTCATGTCCCCTTTACACCTTTTCAAAGGTAAATGAGGTGAAAAAAATTTCCCCACCCTCATTTATCCCTCAGGTCACCAATATGACCTTCTACTCACTTTTCACCCGTTGACCGGTTTGACCTTGCACTCACCTAGCCTTATATGCATGACAATTTTCCTTCCCATAATCAAGCACAATATTTTTCACCCTTTGTCCCTTTTTCAAGGGGACATGAGGGACATAAAAATTCACCACACCCCTTTCATTCCCTCTATTTCTTCATGTGATTGAAAACTAGCTCCTGTGTGCTTGATTAGCCCCCTCTAACTTGCTCAACGAATGAAAACGTGACAATTGAAAGCATAGGTCAAGGTTCATTTTTATGTTCCATTTTAACCTTTGAAAATGGATGAAATGGATAGAAAAATGTGTGCCACCTTCCCTCCTTCCTTTTTCAAGCTATAAATTACAACACTTAGTCATTGTTTTCCATTTTTCCTCCCCACACCTCCAATGCTTTGCAGAATCTTTGGTGAAATTTTTCCAAAGAATCGAATCAACCATTTCCATGATTTAATGATTCCATGAAATCCTCCATGATATAAAACAACAAAAAACATAAAATGAATGGATCAAAAGGAATAAAAATGATATTTTTTGCCCAAAAACCCAAAGTCACTAAAACAAAAATCTTCATATCTTCCAAACCACAAGTCGGATCGAATTTCATTTTTGCATTCATCTAGACTTCCAGTGCCTAAAGGATCCCAGAGAAATTTTTGCATGCACTTAGCGTAGTTTTTCTAGTGGAGAAATTCCAACCCGTAAAAAAATCAATTTTCAAAATCTCTCGAAATCGGCGATCGGTGAAGTTTGAAATTCCGGAGGAGCACTATTGGGAAAAATCCCATATCAAAACATTTGTTTCATTGAAAACCAAGCACCATAAACCAAATTACTAAAGCAGTAAGCCTTCCTACATGGGTGGTTTTTATTTTGGGTAAGTAATCACCATAAGCGATTGTGATGAAGGTAGTGTGCACTAAGGAGGAAAACAAGGCCGATTGATTAGTCAGTTCAGAAAAGTAGCAAAAATCATCACTTACTAAAAATAGTAAGTCTCCCATATGGGTACTTTCCATTTTTAGTAATTCATCCCAAAAAGAGCAATCAAGGAAAGAGTAGTTTGTACAGGGGCAATGATACAAGAAAATCTCATTGGTGCGGTCGGTTCGAAAAAAATCGATACTTGCTAAAAATAGTAAGTTGTCTTGTAGGCACTTACTATTAATAGTAAGTCATTCCAAAAGACAATTTTCATAGAATAAGTGCAAAAATGGGTAACCATTCAAGTCAACCATCAATTGGGGACCAGAGAAGTAATTTATAATACTTGCTAAAGAAAGGAAGTTGTCCTTTCCAAATATAGTCGAGTGTCGAGGAGAAACAATGAAGTTCTAATTCACGGGGTGAAGATGACACAGGCCCTATCATCTGAGTATGCTAGAATAGATGATGGTGATGTCACTTACGTGGATCTCATCAGTGTATTTCGACACTCATTTCATGTTTCAGTTTATCTATGCGAGGTGGAGTTTGTGATTAACATCATCAGACTATTCATGGTGTGTTCCATCAGGATGTTCAAATCAGCATAGCAGTGTGGTAGTGTTGTAGAGAGTCATGGCAGGATTGGTTTCAAAGCTTGAGTCTCTTCGTAGGATCTTCATTAGTGACACTCATGGTCACTAAAGGAATCATTTGAGCAGTGATTCTAAACACTTAGTTTGTAGTGACCATGTATCCTTCGAGGCGGTTTCTTATGGTACCATACATTCAAGGAATTTATAGTTCACCGCATTGGAGGATTTATCAAATCATCTCGGTAAGGATCGATAGACTTCATCAAAGGTTCTTCATCGATCTGAGTCTTCTAACTCTCTCTTATTTCTTCCTCTTCTCTTCACCCCCTTCTTTCTTTCTCCTCATGTTACAATTCTTCGTTGGGGTTGCACTTTTCATAATGCCTCATTTTTGTAATTAAGAAAGTAACTTTAAGTTTTTAATGTAATAAGTCACCTTTGTTTTATAAAATGGGACTTAATATTCCTAGGCATGTGAAAAGTTTCAAGGCATATGAAAATTCATTAGAGGGTAGGCTAAGATATTTCCAAAATTGTATCAATTGTAAAAGCCTTCTCTTTTTAAGGGGTTGGTTACATAATTGTGAATTCATGAGAGAGAATTTTCCTACTTGTGAAAGAAAAAAGAGTTATCCATTTTCTTCCAATTTCCCCCTCAATTTTTCCTCTATTCTCATGTTATGTATAACTCTAATGGAGATGTTACTAAAGGAAAAATTTTATGTTTTCCAAGGCATATGAATGTTTGTATCTTTGTATGCATGGTTTCCTCTAGCCGGTAGCATTAAAAAAAATGGTTTCTTCATATAAATGTGTGTATTGGAATTTCTAACTAGTGTGTGTAGGAATATGATATTCTACCCGCAACATTAGTTCCCCTCCCTCTTTTCTCACTCACATTCCCGCTCTCCAAACAAAGTCCTCTCTAACAAGCAATTACTAGCTTTGTCGCGGTCGGTGGAGTGCCCCTGTCGATCCCCACCGAAATGCCACCAAGAAGATCACTTTCACAATGTGCATATGAACATGGAGTTGTATCTTAGAATTAGAGGGAATTTGATTCCCAAAGCGTTGGCAAGAAACCCATAGATTTTTCTACCCAAAATGGTGGGCCCCGCTATTTTCTAGCTTTGGGCCCTTAGCCAAGTTCCGCACACTCTTTTTAGTGAGGGGTGCCTTGGCCTCCAATCTTCACATTATCATTGTATTGATATTGTTTATATATATCACTATATGCTTTTATCTCCTACATGTGGGATTATGTATTGTAGGAAATTATATTGTAATGCATGTTTGAATTGTGCATAGTATTGTATTGACTTGCATTGCATGTGGAGAACCTCACCCGAGCTAGTAGTAACTCGATGCATTGGATGCAAATGGGTCTATTTACATGTAACTCAATGGGGTGGTCAACTCCCCACTAATCGACCTATCTCGCCACAATGTTTGGGTTGACTTCCATATAACTCGACACAATATACTAATTCATTTAACCAACTCAATCTTCCATGTTCCCACATAGATCAGTCGGAGATCAATATTGACGTGGCGGTTTAAACAATGCACGTGCCAACCCATACGGTGGGATTAACATGCCATGGGCCACATCTATGTGGCAAACCAAACAACAAGGAACCATCCCAACCATTGGGTGAGTCTTCAAAGCTATACATAGCCCCTGCCATATACTTGGCATGTAAAACATTCAAGGCATGGATGTAGCCATGAAACAATAAGTAGGAGTGCTTATTATTAAACAGCCAACCACCTCCCATGCGAATGATGTGGGATTTATATCACAAAGAAAACCGCTCAATAGGTTAGAGGGAGAGGGGACTTGACCCCAAGACCAATCGGTCAAAAAACATACACCGACCAATGCGCTAAAGGAGCTCGATGAGCTATAAAATGAGATCGGCCCTATTTATTAAGGGTTTTAATAGGTCTCGTGATAGAGAGGCAACAAGGGGCAATTTACATTAAAATCCAAATTTGAGGCACTTAGAGTCGATTGAGACTTCGATGTGAAAAGGGGAATTTTTAAAATTTAGTGATGAACACAATTGTGTCATTAATTATTCATTAAGTGATATATTTCTGGTGTAGGTGTTTATCTAACACAATTACATGGAGATCACACTTGTGGAGATACTACTGAGCCATGGATTGATTTGGGAATGTGTTTCGATCAATTCTGAGTTTTCAAATTTGTATAAGATCTTTAAGTAGGTGGTAGTGATTTATTATCCACATCGAAGGTAAAAATGTACTTCGGTGTTAATTAATAGATCGATTCACGATTAAGTGAATCTGGAGACGTAGCCTAGTTGGGTGACCTCTGCTATCAATTTTTTGGATTTGTGGTGATTCTTTTATTGCTGCTATTTATCAAAATTTTAATTCAATAAATGGAAATGAATTAATCAAACAAATAATTAGAACAACAATTTAAGTTGAATTTTTGGACAAATTATCCACAACATACAAAAGTGAATGCACAATCAATTTTGGATTAAAATTATATTGATATGCATATTTAAAAATCAACTTGTGATTATTAGAGAATAATAATATCGATGTATGGTTCCTTTGCAATTATTCTATTAATCATGGAAAGTTAAATTAAGAAGAAAATTTGATCTTTTAAGAGAAACTGGAAAATAGTGGGGTTTCAAAACACCTAAAAATGAATCCATAACCACTTATTGATCAATTTAAATTAGAAATTACAAGTATCCAGAAAAAATTTAAAATGATACCCGGGGTGAAAACCATTTTCAAATTAGGGAGTGTATTGGTATGCCATTAATGAACAAACTGTATGGAAACCCCTCCATCAATAAACTAGACATACCCTACATTCCCGTGTTTGCTATAATTTTAAATGAAAAAAATATTTCTTCTTTAGAACAGTAGTTACATCCAATTTGGTATCTCAAAGGGCCTCTTTTATCGATTATAAGAAACCATTTTGTATGGCCTCTTACCTACTTTATGAAATTTTTGGGGTCCTAAAGTGTCTATAGTTTTTTCTCCCTTGGCTCCCCATCATGCCCTATGTAAGTAAATGAAGTGTATTCAAATCAGTATGCCCCTAGATTCGGGGCTCATATTAAGGACATATGTACTTCTCCTACCCTTAATTATACAAGGAAATGTATGAAGCTGCAATACTAAGGGTCTTTACAAATGTGCTTGAATTTATTAAATGGATGGGAGATATTTTGTTTTATCCTAGATACATTGTAATAATGGTTAAAGGATTGCTCACATCACCGCTACAATTACCTTACTATGTGTCTAATAAATTTGTTGAGAAAGAGATTATTTATCAAATTTGTAATGTCATAGTTGTCAAATGTAAGGAAAATAAAATCAGAATTCACCCTCATTTGTCGAATATTGGGATACAAGGATTTTAAAAGATGGCCGGATCTAAAAGCTACTGATTGCTGCTTGTAGCTCTTTCAAATTTCCCCAACACCCCACTGGGAAATATGATTTGAGGAAGAGAGTTGCAAAGTATTTGGAATCACTCAAGGGAAAATTAATTTTTCATATTCCCACGAGGTTGATGTCAATGATTGGGTATGGATTACTCAAATAGATGACAACCTCATCCAAGAAAACATGAATACCACAGGAGAAATTCCTCCCCCAAGAGGAATAATTAAGAGGGAATTCACAAGGAGAGGGGCACCTACTTACATGGAGCCACCAAATCAGCCTCAAGGTCCTAGTTCTCCCACCCCTTCTCCAAGACCAACAGAAATAGGAAATATCAGAGAAGTCCAAGAGATTCACCTAGAACTAGTTGAAGGTACTTCCTCGGTGCCATATGACTTATCCTCTTTTGATGATGAATCCATCAAGGAGATTTCCAATGAAAATATTACAGCTTGTATTGAAGAAGAGGTAAAATAATCCCAAGTTAACCCGGATCAGAATTCCTTACTAATATTCCTCCACCAGAGCCTCAACAAGATTAGGTTGAGCAGACTATGATCACTCGTAGGGAATATCCAGATTTAGTTGTCAAAGAGGAACCCCTAATTAACATAGAATTCAACTCAAGGATGAAACCTTAATAAGGGTGACAAGGAAGAGAATTTCTACCCAAATGACATTATATGGCATGAAACATTTAATTATATCTTCTCCTCACTAAGAAAATAAAAACCAAGGGCTCTCGGGTAGCACAATATCAAGAGGACTCGGTTTCCTACATCAAGGCATTAACAAAACTAGTAATGGAAATGGTGAGAGGAATACAAGCTAGAAATAAAGAGCTTGAGACATAAGGCAAGGCCACATTCCTTGAGAACATTTATTCTAATGTGGAAGAATCCTTTCTCAGTTTGTATGATGTAATTAAGGAAAACAATGATGCCAAGAAAAATTGACAAGCTTTCTCTAGGAAAAGAAACATTGTCATGATAAGATGAACATCTTGTAGAGGATGTTAAAAGTCATGGCCCAGGATATTTAAGATGGAATCTACAAAAATCCTTCCATAATTACCATGGAGGATATTGGAATATGTCAAACATATGCCAATTATACAAAGGATTATTTAAAGGAGTGAGAAGATAAAATTATTGAATTACCCCCATAACTTGATGATGTTATCTCAAGGGGACATCAAATCTATTTAGAAGCAACTCTCATGGGGGACTTTAAATAAAATCGGAGGTAATATCTATGGGATAATTTGTTGAGTTACTCAAACAATTCTGACTCATTTTCATGAGAATATTATATAAGCAACCAAAGTCATTGAAATTGTTTTCCTAACTCGAGAGAATGTTCAAAAATAGAAACCTTAAAGAAAATTATATAGGGAAAATCATGGCTTCTTAGAAGTATTTTTGGATGAGGCTCCTAAAATCTTTAGGAAGCCTATAATTGACCTCAAAAATCTCAACGAGGACCATAAAATTTACAAAGAAGCATTTGCAGCAATAAGAAAGAGACCCACACAATCTAGTGTAGCCCAAGAGGGACCTACTCTAGTTGATCGAGTCTAAAAGGGACCCATGGTTAAGCAAGAACGTGATTAGTTCTTGAGAATATTCTTTATTCCTAGTGGCATGTTATCCTTACTCTCGATGTAATTATCCTAACAAGAATCATTTAGGGTATTTTGTATAAGGTTTGTTGTCTTTGTAATATTCCTTTGATTTTATGCAATCATCACTTAGACAAGGTGGTGGAATGAGGCCCTTGATTGTATAAATATGTATGCTCTTGTTTTAAAAAATGGAGGTGAAATTTTGATAAATGAATGCAAGCCAATTCTAAAATTGACTCATGCAAGTTGAAGTTGTCTTTTTCTCATCTCCATTTTACTGTGAATTTTTATCTATAAAGTCATTGATATCTAAATTATGATGGTGTTTTCCTTATGATATTTAAATTGTGTCATTTCTAGTTTAAATGAGTTCACCTTGGTATATTGTATATTGGTTTGATTAGGTAGATGTGTGTTATAACAATTTAAATTATATTCAAATTATAGTTTGTTTGTTTCTAACTCCTTTGAATCTCTGCACCATCAACATACTGATTTTTGTATGAATAAATTTGATGTTCTTGGTAAATAAAAGGAAAACATGTAATTTCTTATTTATTAGATATCAGTTTCTTAAAACCTAAGTTTACAGTAGTTTCTTTTCTCTCTGCCTTTTCTTTATTTTCAGTTTTCTTTTGAGCAACACCCCTTTTATAGATTAAATTTAGGAATTTCTTGAAAGACAAATTTGTTGAAGGTGTAGGGAGTAGCACTATAAGGATTCAAAATCTAGCAAACACTCTCCATTAATCTCACATATCAATGCCATGTTACTTGTGCACTAAACCATCCAATTGACTCTAAAATAAGGAGGAAATGAGATCCTATCATTCTCCTCCTTTAGTGTGTAGTTAATGTACATCAATAAAGATGGCTTGTGTTATTCCAAGACTATATATTTAATATAAATTTTAAGATGTGAAGACGTGTAGGACCAAACTATTTCAACCTCAGAAATACAAGGGAAGAACCTAAGGAATTGGATGAAGATGCACCTGACGCATAATTATTTTGCATTATCACAATGCCACAAGAATTTAAAGAGATTTTGCGATTCCTTTAACATCATATTTTACATGATCACTACACAAAAAGGAGAAGAAGCAACTAGTTACTAGAGTCTTGCCTTATACCATCATAAAAGGATTTTTACATAAATTGGGAAAGGATGAAGTAATAAGTAGAGTTACATTGGAACATGAAAGAGATTCAATGTTGCATGAAGCACATATAAGTATAGTAGGACATTTTGTAGGAGAACTGACTGTAAAGAAAATTTTGCAAAGAGCAATTTGGTGGCCAACTTTATTTCATTATGCACACCACATTATGAAACATTGTGATATCTATTAGAGAATGGGGAAACATAATCAAAGGGTTGAAATGTACCTCAATTTGGTCTTACTCGTGCAACTATTTGAGCAACGGTGGATAGATTTCATTAGCCCAATTCATCCATCATCGAGAGTATAGATTTAGATACATCATCACAACAAATAACTATTTCATTGAATGGGAGGAATATATATCCATACCTAATTGCATAGTGAGGGACACAATTAAGTTCTTATATGAAAACATCATAACTAGATATGGGTACCCACAAAAGTTAGTCAGTGACAAGGGAACACACTTCTTAAATAACACCATCAAAATCCTCACAAAATAATTTATGATTGCACACCACTAGAGCACAACATATCATCCACAAGAAAATGGAAAAATGACGGCCATAAATAAAGTCTTTGAAAGGGTGCTAACAAAAAAATATTCGATGTGCAAAGAGATAACTAAGAAGATAGAATACCTATAGTACTCTAGATATATATAACAAAATATAAGACAAGTAAAAGTAAAATCCATTCCAATTGTCTCATGAAATAGAAGAAATCATCTCAATGGAATGCATTGTACCAAGTCTCTACATTACAATAATTATAAGGTTAGGAGATAACGAATCCATAGAGAAAAGACTATTGGATTTGGATGAAAATGGAGAAATATAGGGCAACTATGAAATAGAACCAAGAGGCCCATGAATAGAGTCATAAATGATGCCGTGATCGTAATCTACAAAGTAAATAAAATCAAACATAACAAATGATATTGATTTATAAAAGTAGTTGTAAAATGCACATGGGAAAATTGTGCATTAGGTGGAAAGGCTCGTATATTGTTCACCATATCATGTGGGATGAACAAATAAATGAATTACCTAGCAAGATCAATAGATGTATGGTAAAATCTTACAATGGATAATTGTGCAACATCAAGAAAGTGACAATAAGTGATTTTGGTACATCAATTAGAGTAGGAAGTTTTAAATTTCTACAAGTTCGGTAGATAGAAGTTAGTATATTTAATTAGTTATGTTCAAGTGTGTGTGTATTAGTTAAAGTTCAAAATATCACCTTCAAATAGCTAAAAATTAAATGTGGAACTGAAGCGAGGAAAATGTGTAGAAATCAAATAATTTTGTGAAACTGCACAAGAAAAAAAGAAAGTGATTGAGGAAAAAGAAAAATTGAAAAATTGAAATGATGAAAAGCTACGAGCTCACTAATCTATATGAGTAACATGTGAAATTGCTAAGATTTCATGGTAAGTGAACTAAAGAGGAAATTTGGTGCGATGTCAAAATAAATCTCTAACATACGAAAATAATAAGGGGGTAGATCAAGAGATAAATGAATAAAAAATTCCCACCTCACATTCATAACTGATATAAACAAGAGGTAGAGTACAAAAATTTCATCATGTTTTATAAGATTGAACCTAAAATTGTAAAGTGAGAAAGAGTTTAAAAGTTCTAGAAATTCAAAAGCAAGAAATCAAGTTTGTGAAGAAAAGCACCAAAATAGTAATAGCAAAGCAATTCACTCAACCCATTAGATCCAAAGTCCAAGGCATGATGGAAGAACAAAGCATCATATTCCTTCCTTCAAATGATTTGGAGAAGGAAGACATGGGGATTCACCCAATGTTAAGTTAGACAAAGTGGAGTGATCCACCACATCATGAACTTGTAATGAGAGTGCAACAAGCATGAGGGCAAAGAAAGACCTACAATCTAAAATGAGGTCATTGAAGGGAAAATAGTGGAGAAAGATCCAATGTGAGGATCAATTGTTTATTTGATTGCTAGACTACTATACATGGGATACCACCATGAGCTCATATAGACTATCATGGGTTAGTATTATGATGGCACAATTTGGTTCATTGCACAATATGTAGTCCCCATCACCATAACCACAATCACTCAAGCCACTAGATTTCTTAATCAAGGTATATCTATGATTGCCTAAAAAAGCACTAGAACACTTGTCAAACAATCAACTCGACCATATATGGTCATTTTTTGAAGGAAATAGAAATCCCTTTGGGAGTAATCAAAAATCAAGTAGTGTGATTCCTAATAGAGATTATAGTTGAACGATATTGGTAAGCTACATAGAGCGATAAAAAGTAAGCATCCGGGGTATAGTAGATATCATCACAAGAATGAGGGAGGATGTAGATGAATTTAATTAGACCTATTTTTGGCATGAGAGCTCAACAATAATACAAAAAGGTCATTTAAACTAGGGGAAAAGTGTTCATAAATCAATGGTTAGTCATGCTCCTCTACTTCACACATTGGCGTGCCCCCGGGCATAATTGAAGTCAAATATGTGTATTACCCACATGATTGGTTTGCAATATTAATTACAACTAAGACATATACAATGTTCGAAGATACAAAGAATATAGGAGATTGGATTAACGAGAATAAGGGAGATACTAAGTGTAAACCCCCACATATTGAAGGAAGTGCATGCATACACAACTCGTATACCAAGATAATTTTTTTACACAATGCGATCATATTGCGATTAGAAGGAGACAATTTTAAGCACCCAAAGACACTCCCATTATTCATCAATATATAGATAGCTCAAGCAGATCTAAGCGAGACAACATGGCATGATTGCCACACGTGTACAACCATTGCGCACCAAGAGGACAACACAACCAATTGTGGGAGGCCTATAACTAGAAGAACCATGTAGCTAGAGGCTAAATATCAACCTAATAAAATAATGGAACCCTACACAAGAAGGTAGAAAAAGGAAAGAAAAAATCCACTATGCAAATTAAAAGCACCCCATTGCAAGTGTAAACAAGCCTAAGATTTCCATTTTGATTCCATGACTGGGTCTTGATACGTTGAAATTATACAAATATATAGCATGCATAATGACATTTAAATACATGGATTTTAAAATTTACATGGATGAAGATAGAGAAAGAGAGAGAGGGGCTCATATGGAAAGCATTACATAAAGCATGAGGTATGAACATAAAAATAAAGCATGAAATTCTAGTGAAGCTTTCATACACATTGCGCTCTCTCATGATCAACATAGGCCATGAGGATGTCACACATGATCATTTTTAACAAACATCATCCAAGGACTCAAATATGTAGGCATCAACCCCAATTTTGAACTACTCTTATAAGGGGTTAAAGTGCAAGACTTAGATGAAAAATCCTAGTGACACCACTCAAGAAAACAAGGTTAGATATTGGCCCATTCATATTAGTATGTTTATCACCATCATAATTAGAATCAACACTTATAGGTTGTTGGGGAGCCATCTCACGCATAAGGGCTTCACTCACATATGAGGAGATAATGCAACAAGTTGAAAGGAGAGTTACACAGAAAGAGAAGAACGTGCTCAAGAGGGAAAAAGCCAAGGTGCATAAGTGAATAAAATTAACAGTGTAAAAATATGCTACAAAACTAATAGGTACACCTTCTCCCCCATCTCTGCGCAAGAGCTAAGTACTCTAGAGCATGAAACACAAGAGGAAATGTTTGCGAAACCTTTATACACAAAATCTATGCACTTAGGTACATTTCTAGGTCCTAAAGCATACTAATGTATACATGATTCCTACGCAAGAAAACTAGTGGTTGATAACTCCTTTTGGCCTTTTGATTACTTTATCTATTGCACTTTACTAGCTTTACACATCTTACAGACTTTGTCAACACTTGACTAATTTATCTTTTAATGACCTCGGATGCTAGCGCCCAACTAGGACAGAAGCGCTTAGGTGCTCCTACCCTTCTTTATCTTATTTTTACTCTTTTGGGTCCTTTTCTCCTTTTGGTCACCTTTTAAAAATTTGGGTTGGCCTTTCAATTTTCAATTACAAAATTCAAACAAGGGAATCATATATACTTAGTTACCTCTCTCAAATAAGGGCCCAAACATCATAAGAATTATCTATCACCACCTAAGATTTCACAAAGGCACAAGAGCACTATAAGGTGTACATCTAGCACATTCATACAAAGGACAAGGGTTACATTGGTCTGCATACACAACATAGGAGGGGAATTCATTATATTCCATCACACACATTCTACATACTCGGTAAAATCTAGATCTATCCCACTACCATTGTGTAACTTGCACAAGGGCAACCTAAGGCACAAAACATGCACACAAAGAACTACATGGAGTCTGAGATGTAGTTCAGTGCTCGGTTGTAAGTTCACTCTTCAGGTGACCATCGGGGTCGATCGACTCCACATTTTCATCTTTTTATTAGATTTTATGTGGTTTCTGGACATGTGTAAGTAAACCTTTGTTTTTTAGGTTATAAGTATGATATAGCAAGAAGTCGAAATGAAGATCATCTAACCCAAAAATACCATATTCTAGCATTTGAGAAAACACAAGCACACAGATCGACCACTAGCACCTAGGGTGCTTCTATCCTCCCGTGGGCACTTCTATCCTACATATTTTTATACTTCGAATATTCATCGAGCCATTATGATGTTGTTCCCAGCTGCTCCAACAAATGCATAGTCCCGATCAGGTCTCGGATCACACATAATCAATTGAGTCTTCTTCTTCCCTTTACTTGCTTTGGGTTTTACATTATTGAATGCTTAGTGTTTGCATAATATTGTACTTAATTAACTGGATATCATTTATTACAGTAGTTACTTTGAAATAAATATTTAATACAAATTAGATTAAATCATTTGGTGAACCCGATCGATGAAACCCCACCTTCTAAACATGTATCGAATCCTCTCTCCTTCTTCTAAATTTATGGACCAATCCTATTTCTCATCATATGCACCCACTAGGGTTTCTAGCATGACTACCTTATTATTGATTCTATGCAAGTCCATACCCAACACCCTCCTCACTTCAACCCTTCAATACCCGACTTTCCCCTATTAGTCTTGATAACACAACCAATCAATCCATTTTCGAGTCAATTCAAGCTTTACACCTTTTTTTCAAGATAAATTTCAAGCTATGGAAGCCATGATTCAATCCCTCACATCTGAAATCCAACATATCAAGGATGTTTCTCATGCCCATGTTATTTCTTCTTATACACCTCATCCTGATCCCATGTCTACTACATGTGCTCATACAAGAAAGTTCAAGGTCTTACCATAACAAGAACTATTGGTGTGTGTTATTTTCCACATCATTAGGTGAGTCATCTCACTTAGGTGAGATCATAGGTCCATGTGTCATTTAGGGGTCATTATGAGATTATCTTACACGTCAGTGCGTCAGTGCATCATATGTGTCATTGGGAGTTACACTTCTATTCTGGGAATGTAACTCCCCCTCTCTACTTGAGTTTTCATGATTGCAGCACTGGGGGTTACTCAAAGACCTCCTATATGTACACCCCATTTGATCTATGAGATAGAGGAGAGTTTTATGGCTTAACTAGGTTCTACCTATGTTTCAAATCTTTGCATGCACATTCGGTTGATGCTCGCTCCTCCCAAGATCTCTTCACGCTATCGTTCACACGTCCGTTGATGTGCATGTCATCCCTCGTGATCCTCGCTTGCAGGTTTTAAACCCTCTTTCATGGTATCAGAGCGGATCTTGTGGATCTATGCACTCCTCGACATTTTTCGTGTGTTTTCTAGCTTTCGGCGTGATATTCATATCTCTTTCAGAGTGTGTCATAATGGATATTCCAGTTGTGCTCTACTTGCATTGATTATGGGCTTCACACCCCTATTGTCTGTGTTCATGGGTTTCAGCTTTCAGGGGTATGCATGCATCTTTGAAAGTGGTTTGCAGGTTTGAGGTTTAGATCTGAGTTTAAAAGTGTTGTTTGTGAGTTTTTTTGGACTGTTGGAGCTATTTCTGGGTCAAATCTGCCCTAGCTCGTTGCTCTTATCTCATGACTTGTTGCTCGTGTTTTACCTCGGACTTGGACCGCTCATGCTCCTCATGATAGCTTGTTTACCTTCGCTAGTTGTCTCTACATTGAGTTTTGCAAGCTCTGCCAGGTGGTGCCTTGCTCCGTTATCTCTAACTGTGCATTCGGGCTCCTGTTTTGCATACTGGGCATGGTGTTTTGCATGTTGGGCATGGTGCTTCCGGGTATTTGCATCCTCTTCCATTGGAAAAACATTTTTTGACTTTGCTCAGCCGTTTTTGGGCATTTTTGGGCATTTTTTGGCGTTTTGGGTCTTCAAACGGCTCCTCCAAACTTGTGCACTGCGGCAACACTCGCTCCCAAAGCACCTCTGGACCGTTTTAAACATCTTTAGCAACCTGCAACGTTATATTCAACAGCTTAGTCTTTGCTTGAAACATTTTTTGGGCGTTTTTTGGCATTTTGGGCATTTTTTAGGCATTTTGGGTCTTCAAACGGCTCTTCGCACTTGTGTAGACCTACCACACTCGCCCCAAAGACATCCAAATGACCTCCCACATGTCTACACGCGCCCTCTGCACTGTCTGACTCTTTTTTTGGTGGTTTTCCCTCCAAACAACCCAACACATGGACCCTCCAACTTGGCATTCGAATAGCTCCTCCAACGTGGGCCCCCTCATTATATTTTTTTAATGTTTTAAGATCATAAAAAAAAACATTCATGGCATGTAATAAGTTTTAGACTGTTGTTTTTGCTTGTATTTAATACCCTCCTACGAGCGTCGAAGACGGAGGGCGAGGTCCAGGGTTGGCAGAGGCTAATCCCCCCTCGCAGTCAAAACAAACCCTACCTAAAATTTTGTGCCATTTCCAACGAGTACCCACATGATACCCTTTGCACCCGTTTTGTGCACTTTTTTAATGCGTTTGCAGTCATCTAGTGCATTTTCCATCAGTTGCGGGAATCGTTTTAATGCTATAACTTTTGACTCGCTGCTCATTTTTGAGTGCTTCTTTAGTCAAAGTTGCATGATTTTCCACACTTTACGTGATGGAATTACCAATTTTGTAAATTTACTACTTTATAAAGTGCCACATTCTAGGGAGTTGCTTGTACTCTTAGGCCTACACACGCAGACGCATTATCGGCCGAGTCCGACGTCTTGCTTTCGTGTACCTTGCATCTTGCATTTTTCATCATGGAGAGTTCTCTTTCCATATTTGAGCATCGTAGGATCACCTTACAGCCTCCGTCACTTCTCACTAGAGAGGGAACTATTCAGCTTGGCGTGCTTCCATGGAACGTTACTTCGCCCATGAGGGTCTTTTACCCTTCTTGCTTGGGCCAATTCCTGCACCCATTGATCATCATCATCTAGAGGACTTCCTTGACACTTGCGACCACATCTATGGTCACATGATGATGCATGTCTCTCGTTCTCTCTGGTTTCACGTGGCACACTCAGATCCACCTCATCGTGTCTGAGCATTCTTCAGTCCCTCTATGGAGACCCTTCACATACTGCCGCCATTGTTGTTGCTGCTGATTCAGTTGTCTCCTCCATTTCTTCGTGTGATGGTAGTTCTACTGACATAGACTCATTTGGTTCTACTTCTGATGACGAGGATTGTGCACCTAGTTCTGATGCAGAGAGTACTACAGAGGACTCTTCTCCTCTTTCTCTCACTATTCCAGAGAGTGTTGCCACATCCCACATCTCATCAGATATCAAGCAGTCTCATACTTAGTCTCACACCATCATTACACCAGCCTCCTTTCCACTTCCAATGTGTGAGGCCCCTTCCACTCCTCTGCCTTCATTGGATGACTCATACCTATCTGACATCGCTCTTTTGTTTGTTGAGCCCCCTCATTGGGACGAGTATCTGCTTGACCTTAGTCATCTTTTCACAGAGTACACTTGTGATGCACTACAGGTCTCTCATCCATCTACAGGTGTTTCAGAGGAGTTCATCATCTCCATTGTTGGGAGTGCCCATTCTGGGACTCTTACCACTTCCACTTTTCCAGAGACCTTCATTGATCCACCCTCAGCTGTGGATCCCTTTTCTGTTGTGGAGGATGTTCTGTTCCCTTCACATCACTTGGACATCCTTTCTGCGGGTGTTCCTCTTTTTTACTTTGATAGTTCTATGCACGTGGCATTACCTTTGGTTCCTTGGCACTCACTCGCTAGACCTATGTCACACTTCAATGCACCAGACTCAGAGTTCTTCATGCTACTGCCTTCGGTTTCCTTCGTGGAGTGGGTAGACTTTCAGCACGTCATTTCTATCCTTCCCAAGGGTAGGCACACAGTTTGATGCGGGTGGCTCTTCTTCAGTCCAAAGGCAGAGGATCTCATCATCGACATTCTTCTGGGAGACTTCCTAGAGCTACAGAGTTCAGATCCGTCCATGGCATCTTCTGCATCCCTCTCGTCTCCCTCTTCTTCTCTCTTCTTCTTCTTTTCGAGAGATTGTCTCTTTGTACATGGGTACCTTTTCAAGCTCGTCTATAGCTGGGACCCATCTTTGGCATCTTTCTTAGATTAGAGAGTGTGTTTTTCTCTTGTGGTGGATGTTTTTCCCACTGGGTTTTCCTTCACTGCTTGGGATCTTTTTCTTGTACATGGGTACCTCATCAGGATTTGTGCTGGGACCCATTTCTCATTTCTGACTTGCCACCTCATCCTAAGTTACGATGAAGGGGGGGTGTTGGTGTGTGTTATTTTCCACATCATTAGGTGAGTCATCTCACTTAGGTGAGATCGTAGGTCCATGTGTCATTTAGGGGTCATTATGATATTCTCTTACGTGTCAGTGCATCAGTGCATCATATGCATCATTGGGAGTTACACTTCTATTCTGGGAATGTAACTCCCCCTCTCTACTCGAGTTGTCATGATTGCAACACTGGGGGTTACTCAGCACCTCCTATATGTACACCCCATTTGATCTATGAGATAGAGGAGAGTTTTATGGCTTAACCAGGTTCTACCCATGTTTCAAATCTTTGCATGCACATTTGGTTGATGCTTGCTCCTCCCGATATCTCTTCACGCTGTCGTTCGCATGTCCATTGATGTGCATGTTGTCCCTCATGATCCTTGCTTGCGGGTTTTAAACCCTCTTTCAAGAACCTCTCAAGTTTGATCGAAATGCTAAGCAACATGATATTCTCTCTGATCTCCTTAATCACCAGTTAATAACCTTACCACCTATTCATTACTACCCTCCTTCGCCTTACAAACTACAAAGGTCACCCATTTTGTAATTATCATAGAATTAATGGACATCATGACAATGATTGTTATGCTTTAGAATGAAGAATCAAGCAACTTGAGCATCAAGGCTTTATTTCATTTACTACACAACATTCTACTACATGCTCATCTCCAATTACCAAACCCCAATGGGTTCCCAAATTTGATCCCTCTATGTCTAGTGAGCATCACATCATACTTACTAATGTTCCTTCTCTAGTAATTCAAGAGCCACCTATCCAACCCAATATCATACCACCTTTAGAAGTACCTACCCCATTACCTCCTCCTATTGTGTCATCTGTAGTGTTACCAATCACAAATATGCAACCACCATTAAAGGAATAGAAACCAATTCCTCCACTATAAGCTAAGATCACTCACTAACCGCCTAAATTTAAACTTATAATTCCTTTCGATTCAGATAATGACTACATTGATGACTGGGACCCAGAAAAATCTTATGATGTCAATGAACCATTTGATATGTCATATGAGCATTTTTGCACATTAGATTTCAATCATAGCAATTTTGTTGACTCAACTCTGATGATGTTCATACCCTTGATTCTATATATTATTTTGATGGCCATAAAATTTCCTATGACACATTTCCACATCTCTTGCAATGGCATGGTCTCTCTACCATTATAACATAAATCTCCATCACTTGCACATGTGGGGGCATTAAACTTCCCCCTCCATCACTCTTAGCTATATGTATTTTCTACTCATGCCTTATCTACTATAGTTCATGCTATAAATCTTTCCTAGTAAAATCAATCACACATAGTACCTTTATCATGACTCTTGTTCTATCTACTATACTAAGGTGTAATTCCTCCATGAACCTCACTTGTCACATCCTTGCAACTCTCTCTCTCTCTCTCTCTCTCTCTCTCTCTCTCTCTCTCTCTCAATCTCTCTCTCTCTCTCTCTTCTCTCTCTCTCTCACTCTCTCTCTCTCTCTCTCTCTCTCTCTCTCTCTCTCTCTCTCTCTGTCTCTCTCTCTCTCTCTCTCTCTCTCTCTCTCTCTCTCTCTCTCTCTCTCTCTCTCTCTCTCTCTCTCTCTCTCTCTCTCTCTCTCTCTCTCTCTCTCTCTCTCTCTCTCTCTCTCTCTCTCTCTCTCTCTCTCTCTCTCTCTCTCTCTCTCTCTCTCTCTCTCTCTCTCTCTCTCTCTCTCTCTCTCTCTCTCTCTCTCTCTCTCTCTCTCTCTCTCTCTCTCTGAATACCTTTCCAAGCATCTCTCCACATCTCTAGTCTCTCTCTCTCTCTCTCTCTCTCTCTCTCTCTCTCTCATGCATACCTTTCCAAGCATTGCCTTCATTGCTCGACGATGCACTCTTGTTCTATGGTTCATACTTGACTGTTGAGGATCAATTCCTAAATGAACCTCATATTACACACATAAATTGGGGGCAACATGACCCCTTGCATCTGTAACACCTCTTTTTACATCGTCAGAACTAGGGAATTTTTTTTTCAACTCATTAATTATAGTTAATGCCTTCAATGAATTTAACACCCAACAATTCAATCCTAGCATTAGAAGTTTATTAAATCCCTCAAGTTATATTTTGTTGTAATGAAGAACATCATTTACAGCCACCATTGAATTATTTGAACTTTGATTATGTTTCGAATCAAACCAGACAAGCTATGATAACCATGTGTGACTGCAAGGGTTCGATCCTACTCAATCTCCTCAATGCTCCTCTTGAGATGATATACCTAGTATATCATTTATTTATACCCTTTTAAAGGTTCATAGAATGTGTATCATCTTAGTGTAGCCTCCTGGGCATAACACAAAAGAAATGGTGATTAGATAATGTAATCAGTCATTTGTATTACTACGCCCGTAGTTAGGGCATCATGCTAGCTAGCTTGGTTTTGTGGCTACACACTAGTCATATGAAACTTGTCCCCCCATTCACCGCACAAACATCTCATTCATAGTATCGAGATTATTTCCATTTCATAATTTATTAAGTTCATAGTTAACAACTTAAGCATTCATTACTATATATGTACCCTATCCTAGTGATCTAAAAGTACTTATGTACTTTATTCCATACCATCATTCCCAAGATGCGTACGATGAATGATACTCAATCTTGTGATTTCACGTTGTTCTTTATTAGATGACAACATTTTGTTTGTATCATATAACTAATTATGGAATCCTATAGATCTAGGTCTACAGATAGATCTTATGTTATCTATCAGCACTAAGTACGTCATTATTAATGGTCGAGTTACTACAACGAGATATCATTTTTCATGATGATCCCTTTCACATTGATGCGATAATAGGTTTCCTTTCTTTACGAATAAACATTACGCATGTGGTTAATAAGCATTCATATAGCTTTAAGGTATAGTTAAACATGTTGTTATATTCATGTAAGTTGCAAAATGTAGATTAAAGTTATACTCTTACATTCTTTTTACATCCCGGTTGTAAATTTCAATTAGCTTACTGCATTAATCTTGTAGTCCTAATTTTGTCTATTTACACTAGTAATGTATCATGCCAAGGATAGTACTTAATAGATCTAATATCAAAATGATTAAGAAGCAGTCCATAATACACTTAATCCATTCATATTTAAATGTAATTACTCATATACCATTCATTTAATATATATTATAATCAATCGATTTACAATATAACATATTCATCACCATAGGTTCTTTGCCATTGAATTAGATAACATGAGTAACCTTTCTCATAAATTCAGTTCAAAGAAAAGACATATCCAAATAATTTACAAATATTTATTTCCTTTTCAAAACAATTACAATTAGAATAGGCTAACTTAGCCCCTTTAATTAGTTAATTAGAATAGTGATATTCGCTTAATTACAATCCTTAAAAAATGAAAGGTTACAATATTAAATTAATAAATCGATGCAAATATTTCTTTTAACAACATCCATCATGAAGACTTAAATTATGCCATCTGCAAAATGTTAGAAAAGGTCATTTCGAATGAACTAGCATGATAAGTTCTCTTTCCCACTTAACAGTTTATGTCATTTAATATTTGTATGAAAGAAATGCTACAACAATTCAAATCAACAAACAACCTAATAACACCAAGATCAAATAACACTATCTAACATAATTTACTTTGATTTCTTAAAGAAGAGATCATTTCCTTAATTTTGGAAGCATTCTATGCAATTATATAAAGACATAACTCGTATCGATTCTGAAATAACTCATGCATTCATAACAAGGCATTATAATCTAACATGTGAATTGGTACCATATTATTTTGAAATAACATATATATATATATATATATAACTTATAACATCGTTGTCTTAAGTAATTTATTTTTGTATAAGGGTAGAATAGATATACATATATCTTAAATAAATCCTTCAAATCAAAATGACTTATATTAATAAAATAAATCTTTTACTTCCAAATAATTTGGTCACCTACAAATAAGTCATGATTTCATATAATTACACAAAGACCCAATCACACCAATATTGACCTTCAAAAAGGTAAAACATAACAACTTATAAGTTTGACTTCCTTTAGTAGAGAATATTCTAAATTTTGATGAAATTAAGGTAAGGAACATTTACCTTAATTCTTTCAAATATTGTGTAAATATCCCAAAAAGGGTACCTTAAACTTTATGAAGACCAATCGAATGTGGCGAACTCTTCTAAATCAAGGTTAACTTTTCTAAAGAAACCTTATCCATTCCTAATCTTGATTTACCTTTATCCCACATGCACCAAGTTGTAAAGCTCTCTCAAACATGAAGGTTATATAAAGAACCATCTTCCTTCCCTTTCTTATTACATCTCATTTGCACTAGTGAAAACTATAGGCATTTTCATCTTGAGCCATTCTCCATTGTTGGAAATAGCTTCTCCATATTACATCCATTCTCTCAAATTTAGAAGCATGGGAAGATCCAAAAATGGCCTTGTAGTCATTTCTTGGTGAGATCTCATCTTTAATTCTTGAGGAAACAACACCAATTTGATTGATAGGTGATCTAATTAGGTTCATTCATTAGGTAGCAATCTCAAAGAGTAGGAATGGCTTAGCATTTAATGGATTTATCATGTTTATGCATTATAGAATTTTTTTCCCTTAAGCTCTTATCTTAATGGTTCTATAGTAGATTTAGCTTAGCTTTTAGAGTACTAGGTGTTAGTCTATTTCAATTAGCTTTGAAATTTTATTATGTTCACATTTGGCACACCCAGTGGGACTTACCCAATAGCATTTGATTTCAAGATTTGTTAGTTTTGTCTCAATTTTGGCTAAGCCTTATTATACACATGTTAAATAACTTGAATTCCTTGATGTATTTTGCTAAATTTACATGTGTTGAGTCTCTTTTGTAGGTTTAAAGGAGATGGGTTGTTAATTTTGGGCTAAGATGACAAAATTTGACCTTTTTGAGTTTTTCTATGTTAGATTGACATATTTATGATGTCATTCTAGAAACCCTTGCAAGTGATATGCTACCTCACACTACTTTCATAAGCCACGCACTATGTGGGAAGGGTTGCATTGGTGTCACTAAGTCTACACTATTATTATGTTGGTCACGTTATTGTTATGCTTTGTCAGTTTCGCAGGTTTATTCTCTATCTCACCCTCGTCTTAGTGTGACCCCCTCCCCCCTGTGTTATTTCTTTTTGACCACACTCCTGTCATTATGTGTTTCAGTCTACCTTTTATATCAAACCTATGTATTTGTAACTAGGGCCATGTATACGTCTCTTTGGCCACGTTGGTGTAGGTTTTTTTTCTCTCTCGATCGATTTTTGTATCTAACCCACGTGGCTATGTTTTGGGCCATGTATGTGTTACTGTGGTCGCGATATTGTTATTAAGGTCACACTATTGTCTCAAGGCCCGCGCTAGTCTGTTATGTTAACATTTGGGCTCTATTTTTAAGGTTATCATATTTTATCTTGGATATTTCTAACTTCTTGCAGGTTTTTTAATGCTAACTTCTATTTTTAGGGTGTTTTGAATTAGCTTTTGCTAACTTCTTTGATGATCTTTAATGAATGTCACGCTTTCATATCTTAATATGGGGTTGCGTATGCTCTTCCCTCACACCTTTCTTGGGAATCATAAATAACTCTAAGCCTTATTTCATTTACAAACACTTCATTAAATTCATGGTTAAGGGAATGAACAACAATTGGTTAAAATGAGTTTCCTAGTCATTTGATTTACAAGCTTTTCCATTTTCAATATATTTGTGTTACTTATTGTGTATGCTCTTCTCTTGCGTCTTATGACAATCTTGAGAATCAGAAACAACATTTAATCATCTTTCATGGTGTTTTTATCTTATGGAAAACTATTAACCTTCACGTGTAGGACCATATATTCGCTTGTCAAAGAATTAGGATCTAAACAAATACTAATACAATCTACCAATGGTGTGCAAAACCAAACTAAGATAAGAGATAAAAGCACGCCACTATTCAAAACATTGTATTTTTAGGTTTGGTTAAGAGCTACAGCTCATTCGATTTAAACTAGGGGAAGTGCCTTGGCATAAGCCATAAAACTCATTATGAGGATTACCCAAGAACCCAAAGTAGTCCACACCTTAAAGGAGCTAGTGGACGAAATAGGAAGTGCTTCGCTACCCACTTAACTAGTTGAAACCCTTGTGAGATAAGCTTCAAACTACCTGTATGAGGCCTCATTCATTAATTTGATTATGGGGTTATAGTCAACTCTCTAGAAGTAATTATATATGTGTGTACCTCTCTTAGGTAGGAATTGGTGAGTGTTGCAGACAAAATCCTAGGAAGCCATTTTGAACAGGAGCCAAAACCAATCATGTTTCAAGATCTCTCATACAAGAATAAATTTTTGGATTCAAAACCTTGTTAGTCAAACAAGGGAGAGTCCATTGAAGTTTGAGCCTAGTGTTATTCATCACAAAATTTGTGAAGTGTTACTTTGTCTTAGTTTTTCACTTGTCTTAAGACAAGACAAAACTTTGCTAAAGTTACACCAAGTATTTTTCACCCCACTTGGTCTACTCCTTTGTTTTCTTGTTTCCTTTTAGGAGAAGAGAAAGCATACATACATAGTATTACTTAAGATTGTGTCCACCACTTTTGCACCCACTTACATCATTCCTTATTATAACTGATAGTAAGTGTTGAAAGTGTGTTGGTATGTCCTCAAATCTTGAGTAGCCTTGTCTTGATACCCATGTCAAGAGGTTCCATCAAGTTAGGCTTACTTCATCATCAATCTTCCCTTGAGGTGTTATGTTTCTCGCATCGCCTCGATATAATTTTGATACTTACATCTTGTTTCTCATAAACTTGATTTAAGTGTCTAGATTGTACTGTTACGTTGCTCGCACCTTAACAACTCCTTAGTATACTTTGACCTTGTCTCCTTCCAAACATTGCCTCAACCTTGAAAAGTGTTGTTATTACATTGTTCACGTCATATCAATATTATTTTTATACTAATATCTTTGCTTTTCCACAAAGCTTGATTAATGTATCTAAGTGGTATTGTTGCATTGCTCACATTTGTAACTTCCACTTTTTGGGATTTAGGCCTTGTTTGTATCTAGATTGGTTATAGTATAATTTGATTGGAAGTCACTTCAACCCTTTGTTAATACTTACACCTTTTATTTTAAACTTGACTTAAGTGTTGACATTGAGTTGATCATCTTGCGTCAAACTACCATTGAGATACATTTTACATAGGGAGAAGTTTATTGTAGAATTGGTTTTCAAACTTGCATGATTATTCCTTGTGATCATTTATCTTGTAGACTTGTTTTCTAGGACAATCCTTTTGATCCTTTGGTCCTTTGGTTCCTTATTCCTTGGCATTCAGCATTCTTTGACCATTTTTGACAATCTTTTGTAACATTTACGGTCATCACGCTATAGGTTTTTACTTAGGTTTGTTGTGTCCTTGGTCACATTTGACAAAACCTTTATAGACACTCCTTACTATGCCCCCTATCACAAGAATGGCATCCAAGAGATTAGGGTCTAATCCTTTCATTGGTCATAATTTAGGACCCCTTTTCTCCACAACAAAAGAAATAGAAGACCTAGTTGATCATAGTGGTGATGAATTAGGCTCACCTCGGATGATTTCAAGTTTGATCCTGCTCACTTGGATGATTTCCTTTACCTTAATAGGGATAGAGTACTCACAAAGTTATAGAATTAGGGTGCCAAGATGCCACAAGAAAATGAATTTATTACACCTACCAATAATGTCCATGAGGAAGAAGAAGTACAACGTCCTCCTCTCATTAATATGGATGACATCATAAACCAAGGACATGCTTCTACTTTGGGTCCCCAAAAAAAACAAAATGAAAATGAGGTACCTAAACACATGAGTGGTTATCAATTACCACCTCTTAAAATGCCTCACAAAGTTAGGGTGGAACGTGAGCACAAAGAACAACCTCCTCCACATGACAACCAAGAAGAACCCCAAAATGATGAAGTTACTATACAACAACAAATACAAGTCCTTAGTTGACAATTAGCTAGCTTGGCTTCCCATGTGCATGGGGACATGAACAAAGAAACACATCAAAAAAACCTAAGGCCAAACATAGTGAACTTCATACTTGAAAACTAAGAGGGTGAAACATCAAAGTATAGCTAGGTATACATACTAGCTTCCCCTACCAAATATCAAATCTTCACACAAGAGTTGCATTCCATGAAAAGTATACTCACAAGCCTTCAGAAAGCAATGTTGGGCATAGTAAAAAATACCAATATGAAGAGCTATGTCCTTACCCCTTTGACAGAGCTATGTTACACACACCATTCCCTAAAAATTTTGATTGCCCAAAATTTGATAAGTATAAAGGTAAAGGTGACCCACATGATCACGTCAAATAATTCTACATGGCATGTTAGAAGTAGCCTACAATGACAATTACCTTATATGATTATTCCCACGTAGTCTAGGGGTCAAGCTTTAGAATGGTTTCTTCACATACCTAAAGGGTCTATCTTTACATGGCCTGAATTAGCAAAAATATTTGTATGCCATTTCTCATTCAACGTAGAAAGTGATGTTACCATGTTGGACTTGTGTAGTGCTAAACAAAGACCTAATGAGACCTTTTCTAGTTTCTTACAACAATGATGAGAGGGTTATCTATTTGCTTCCCTTGTTTAATTCCAAAAAACAATTGGTTAGCATTTTTGTACCTAATCTAAATCTAGACATTGCTTTCCATTTACAAATGCATTGTGTCAACAAATTTGAAGAGGTTATAGAAAAGGGAAGCCAGATCAAAAGGATTTGTTAGCTAAAGGGACATTGAAACCCTTTTCAAAAGACAACCAAACATCCAAACCTATAAACAAACCAAATTTATTCAACAAAAATAAAAACATCATAGGAGATGGTATAACTGATTCAAAATGTATCCAAGTAGTTCAAATTGGTCCTCCTTTCAAACTTACTAAGGACCTATTCAACCCAATAGTCAAACGTCAGTGTTCACTCCTCTCATGGACTCTTTGTCCACAATCTTAAAATAGTTGGATACAAGTGAATATGGTCCAGTATCCTAACACAATACCCTATATCGATGATGCACCTAAATTGTCATGGTATAAAGACCATGAATATTGTGAGTATCATCGCATCAAAGGTCACAAAACAAACAAGTGCCTAAAATTGAAACACTTTATCTAGGATCTTATTGATAATGGAGAAATTGAGGTTGATTCACCTAAACCTAACCAAGCACCTAATCAAAAGTTAGGAATTTATAAAGAACCTTTCCCTAAACATGATAAACAGGGAGAGAAGAATTCGATCAAGGTCAATCTTCCAAGAACTACAAAGCTACCAACTACATTTACACCAAAACCAATAATCCATTTGATTCACTTATTGGTTGTGTTCTTTCCTCTAATGAGCATGTAAACACTATAAGAATCAAGAACCATGATTGTGTTGTGGCAACACAACAACTCAAATTTGTGATTCCAGAACCTCCTCTACTACCTACTCAGATGGTTGATATGATCTCTTAGAACAACTTGAGAAGACCACTGCTAAGATTTCGATCTTAGATCTTCTTAAGATATCAAATGTTCATAAAGACATCCTCTATAAAACACTTCAGGGGTCAGGAGTGTCAACAGATATTGATCCTTCACACCTCTAAGTAGGTGGTCACGCATCTTTCTCCTAGTGAACACCTTACTTTTAGCCAAAATGAAGTTCCACATGATGATCATACACACAACTTACCCCTATACATTGAAGTATTTGTTACTCACAAAAAGATAAAAAAGAGTGCTTGTGGACAACAAGTCTGGTTTGAATATTTATACTTTGAAGCTAGTTAAGAAATTAGGACACACAGAGGCAAACCTAGAGTCTCATATCATTACCATCACAACCTATGACAATGCAGAATGTGAGTCATGTCTAGTACTATAATATTTCCTATGGAAGTGGGGCCTACATATCACAATACCAAGTTCCATGTCCTAGACTTGGAACTTCCCTATAACATGCTCTCTTGGCCACCCATGGATCCATGCCATGCAGTCATACCATCAACCTTCCATCAATGTATCAAGTTATACCATGAAGGACAAAAATTACTATTCAAGGAGATCTAGAGCCATTTACACATTGTAGAGCCTTGCATAGCTTCTCTCGCACATCCTATGAATGTCCTTCTGTTGATATTATTGTACCACTTCAATCTAAATCTCTCACTTCTCATGTTGATCCAGACACACTCAATTTCCTATGATAAAGATGCTTCCACGTCCATTTCTCCCTTTTCTTCATGGGAGATGAAGGTCATTGATTATGGTTATGGAGAATATGACCTTCAACAGCCCCCTACATGTTTCTAATCTCTCCCTATCACCCAAGACACGTGGTAGGCCAAGTTACCAATATAAGCGGTCCCAGGAAATTGTATTGTTGAGAAATTTCTTCCTGGTGGCCTCCTAACAAATGAGAAAATGTTGGATTCTCCCACAACCTAGATCCCTAAAGACACAATGACTTCCTACTACTAAGCTCCAAAATATGTTATACCCAACAAAATGATGTATGTCATGGGCTATAAAGGATACGAGTGTGGTACAAATGAACAGGGTATAAGAGATCCCATTCCAACCCCACATAATAATATGGAGAGATACAACATCGATATTAGACCTTATGGATCTCATCCTCTGGAGTGTGATGCTACCTCTTCTGAATGTGAGGATAACTCTACTAATTCAAATAGCGACACAAATTCTTGTCATAGCTAATACAAGGATCTTGCCTCTACTAACCTTTTCCTTGATACAATCATCCTTACCTTGTCACAATTTTTGTTCCCAAGTAAACCTTTTCCATCCCACTCTTGTTGATTGGACCAACAACTTCATGTACCGATCGATCTCTTTGAAAATGATGAGGCAATCATTGAATTCATGGGTATCCGTGATAGCATTCCAATCGGTGATCACAAGAAAGGTTTCTTCATCGACTTAGACACATGTGTGTATTTTGGGAGGAGGCTGAGATGTGTGGTCAAAAAAATTTAAAATAAAGTGAGGGAAAATTTTCTTCTAAAAATCCTCAAAGAAAAGTGAAAGTCCAAGACATAGTGAAAACCTCTTTGAGGTGCTAGTAGATAAACAAGTAAAAAAATCAATGGACATACAAAGTGACCACACCAGGGTGAAAATATCATTGAGATGCCCTTGAAGAAGATCTCAATCTCCCCCTTGATCCTACGCGCATGGAGGATACATCCAAGATGCTTGTGGAGGAGACCATTGATGTCAATATAGGAACAAAAGACAACCCTAAAATGGTCAAGTTGGGAGCTTCTCTCAAAGAAAAGAACAAAAGACATTTGTCATGCTTCTATGAGAATTTTTAGACATATTTTCTTGGTCTTATGTAGATATGTTACACTGGATCCATCATTGGTAGTGCATAATCTTGTTGTGCATGCAGACACAAAGCCCATCAAACAAAGCTTAGAAAATGCATCCATGTGTAGCCCTCCTGGTTAAAGAAGAACTAGAGAAATTGTTGGTAGTAGGTTTTATCAGACCTATTGATTACTCAAAGTGGATCTCCAACATAGTATATGTGCAGAAAAAAATCCAATTGGTATCAGAATATGTACAAATTTCAGAGACATAAATAAGGCATGCCCAAAAGATGATTTTCCTCTTCCCAATATCGACATGATTATCGATTCAATCATAGCTATGAAATGTTATCCCTCATGGATGGATTTTCTAGCTATAACTAGATCAAAATCACATAGAAGAAGATCAACACAAGACTACCTTTACAACCCCTTGGGGACATTTTGTTACCAAGTTATGCCCTTCAGTCTCAAAAACACCAGCAACTTATCAAAGGGCTATGACCATGATCTTCCATGATATGTTGAATGACATTATGGAGGACTATGTTGATGATATTCTAGGTAAGTCCAGAACAAGAGAAGAACACCCAAAATATTAAGGCACATCTTTCAATGCCTTCAAGATTACAAGGTCAAGCTAAATCAAGAAATGTGTCTTCGGTGTATTATCAGGAAAGTTGTTAGGTTTCATTATATCAAGAAGAGGAATTGAAGTCGATCCAACCAAAGTTACAACTATCACTAAAATTCCTCCACCAAAGAACCTCAAGCAATTACACAACTTACAGGGAAAAATTCAAGCAATCTATTGTTTCATCTCCCAACTTGGATAAGTGTCATCCATTTACCCATTTTCTTAAAAAATATGTTGAATTTCATTGGGGTCTTAAATGCCAACAAGCCTTTGACCTACTCAAGAAATATTTGGTTAATCCACCTGTCCTTATGCCACCAACCCCAAGTGAGCCATTTTTATACATACATATATATATATATATATATATATAATTTGCTAATTTTCTATTGCGCACTCCTTTCAATACGATCTCAATCGAAAAAAAAAAGTAGTTATTATCTATCTTAGTCACACTTTGATCTCCTATGACCTATGAGCTTAATTATCCAAAATCAAAAAATCTTGTCTAGTTGTTGTCTTTTCCTTCCAAAAGCTTTTCCATTACCTGCTAAAACAACAAGACCAAGCTTATCTCTAAAGTCAACCCTCTGAAATACCTTTTGTCTAAACCAACACTTACTGGTAGGATGGCTAATTGGATCATCCTACTCAATGAGTTTGATATCGAATATGTAAATCAAAAGTCAATAAAAGGATAGTGCTTGTGCACACTAATGCTAAAGCCCCTCTACCTGGAACAGAGCCTTTGAGTCTAGATCTTCCAGATGCATCAATGTTATACATCGAAGAATATATCATATGGAAAGTACACTTTGATGGATCATTCACTTTCATGGTTCTGGAGCCGGCATTGTGCTCGTCACTCCTTCAGGGACTTCATTCCTCAAGCTTTTTGTCTAAGTTTTCCATGTACAAATAACATAACGGAGTATGAGGCACTCATCACAAGGATGAAACTCACTATCAAATGGAATATTAGACAACTCAAAGTCATTAGAGATTCACAGTTAATCATAAAGTAAGTCAATGATGAATACAAGGTTAAATATGAAAATCTCATCCCATATAAGAAAATGGTGGAAACTCTCAAAGAATACTTTGTGCATTACTTTTGAGAAAATCCCAAGAGCACAAAAATCGGTCTGCAAATGCTATGGATACAATGTAGGATCCTTGCTTTGTATTCCACTAGGGAATAATGATATGTCATTCTTCATTGAAAATCTATGGATGCCTATATGACATGCCAAAATTGTGTCTGGTTTGTGAAGTTGTTGGTCCTTTTTCCCCGTATGAACCCATTTTCAATTACCTCCAAGATGGTACCTTCCCTCCTAATATTTCCCATCTGATAAAAGGAACCTAATCCAAAGAATATCTCATTACACCCTCCTTAGAGGCACCCTCTATCATCATGGATATGATGGGAACTTGTTGTATTGTCTTAATTCAACTGAGTCCATCCAAGCAATCAAAGAAGTGCATGAAGGTGTCTGTGGAGCTCATATACAAGTGGAATGGTGCTAGCAAAGAAATTGTTAAGAGTAGGTTACTATTGGCCTACCATGGAATCAAACTACTTGTAAATATGTTAAGAAATGTTCATTGTGCTAGAAATATGGAAATCTCATCCATGCACCGACACAATCCTTACAATCATCACAACACCATGGTCATTCTCCAAGTGGGGATTAGATCTCATAGGGAAGCTCACTCCAACTTCCTCAGATGGCCACACCCATATCATTACTGCAACCGAGTACTTTACCAAATGGGTAGAGGTTGTGCCTCTTACATATGTTACCGGTGCCCAAATCTCCAAGTTCATCATGAATCATCTCATTTTTCATTATGGCATCCCTTCTACCATTGTAGCTGACAATGGTAAGTCCTTTAAGAACAAGACCATGAAATCATTGTGCCAACACTTTCAGATATGCCTAAAGTGGTCTACTCCCTATTACCCCCAAGGTAATGGACAAGCAGAGGCCTCCAATAAAACCCTTGTTCACATCATGGAGAAAATGGTAAGAAAAATTGGTCATAATTGACATCTACAAATCCATCCCGCCCTCTAGGGCTTACAGACCTCCATTCACACCCCTACTAGGTGTTATGCCTTATTCCCTAGTCTTTGGAAATAGGCCATCATCCCATTGAAATTGAGCTTCCTCCCCGAGAATATCTCTCAGAGATTATCTAGACAAAGATGAAGACTACCATGTGGCCAAATTGGCAAAGCTAGAGTTATTAGATGAAAAACACCTTCGTGCACTCAACCACCTAAAGTGTATTAGAATCAAGTGTCTCGGGGCTACAAAAATGTATCATACCTCACCAATTTGAGGTAGGGGATCTCATCCTTAAATAAAACCAGTTCAATACCATCAAAGAAAGAGAAAAGAAGGTAAGTTTGAACCAAACTGGTTGGGACCCTATGTTGTGGTAGAAAAATATGGATCAAGAGCTTACAAAATTTCCCATCCTACTAGAGATGAGTTGTGAACCTATGAATGCCATGCATCTCAAGTGGTTCTACGCTTAAGCATGGGGCAAATTTTCAAAAATGTAAAAATCAAAAAGAAAAAAAAAGTACAAAAAGATTAAAATACAAAAAAAAAAAATCAAAAAAGTAAAGAGAAATCAGTTCATCCAAGTGTGAAAACCACACAATTGTGGCACTTTGGATAGTCCTTTGGTGAAAACCAGTTTCCGTGCCTTGGGAGGATTCATTGTTCACAAGCATCTCACATCTTAGGGGGTACATTTTCTTTATCTAGGCTAGTTTTTTCACCGCATCTAAGATTCCTTTTGAGCCTATCCTTTCAAAGCCTTGATCCGGTTGATCCTCCTCTTATAAATATGTGAAGGGTTTTCCTTTGTACATTCCCATCTAACATTGGGGGCATCTTCACATCTTCGTTATCTACACATACGCATGGCATTTTTTGTCCTTGTACATTCCCATCTAACGCTGGGGCATCCACATTTCTCTGTTTTCCTGTACATAGATTTGGAAAAAAAAACATCAAAAATTTTTAGAAAATCAAAAAACATTCAAATATGTTAGAAAATTCCAAAACATTCAAATATGTTAGAAAATCCAAAAACATTCAAATATGTTAGAAAATCCAAAAACATTAGAAAATGTTATTTCATAAAAATAAAAACAATAGAACATTGTTTCACAAAACTCCCAAAAACAACAAAAATGTCTCAAACTACCTCACAAAAACATAATAGTGCTTTTCTTACTTTTTGTTTCTTTTTTTTTTGCATTCTTGTTTGTACAACTTTAATTATTTTCTTGTAAATTTATATAGTGTGTTTCTTAACATACTTCTTAGATTGGTCTATTCTTTCCTTGATTAGATTCATTCTTTCTTGTTTATATTCAATGTGTTTTGCATGCTTGTTTATATTTGTACATAGTTGTGTTGTCAAGTTGTTTAGTGTGTACATTTTTAGATTTGTTAACTTTTTCTTGTGCTTGTTTGTTACTTGTACATTGTTTGTTATCACATCATCATCTATATCATCACATCTAACATCACATATATCATATATCATCAATAACTGCTAAGCTACATCATCATGAAAATAAACATCCAACATGTATGCTAAGCTACTATCATCCTACCATATCATCAATGGGGCAATAGGGATCACCTTTTATCCCCCTCACCAATATCAAAAATTAAAAACATGGAAATCATAAGTATCTCATCAAAAACAATGTGATATCATCAAATGTTATCTCATAAATCAAACACATGTGATACAATCATACATCATAATAAAGTCCATCATCATCATATATATAAATGTGTCAAAATATCAATGTCCATATACAATGTGTCTAAGTACATAATCATCAGATACAATGTATGCCATCATGGGCATGGATAAAAATGTGCCTTCATATCAGGCATAACCAAAAACAATACATATACATCATCTCAAAAATGTGCCTTCATATCGAGGCATACATCAAAAATAGGTACATATGTAAATATGTCATCATAATAAAGAGAGTCAACCATGACTCTCACCTACCCCTGGACTACCTAGCCTAGGTCTTTGTGGTGGCATCTGTGAGGGGGCTTGGTGGTGGCATTTATTGTGTCGAAGCTCCCTAGTGAGCTAACGGCTATCAGATTGATCTCATCGACCGAGATGGCTTGTATGAACTCGATCTCGAGTGGGATGCCGCTAGTTGAATTATAATCCATGGCCCTCTAACCCACTAGAATGGCCCCATGGTATAACATCCTATAATAATTGACCTCCAAAGGATCGAAAAAAATCAAAACTAAATCCTGGACTCTAATTGTTGCCCTTCCTACTTGGAGCGCATCGCACTCTGCTCTCATGCTCTCATCAACTCACCTACAAATGTGCCCTCTCTATGACCACCTAATCCCTCTCTATAGTCACCTTATCTCTCTCTCGTTGTCCCTTGTTGTAACTATTGCCTCAAGGCAGCTAGATCCTCTAAATTTTGAGCAACCTGTCTTGGCAGATATCTCTATGATGACCTATAATCTGCTTTCCATCCCTCCCACTGGACTGTGTGGTGGGGACTCCCATCTATCCCATCTCCTCCATCCCATCATCTCCTCCATCATGTGGTAGACTCACTACATGAGGTGGTGATGGTGGTGGTCCAGATCACCATCTGTTGAACTACTATGTCCATCATGAACCGATGTCATGGTGCTGGTGGTGGTCAGGTGGGTATGCTATAGGGGAGGACCCCGTGAGTGGTATATGTGCTTATGGAAGACCTTGATGTGGCACTTGTATATGTGTACCCAATCTACCCTAGCCCCGTGCCCTATGCCTAGGATCTTCCTATGCCTGTGCTGCTGCTGTGCTCTAAGAGCCTTACCCTATAATCCCTGTGTTGTTGCAAATCCTACATGTATGGCTATCTGCGGTATGGTGAACCACCATAGGTAACATTATCGCATACCATGCTCCATAATCTCTAGTCTCCCCAAGATCCACTATCTATGGATGTGCAACCCAAGGATGTGGACCACCTATCAAAATATGTCTCGAGCTCATCATGGTCTAATATGTGGGCCAATGTCAAAAGTCTCCATAGACTTATGCCCATACCACATCTCATCTCTAAGAATCCCTTGGATGTGGCCTAACTTGTCTCTGGACTCTATCAACTCTATACCACTCAATAATATAGTCCTTGCTACCAATGATAAAGTGGTCAACCTCTACTTTTACTCATATCTACGGCATCTTGTGGCCACTTATATAATTTATATGGGCACCATGTAACCATGCAGAGTTATATATCATCAAACGCCCACCTATAATATGTCAGTATCCCAAAGTATGTCCACAAATTTCATCACCAACGGTACCCAACCCATAATAGATGGCTCATCAGAGCCCTAACTCACAACACTCCTAGTGGGCACCCTATAGAAATATGATCCCATGCCCATATCTGTAATAATGTGAAGCTGGGCATGGTCTTCTCGACCACATGGTATGCTATCAAATGTAAGATCTGAATACAAGTGGGCTAATAAGCACTGGCCCCTAGCAAAAAGACCTCCCCCATCATGAGACCATGTATCACCCCAATCAAACCCAGAGAGAAGTGTGCACTAGTCTTATCAAGCAACAAGATGCCATTGATAAGAGCCATCAGTACACACTGGTATCCGTGTGAGAGCGGCGATCATCAAACATTTATACAAGTCAACTAACATGCCCCGATGAGGTATGTTAGGTAAAGTCAAACATCTCCATAATGCACTACAAAATATGGCCACGATCACCATCATATGTAATCAAATCGGCCCTAGATAGGCACTCTCAATATGCACCAAACATCCTCCAATGTGACACTCATCTCGCTAGTCACAAATCTAAAGGTCTGGCTCTCACTCCATCATCTCTCTACTAAGGCCATGAGAAGGTTGTGATCTAGTGTAATCTATGGCATGCGAGCCACATATGAAAGACCCATGACATCTAGAGTCATCTAAGTAGATAAACCTCACGTGACATGTAAAAGTAGCCTCATAGGCTCACACCAACCATGTTGCTCACGTGTCTCCAATCTGGGTAACTTAAGTTTGATCTCAAAGATCAAAAACACTTATTAACATCATTTCTTCTAGAAAACATCATCTAATTTCCTCTATTCATCACTAACTTCTTCTACAAATCTCCTAAATTCTTCTAAAATCTATCCATAAAAAACTAACCATTCTAACACTAGTGCTTGTTTTTACACCAACGTGCCCCATTTTAAGCATTAGCGCCCTATGCCCTAACACTAATGCCCCATTTTCACACCAAGCACCCTCATTGTTTTTCAAACTTATGTGCCCCCTAAATTTTTTCCCAATTCAACACCAACACCTCTATTTTGATGCTCATGCACCCCCTCCATCCTCACGTGCCCTCGACTATGCTCATGCACCCTGCCCCTGGGGTGTGGCTTGCTACATTTTCATGTGTTTTTTTCTATGAGTAATAAATGACATTAAATGACTCAAAAGTAAAAAATTTGATTTGTGTACTGTAGGGCCATCCCCGAGAAGCCTCATGTAGTCTCGAACTATGTTTGCATGGTGTGTAGGTCCTAAACTCATGCCATTTCTCTCACAAATCGAGAAAATCCTCTCAAAAAATAAAAAGGGTAAAATAATAACTCACTACGATGAATTTTTACCCTCCCACCTTGCTATTTATAGTCATTTTGACCTAATTCATCATGTCTCTCACCCCCAAAGCACTATAGGACCGTCATGATTCTTCTACATTCTTCTAACACTCACCGTGATGATTATTTTTAATAAATAGTCATTTTTCACTGTTTTCACTACGCTAGGGCATGTTTTTGCTTCCCAACAACCCTTTCTACTACTGGGGCATATTTTTGTTTCCATTGTTTTTAGAATAACCACATATATTGTCATTCTTCTAACTAATTTTCTTCCTAAAAATTCAAAAATCCTAAAAATTCATAAATTGTTAAAATCCCAAAAAAATTGTAAAATTTCAAAAATTCTAAAAAATCTAAAATTGTTAAAAATCCAAAAAAATTGTAAAGTTTCAAAAATTCTAAAAATTCAAAAATTTGTTTAAAAATTAAAAAAATGCAAAATTCATTTTTTCAAAATTGATAACAAACATGCACGCAGCTGAAGCATGTGTCAAATGCATCGTACTCAAACATCAAAAATTGTCCTACAAAACATCTTTCTTTGATTCTCACATGTTCTTGTGTGCGACTCGCAGATCATTTAGATCTACCCTCCATCAAAAAAAGTTGGTTTTCTTGCTATATCTATCTTCCCTTATATGAAAGCGTTGCTCGGGGTAGTTTCATAGTGCATGATTGCTTTTTCATGGGACTTCTACATCCTTCGTTATTCACCTCGCATGTATCCTTGCTTGGGGTGCCATTCTTAACCCTTTTCGTTAATTCACACAGGTCAAATTAAAGTTTGATAACAAAAACATTTGTGCAACCATCTTGAACGTTGTTTGTTTGAGTATGTGTGTTTGTACTTGTTTCCTTATTAGGTTAGCTTGTGTACTTTCTCGTATTGCATTACGTTATATATGTTGCATTGAGTTAGTGTTTTAGCAATGAAAAATGTTTGTATTATGGCTTTTCATGTCATCTTACACACTTTTTGTATGCGTATATTTTAATAAGGACCGATGACATAGATCATAGAGCAAAATGATGAAATAAAGTTGTTTTTATATCAACTGGATGAAAGTTATTTCCATTCCCTTCATCTTCATTTTTCTTCCTTATCATTTTCTTCTATCAACACTTTTTCTTCAAATCACTTGGGCAATAGGGATCACCTTTTATCCCCCCTCCCCCTCACATTTCTTCTATCTCGTTTCCTTCATATTTTTTATCATCGATCGACCTCTTCCATCACCCCATCGACACTCGAGGGGGCATCCTTCATTCTACTAATTTTTCTTCTATCCCTTCAAAATTTACTTGTTTGTACTTGTCTACTATATTTGAAGTGGTGTCGCTTACGCCACCCCAAAGAGGGGAAAATGTAGACACCTAAAATCCGCTTACACATAGTTTTAATACTTAAATTGCACTAATTATCTTCTTTCCCATCATTTGACAATTGACGACACTTCATCAAATAAACACATCTTCTCCTCTCATTGGTTCAATTAACAACACTTCACTAATTAACCACAATATTCACTCTTTTGGTTAATTGATGACACTTCATCAATAAACCACCATTTTCCCTCTATTCTCGTTAATTAATTACATTTTGTTAATTAATTAGCCTTCCTATCACTCAGGATGTCGATTAATGACCTTTCATTAATTAATGTCCACTTCTACTTGGGTTAATTAATTATTATTAATTAATTACGCTCACTACTCTAAATCAATAAATCATCGTTTATTGGATCAAATTTATCTCTTACATCCCTCAAATCATACTAATTTTCCTCTAATTAGCTTCTATAAGCTTACATCTACCTATTAATTAATCACACTTGATTAATTAAAACATCCCTCAACTCCCATGAGTTACTAATGACAAATTAAACTCTTCTAAATCAAGGTTACCTTTTCTAAAGCAACCTTATCCATTCCTAATCTTGTTTTACCCTTATCCCACATGCACTAAGATGCAAAGCTCTCTCAAATAGGAAGGTTATATAAATAACCCTCCTCCTTCCCTTTCTTCTTACACCTCATTTGCACTAGTGAAAACTATAGGCATTTTGACTTGAGCCATTCTCCATTGTTGGAAATAGCTTCTCCATCTTGCATCCATTCTCTCAAATTGAAGAGCATGGGAAGATCCAAAAATGGCCTTGTATCCATTTCTTGGTGAGATCTCATCTTCAATTCTTGAGGAAACAACACCAATTTGATTGTTAGGTGATCTAATTAGGTTCATTCATTAGGTAGAAATATCAAAGAGTAGGAATGGCTTGACATTTAATGGATTTATCATGTTTATGCATTGTAGAAGTTGTTTTCCCTTAAGCTCTTATCTTAATGGTTCTATAGTATATTTATCTTAGCTTTTAGACTACTAGGTGTTAGTCTATTTCAATTAGCTTTGCAAGTTTATTATGTTCACAACTATCACTTAATTTTCATTGATCCATACACGCTTTGACATACTATTTATCTTTCTAACATGCTAATGGGTGTTTCACGTGCAACATTTTCCTTGCAGGATTCTATACAACCATGATTATCAGGTTACTTCTTGATTGTTATTGTTTTTCATTGTTTTCGTGGATATTCCCTATTCCTTACTTTATCATTATTTTCTTATGGTCGCCGGCCCTAATTGTCTTGTGACATTGTTTTATGTATGTAACCAACTTTTTCATTGTCTCTCTTATCTTCATAATTGTTTGTTACATTGTATTCTATTTCATGTTAGTTCTTTTACACTAACACTTGTTTCTAACCTATCTTCTTTTGCACATCGCCCACCCCTACAGTATCTAACATACAATATACATATCAGCTTCAAGTCCTCTCATTTGGACCGATTTGTCCTACATTCGTCACATGCACCCCAAATGAGGGGGGGGGGAATATTAGGTGAAAAAACCACTCTTACAACAACACATAGCTCCATAACATAACAATGCAATATAGAATTGGCCAAAGCACACAGTTATAGAGTGGTCTAGAATCTGACTTGGACCAAAAATATAGAGCAGACACTAGCACTCGACATCGACAGAGCGGTCGGTGCTTGTGTCCCACCTGGGCGCTTGTGTCCTAGGGGTACAATTAGACAATTTCTCAGTTCATCATAGTTTCCAATAGGTTATAATATAGATCTACAATATCGAGGCACTTGCCTACAGCGATTCTGAGAATTCATTCAATCGGCTACAATCGCTATAACTTGGGACATGTCAATCTGTAGTGGCACTTATCATTTAAGAAGCATTGTGGAAGGAGAGAAAATAAACCTCTCTCCCCAACACTTTTCTCTTGGCATGATATCACCCAAAAATTCATCCTTGGCATGAGATCACCCAAAAAAATCGTTCTTGGCATGATATCACCCAAAAAAATTGCTCTTGGCATGAGATCACCCAAAAATCTCACCCTTAGCAACAAGACAGTCTAATCCAACGACATCTCCAAAACAAACTAGATAAATTTATATCATATACTCTCTTATACATCAGGTGCACTCTTTCCTTGACATTTACTTTCTACACACTTTTACTTACTTATACACATGTTACTATGATTTTTCACATACAAGAATTTGACTACTCTTTTGCTCTTCTTTTACAGTTTGTCCTTACAAGTAATAAGAAGCAACTCACATCTATAAGCACAAGCTCCACCAACACACTACTATGCATACACTTTACCCCCGGGTCTACCTCCCTTTTCTAGTTGTAACACTTCACATTACGATTACCCCATGCTTCATATTGTCTACTTGTCCACTCGACATGCTATCATATACACTTCTCTTCGACCTACAAGGTACACATCTTCTATCTACTTAATGTTATCAATTATTCACCAACAACATAAAGTGGGGGAAATTTAGACACATAATCTATGTACTTGGATACATTTCTAGGTCCTAAAACATACTAATGTATATATGATTCCTATGTAAGAAAACTAGTGGTTGATGACTCCTTTTGGCCTTTAATTGATTTATCTATTACACTTTGTTGGCTTTACACATTTTATAGCTCTATTGACACTTAACTGATTCATCTTTTAATGACCTCGGATGTTAGTTCCCATGTGCTCATGTCCCTCATGACGTTCCTACCCTTCTTTATCTTCTTCTTACTTGTGTTGGGTTTTCACCTTTTTCTCACCTTTTAACACTTTGGGTTGGCCTTTCAGTTGTCAATTATGAAATTCAAACAAGGGAATCATATATATATATATATATATATATATATACTTTCTCTCAAATAAGGTGCAAAACATCATAAGTGTTATCAATCACCACCTAATCTTGCACAAAGGCACAAGATAACTATAAGGCATACATCAAACACTTTTATGTAAGGGACAAGGGATGCATTATTTTACATACACAACATAGGAGGGGATTTCATTATATTCCAGAATCAAACACATTCTACATACTTGATACAATCTAGATCTAGCCTGCTATCATCGTGCAACTTACAAAAGGGAAACCTAGGGCACGGAACACACACATGCACACAAAGAACTATATGGAGTTTGAGATGTAGTGCAACTCTCAATTGTAAGTTCACTCTTTAGATGACCATCGAGGTCAATCTGAATCCACATTCTACATCTTTTTATTAGATTTGACATGGTTTATGGACATGTATAGGTAGACTTTTGTTTTTCAGGTTACATGTATGATCGACAGTCTAACAAAAAAATTCATAGTGACAAAGAGTGAGTAGAAGTGAATATCCTTTGACCTAGAAAATACCGAGTCCTAACATCCGAGCGGACACATGCACCCAGATCAATCACTAACACTTGGGGCACTCTTATCCTCCCATGGACACTTGTGTCCCGCATAGTTACGTACTTCTAAATCTTCATCAATCCATTATGACGTTGTTCCCAGATTGTTCCAAAGAGATACACACCCTGATCACTCCTAGATCACACAAAATAAGTCAAGTCTTCTTCTTCCCTTCACTTTCTTAGGGTTTTACATTATTGAATGGTTAGTGCTTACACAATATTGTACTTAATTACCTACATATCATTTATCACACTAGTTACTCAAATGAAGATTTAATACGACTTAGATTAAATCACAACCAACCCAAGTAGAACCACTAGCTATAACTCGATTGTGAAACAAATCCTTAAGTAGAGTGTACCTTATACAAAAATTGTTAGTGAGGGATAATGATAGAAACATGAAGAATGGCATAAAAGTAAGAAGAAGATGCCAAGAAGTTACAAAAGTGCAAGAGGAGGAGGAAGAGAAAAAATGAAAGGAGTAGAAGGTTGAGTAATAAAAATAAGCAAATGCATAACTCGAAGAACAAAGAGTCGTGGAGAAAATAAGAGCCACAAAGAAGAATAGTGAAGGTAAAAGAGGAGATATAGAAATGAGAAAAAGAGATGGAAAGTTGAGATAGAATAATAAGAGAAAGTAAATCAACAGAAAAGAGGTAAAGAACATAGAACAAGACAAGAAGAAAGAAAAAGAGAGCAACACGAAAGAGGAAGATAACAATAAGAAAGAGGAACAAGAACAATACAAAGAAGAGAGCAACAAGAAAGAAGAAGAGGAGAGAATAGAAATACAAAATGCCACAAAGTATAATTAAGAGTAAGAGAAAAAGGCCATGGATGCACAAAGCAAGCACTCGTAGAAGAAATTACGCTAGTGGATGTAAAATCTCAAAAGGTCATAACGTAGGTAACATCGCAACCCAAAAAAAGGTAGAAAACACACAACTAAAATCATAAGGAGAACATGTATAGTAAATTAATGCACAATTGCTTCCATTAAGTGCTACGAAGCCATAACATCAAGTGTCAACAACAATCTACAAAATAATTTGAGGAAAGGGACATGTAAACATTTTGGTGGGCATCACAATCAACTATGCCAACATTAAAATACAAATTGATCCTCCCCTCATGACACGTCTACACGGTAGCCCCCAAATTTCCCAATAAGTATGCAAGCTACCACTTCTCAAGAATTAGTGAAACCATTTAAGTAGATTTGGAGAAATTATTATTACAAATGTAGATTAAAGTTATGCATACAATACATATGAATATTGGAGCAATTGCACTTCAAATGAAACAATAGAAAACAACATTAGAGTCAACTACATAGGAAATCTCAAATATTAAATTGAAGGTAATTTTCTACATATTTTCACCAATACCACATGTGAGAAAATAATGAGAAAACAAATGTAGTTAACTATGCTTGTAGGTAAACTAGTGGACAATTGTAAAGAGAATGATATTGTGAAGAATCTCAAAACACACGAGGATCAAACCAAGAAGGAGGTGAAGTATTTAGAACTCATCTTAAAAGAACATAATAAGATGCTAAATAGACCAAGGCACGAGAAAAATAGCTCACTTTTGAGCTTTTGGATTAGAACACTCAGGTTGTAAAACACAATGAACGATAAGAAAATGGATATCGATATGGGCAAGACAATGCAAGGTAAGATTTTAACTAAATCTAATGATCAAGAGATGGATAAGGCATTACAAATATCCCCGCAGCCTTGAGACAATATCGGTGACAAATTGTGAGATTGGGAGTGCAACACACCTCATAATACATTTGTTGGAGTTCGGATTAAAGAATGTGGGATCATTTGGAAACATTGCAACAAGACATCCATATTGCCATCACTCTCCATGTGATACAAACGATGCCAAAGAGGATGATTTGTATGAATTCATGCAAGCATTATCATAGTTGTAAATTTACTTTGGCAGATTGAATGAGGCACTTGCAAATTAGAACATGTACAAAAGAGACTTGAAAACATTTATCCTGTGATGAAGATAATAAAGAATACCCCACAATATTTCATACCACAAATTCTATTACACATACTTAAAGAAACTCTCATAATGCCACCACCACCTTTCACTCTATTCAATTAACCAAAACAACCTAAGCAACAACCATAAGGAAAATTACCAACACAATTTGCAATATGTAATATAAATTTCATTGAAGTATAAGTGTGCAATTTTGTTTGGTATCTGTAAGAAAACCGTCATAGATTGAAAATTATATGGGCAGTCTATGAGGGATTTTCCACATATTGAAAACCCAAAAGCATAGTCATTTGGAAAGTCTACATAATTAAAAAAATTGAATGTGCATACTTTCTTTGCATCTGAAAACTCTAAGGTGTGAAATAGATGGCTTATGCCCGACCATGATTCCTATGGTGTTACTCCATCAAGAGCCATAGTGGGAACTATGTTTAGTAAATAAAATGTCATTTTAGCTACTTCCGCCCAAAAAAATTTTGATAAACATGTATCATCAATCATACATCGCACCATATCCATGATAGTACAATTTTTCCTTTCAAAAATATTTTGATGTGTGATGAGGAGCCATTTGATGAAAAATGCCACATGTTTTCAAAAAATCATTGAACTCATTGTTGGTGTTTTCTCCCCCTCAATCTAAGTGGAGTGCTTTTATTTTCCTACTGACACTGCTTCAATAAGGGCCTTGAACTTCTTGAAAGTTTAAAATCTTGGTCTTTTGTAGAAAGACAATATATCGAAATTTTTCTTGAAAAATCATCAACAAAGAGCATGAAATATTGAAACCCATAGTGGCTAGGTCTCATTGGTCCACACAAATTGGTATGCACCAAATCAAGTTTTTCCTTAGCCTGAAATGTACTATGTTTGAATGGTGCTCGTGTTGTTTTCCTGCCAAAAATGCTGACATTTATTTGTACCCTTTTTAGAGGTGGTAAACCCCTAACCATGTTGTATCGATGAAGTGTGTCAAGATAGCCAAAACTCACATGTCCAAGTCTTCGATGCCATAGTTGAGCTGATGATGTATCCTTGGCTACAAGTGCTTGATCATTTCATTGAACAAAATCCAACTGAAACATTCTTCCCACATTTGAAGCTTTTGTAACAATTTTCGAGCTTCGTGACTTATCTCAAATTAGGCACATTTTTTTACCGCCTTTACAATCAAATTCAATTTTGAGATTTTGATCTAATAATTGACTTATGGATAATAGATTTTTTGTTAAACCAGGGACATAAAGAACATCTGTAATTTTACAATTATGTTGCCCAAGTGGTAGTGAAATGGAACCAATTCCTTCAACATTGTAAGATGTATCATCACCCAAAGAGACATGATTTTTGGTGGGTGTTTTACTCATTGTGAACAAACCAATCTTTCTTTCATGTCATGTGTCAAGTTGCACCCGAATCCACATACCAAATTTGATTTGTAGAATTAGATACTTCATTTGACTAAACTGAATATAAGAAGTCATCATCATCAAATTGATCTTCTTGTTTGGCTACATTTCCTTGTTGATTTGGTTTCTTTTTCCACTTTTGATTTTTTTCCCTGTTTACTCGTTGTTGGCTTGATTTTGTTTATTGGTAATTGATCATTTTACCACTTGATTATCCTTGTTGGAATGTGTTGTACCAATAATTTTTTAGCTCATGTCCTTTTCGACCACAAATAAGACATTTTTGTTGGTCCTTTTGGACTTATTGAGTATTACCTTGCTTCTGAGGTTGTTTACTAGACTTAGATTGTTTTTTTCCTTTTTGATTAGAAGCAAGTGCCTCGCTTTCTTGATTCAGTGGTTGAGTGAATAACTTCCTCTTGTTGTAGCATATTCATCAAGTCTTCAAAAGTTGTTGTTTGACCAGTTATGTTTAATGTGGTCACAAAACTCCCATAAGAAGGAGGAAGTTATATCAATACTATAGGCACGAGTGACGTGTCAGTTACATCTTCTTCCAAAGCTTGAAATGAAGCACGAAAAGTTGCTACTCTTCTCAAAAACATTTCAACTTTTTCAGTTGGTTGCATTTTCAAGTTCAATAGTTGACTCTGGAGATGAAGTATTGTGTTCTTATTTTTTGACTCATATATTGTTTTCAACTTGTCCTAAGATTTTTTTGTTGTTGTGGTCTCAAGAATATGAGGTTGTACCTCATCTGAAAACTAAAGAATATTATTAACTTTGCTATTTTATTTACATGATCAAATGTAGCTTGTTGTGTAACATCTATTGCAAATCTTGTTAATGTACCAGAAACAATGAACCATAGATTCTCAAAATCAAGTTGTACAAGAATTTTTGTTTTCTATGTTGGATAATTATCGAACAACAAAAACTTGAGAATCGGAAAAAGAATTGTTAGTACGAGAATCACAAAGACTCTAAATGCTTGCAACCAGATGGGTTGAGACTCTCAGTGTGATTGCACAACATGGATCATCTCTCAAAGTGTGGGACCTTGCAAGTTGAGAGAGCTCTCTGGATTAAGGTCGGTTCCTATTCCTCTATTCAGGTGCACACAAATATATTGCAGAGGATCTATTCTAAATCTACTCTATTCTACCAAGGAGACAGGGTTGAGGAGATGCAAGAAAATAAACTAAGCTAACGAGGTGATGCACCAAAGGAATGTTAGACCCTCGTTTTGCAGTTTAACATAGACCACAAAATGCAATACAAACACTATGCATAGATGACCAAATTGCAATAAGAGATCAAAGAGACAACAACGAATACATGAGAGAGTCGATGTTGGGCCCCTGGAATGACTAAGTATGAAGGTGCGTGGGTATGTGGGACCCCAGTTATAGAAGGGTGCGTAAGGCAAAAGCGCGCAGGAGGGAGAGTTAAGGAGGCATATGGTTCACACGGTGCGTGAAAGGAGGTTTGGGACTTATCCGATTTAAGCAAAAATGTAGAACACATGAAAAGCGTGATCGGTTACACGCAGATAAGATGCCATCCTGGAAATAGGTGGCCCAAGAAAGAGCATGCCAGTGAAGGAATCTTCTAGAAGACCATCATGAGATGGAGTGGAGAGCTCAAGCCTGAGGAAACATGCTTGTTGAAGGACCACATTCGACACTTGGCGATGGATCTGAGGCTATGGCAAGGCAAGTTGGAAGCACGAAGGTGATAAATATAAGTGCCCGTGGACCAGAAAAGAGGAAAAGATACGAGGAGAAAAGAGGATGAAGATACAAGGAGAAAAGAGGACGAAGATACGAGGAGAAAAGAAGATGAAGATATGAGGAGAAAAGAGGATGAAAAGATAGACATAAGAGGAGAAGATAGGAGGGATACACAAAAAGAAAGATAACATGGGTGAGGCTCTGCAGGGTTACTGCGAGTGGAACTTTGATGTAGAAAAGAATGTACTAAGCTTAGCATTGTAATTTCTTTTTCTCTTTGGCATAGTTATACAAGCCTAGTGATGTGCATGACTACGGTCTACCCTCTATGGCTCTTGTAATGAAACGATGAATACAATGAGGTTACCTATTGCAATTAGATATGAATATCAGTGGGTTTTATGTATATTTCATTCATAGAAGTTCTCTTTCCTTTCATGCTATGAATGAATGGTTGTATCTCTCTTTCCATTATAATATATGTTATGGAGTCTTTTAAAACACTGGTCTGAAGAAACTACAAGGATCTGGAGGCCATTCTAAGCCCTATGATTCTTGTATGTCTAAACTTCATTCCTAAATACTCTTATACTACTCATAGATGAATGCTTCCCACTAGAACTCACATAAAAGAGAGACTCGGCACCGCGCATGCCTCGGGTGAGCACTCAGCTTCTACTGGGTGATAGTTCGGCATGCATGGGATTCCTTCCTTTTATAGTGGGAGTAAAATTGACTACATCTTGGTTCCGTTGCTGGGACCTCTTTTTGAAGTTCTAGTGGGATATAACATGCATCATGATCTGTGTAAAGAGTAATGACTGATCAGTTAACATTGCAAAATGTTGAATCATTGTTTAAGAGCATGCAGGATGAATTTTCCCAGAGATTCAACATTGGACCTGAGTTTGATACACGTATATGGGTAAAGGAGAATCTCTACCATGATCTATATGAGACTTTTTTCTGCTACTTCCCAGTAGAGTTATTTGGGTGGCTTTCAGCCTATGCATCTAGATCAAGTTGGCATTATGGATCACGGATATGGACCAAAGAAGACTACCAAAAGTTGCAAGATGTAGATCTAATGTGGACCCGTCTTGTAGATCACTGGTGGGGAGGAGTACTAGCTAGCTACACTCTGGAATATTCCATTTCCACGTATTCTTGTCTAGAGGTTGTTGAGTTTGATTTTCTACGAGAACCTAGGGGATTGTTTCTACATGTTATTCCTCTAGCTATGAAGATATTGATGGTTACCATGAGTCTAGAGGTGCTCCCAATGGCCGGCTAAAACGTTCTGAGCACTAGGTAAGGAAGCTCGGGTGGAGGAAGATGGCAGATGATATGATAGAAAAGGAGAGGGAAGAAAGATGGCTCAAGTATGGCGAAGTGCATGAAAGGGAGATTACTAGACAACGCAAGGCTGATAGTGTGATGGATTCATGGAGAAAGACATTGTGGGAAGGAGACAAGGTTCACGCAGAGGATGTGAAACTGAGCGATCTATGCTACCCCATCTTGGCAAGCGCGTAAGGGAGACCCCTTTGGCTTCTAGCAAGAAGAGCTTGTCACATGAAGAAAGGAGAGTCATTGGCACATATCTCAACCCACCTAGTGACCAAGCCCTGGTGCTTGGTTTTCCCGAACTGGAAGGAAGAAGTATTGATCCATTTGAAACTAGTGGAAGAGACAGATCCATGCTTAGGAGATATAATTTTACATTCCCTTCTTCTATGGCTACACATATTCCAGTATTCGAGAGGAGTTTTTGGACAAGGGGAAAGTGTACAAGCTTTTGGTTTTGCATCAGGGAGTGGCATGGGACAAAGTAAAGGTAGCGGGTGCCATCATAGACCATTGGTGCATAGTTTAGTGGGACCGTGGGGGTGCTTGGCACAACTCCTACATGCCCTATTAGACCTAGTGGTTCTAGTGGATCTGGTGGCTCTGGAGGTACAAGACCCGGTGGACCTGGTGGATCAGGTGGTGGAGGAAACACCGGAGGGAACCAAGGCTCTGGTTCAGGACAAGGACCCCAGCCACCACCTCAAGTATTCTTTGAGATGTCTCTACATTTTCCAGATTATAGGGGCATTGAGGATGCTATAGAACATGTTCACAAGTGTGAACTACTATGGTGTGCGAAAGGTATCACAACCCCAGAATGAAAGGCTAGTCAATTTGCAACCATGTTACAAGGGCACGCGCATAGCTGGTATAGAAAGTATGACCCTCATCAAACGGTGGTGGATTACATTGCCTTAAAGAATGCATTCCTGGCAGAGTTCCACATTCCTGAGTTTGAGCAAAAAGCATTAGTGCTTTGAAGGAGATACAACAAGGAATGGCAGAGAGTGTGCGGGAGTATGATGCATGCTTTAAGACTCTCTTGTCTAAATTATCATATGATATACATCCTTCTCAACATGCACAGTGGTTTGTTGGAGGATTGATCACCCCTTTTAGAAGGGCCTTGTCTCATAAGACTTTTACATATCCGTGCGAAGCATTGGAGGTTGCCTTGCACGCCAAAGCTATTGGTAGTATTGATACTGGAGTTAGCCCGTTCTTGGAGGCTCAAATTGCTGCTATGGCTAAGCAGTTGGAAAATCTATCTGCGAACTCGGTCCATGAGACTCGCAGTGGTTTGTGGTGCATAGATTGTGAAATAGAGGGGCACGTTAAGGATAATTACCCCGAGGATGGTACGCGCTGTGACATTAGATTATGAAATCTGTCATGGGGACCATGATGCCAGTAGATGTCCCTTGCTACAGCGCGCGATCAGGAAGAATGTATCCTATTATTGCAAGATTTACACCTCCACAACCCATGATACTAAAGATTATAGGCTCATTGATCAGATACATGAGGCCATTGATCATGGGGTGTGCCAAACCAACATTTCCAAGTGGTTCTAAAAATGATGATCGCCATTATGAGGAGCGCGCAGATGGAGGCACGCATGGAAGAGGTTTTGAGGAGGATTCCATGGATGAGGTAACCGCAGAGGAAGGAGTGAGTTCCCATGAGGACATGTTTTAACTATGGATCTACAGAACATTACAAGCATGAGTGCCTAGACTTGTTGCAGTGCTCATGGTGTGGAAAGAAGCATAAGTATGAGGAATGCCCAGAATTATTTGAGCATATGAATCAACAACACAAAAGGACAAAGGCACTACGATGGTCAACATCAAGAAGGCAGACATAAAATGGATGCCTCGGGTAACACGAGATGAAGGTTTGGATCCTTTCTTGGTAACAACAAGGGCGAAGCCATGTGCGCAAGGGAAGTACCAAGACGAAGAACTGGTTTGTAGGGAAGAGGTCGTTCATGGAAAGTATCCAAACCCCACGCATCGAAGAAGATATATCGAGACACCATGGATGTTATTCGAAGCTTGCGAGGGAGATCCAAAGTGTCAAAGGAGCAATCCGAAAGGAGGAACAAGGAAGGAGAGTCGAGATGCAAAAGGATGACTGGATGAGGTCAAAGAGGTGTGTAAAATGCTAAGACATGAGAGCATCATTCCTTTGCTAAGATCCTAGTTGAGAAATAAGGTACCATGCACCGGAGAAGAGAGCGAGAGACAGGTCTTGCACGTGAACCTTCCCCCTCACAAATTTCAACTATGATAAAGAGATTACAATGAATGCAGTTATGGATGGATGGCTCCACAGCAATATACTCATTGACACTCGGCACAAAGGTTAATGTTTTGACTTTAGATGCATGGCATCAGATGGGGAGACATGCATTACAGCCATCTTCAAATTTTTTGTATATGGAAAACAAAACTAAGGCAATGCCCATCGGTGTCTTGAAGGATGCAACTATTACTATCCAAGGAGCCAAGTTTACTGGGGACTTCAAAGTCTTGGTGCTCGCCGAGGTGGAAAATTTCCCAGCACTACTTGGGTACCCTTGGTGTTATAAGAACAATGTAGACCTCTGGTTCAACAAAGGGTACATCAATTTTGAGAACAAAGAGGAGCGGGTCATTATACCCCTAGTTGATGGGAAGTCAACACCCTACATTGAACCGTTGGGAGAAGAGGTTCTGGACAAGATTTATGTGTGCTCAATCAGAGACCCTGAGATGGTACACCCTATCAACGAGGTTATCCAATTTGAAGATGCTCAATCAGTGAGTGATACCACTAGTCTGGCATGTGACAATTGGGCACATGGGACATATAAATTAATGGGACGGTAGTTGAGAGGATCGGTAACCAAGGTAACAAAGGCATGCACATTTGGCACCTTGGAGGGAAAGAACTACCCAAGTACTTAGGAGGAGCCTTCCCTGAGATCTTTCTGTAGGAGATAGAAGCTTAGTGGAAGAACTAGAAGGAACGAAGGGAGATACTTGAGTTACATCTTGCTCAAAGCACATCGATTCGTTGGTGGGCCATGGATCAGGAGATCCTTTTAGAGTGGCATGAGGTAAGAATTTCTCTCTCTGTCAGATTTTCTAGAAGTAATATACCCACCATCATCATGGAGTACCATGGGAAGGAGCCCACCCCTTTCCATATCCAGGAGTGTGAACGGGTGTAGAGAGAAGGCACAGAGGCCTTACCACCATCCCTCTAGGTGCACAATTTGTATTCTACATTGCAGGGTTGTGTGCACAAATGGTACATTCATTTGGAGACATGCCGCCAGACAAGGAATTGGTAAGATCTCGCGGCCGATCTTATTCAAGCCTTTGAGTAACGAAGTACCAAACCATCGGTTGATAAGGCCTTGCAAGGTAGCAATTGCCTTACTAAGGGGAATAGTTCCATAGTGCAAGATAAGTTGTTGGAGTTACTAGGTGAACTAATATTGGAGGCGCACTTGAAGAGATTGAAGAAACAAGAGTTACACTTGAGCGCACATGCTTGGAAAAGGAGAAGGGAAAGCTAGTATATGTGATCAATGGAGAGGAACCAGAAAGTTTAGATGTTAACCATTACGTATGGATGCGCAAAATTTGTGGATAGTGTAGATGCCCACTTGCATGCTTACCATGAGCCATTAAAGACAAAGAAAGTTAACATCTGCTCGGAGAAGAACCTAGGAAGCTATTATTTGAGATTATTGGATGGAGAAGGAAGTATTAAATATCATTGATCTGTTTGCATGAATTCGAGGATTTATTCCCACGTGGGTACCATGAGCTAAAAGGCATCCACCATTCCTTAGGGGAGATGAGGATAAAACTGAAGGAAGGTGCGTGCTCATTTAGAAAAAGGCACTACTAGATGAATCCCAACTTACGCATGAAGGTTAAGGAGGAGATAAACAAGATGATAGTTTCTGGGATCATTGAGGCAGTAGAAGAATCAGAATGGATAAGTCTGATGGTAATTAGCATAAAGAAAGATGGGTAGATTAGGATTTGTGTGGATTATAAGGAACTAAATGCAATTTGTGTCATTGATCCATTTCTGACCCCCTTTACTCAAGAAATTTTGGAAGGAGTCACTGGGCACGAAATCTATTCCTTTACGGATGGATTTTTATGATACCACCAAGTCCAGATTGCAAAGGAGGACTAGGAGAAGACAACTTTTTCCGCCGAGTGGGGAAGTTTCACATATACGGTCACGCCCTTTGGGTTGAATAATGTGCCTGTTGTCTTTTCGCGCATAGTGGTGTAAGCATTCCAAGACTTCATTCATAAGTTTCTTCAGGTTTACTTAGATGATTGGACAAAGATATGGTTTGGTTAAGGACCATTGTGACAACTTGAGATTAATGTTTGAAAGGTGTAGGCAATTGAGGATATCCCTCAACATCAAGAAGTGTGTGTTTGTTACACCCTTTGGGACTTTATTGGGGCATATCATATGTAAGGAGGGCTTCATTGGTAGATCCCGCTAAATTTGTATTTATTGTGGGGTTAAGGGAGCCTACTAGCCAAAGTGCAATGCATAGATTCCTTGGGCATATGGTATATTAATAAAAATCATTAAGGGGTATGCCAAAGTACCTTCCATTGGGGAAAGGCGTGGCGAGAGGGTGTTTGAAACCTTAAAAGATAGGCTTATTACCGTGCCTATTTTATGATTTCCCTCTTGGGACAAGCCCTTCCATGTCCATGTAGATGCCTCAGGAACCACCATTGGGGTAGTACTTGCATAACCAAGTGAGGGGATTGTTGATCATCCTCTCTGTTTTCTGCAAGTAGGAAGTTAACACCAGCAGAGAGAAAAATTATACCACAACCGAGCACGAGGCATTGTATCAATGATCTATGTGCTTTTCAAATTTTGACAAGATGTCTCTGCCAACACCCTTTGTATTCTACACCTGACCACATGACATTAAATTATTTAGTGAACAAGCCCGTTCTTCAAGGGTGCATATGTTGATGGGTGTTGTTGTTTCAACAGTTTGAGTTCACTATTGTAGTGAAGCCCGAAAAAAGAAATTGTGGACCTAATCATCTATCAAGAATTGATTCAGGAGAGGATGTGCAAAGTATTGAGGAAGCAATGCCGACAGCGTAGCTTCGTTTAGATTATAGTGCACACCCTCGGATTTGGAAGAGATTGTTGTATTTTTAAAAGAAGGTGTGGCGCCGGATGGAATGAGGGCATTGGAAAAGAAGCAGTTGGCCATACGTGCCACGCCCTACCTGTTGATTAGTGGGGACTTATACAAATTGGGACGTGATGAAGTATTGTGTAGATGTGTGTTGGAGCATGAGCACCTAGCCATCATGGAGGAAGCACACGAGGAAGTGTGGGTGGGCATTACGCAGGTGATGCCACCGCACACAAGATTTTAATGGTAGGTTTATGGTGGGAAACCTTATACAGGGATTGTAGGGATTATTATAAAGCATGTGACCACTGTCAGCGCATTGGAAAACCAAGAAGGAGAGATGAAATGCCTTTGCGTCCTATTCCTAGCACGGAGCCTTTTGAAAAGTGGGTGATAGATTTTGTAGGACCTATTGCACTAGTAGCGCATAGGACTGGGTCACGTTATGTCATCACTTACATGGATTATCTCACAAGGTGGGCGAAGTAGCCCGACTAAATATTACATGGCAGCAATGCAAGGTTCCTATGGGAGAACATTATCACAAGGTATGGATGCCCTTTGAGTTTGACCAATGATAGGGGTACGCATTTTCTAAATGAGACCGTGAGGATCCTACTATCTAAGTTTATGGTGGCTCATCATAAGACTATGCCCTATCACCCACAAGAAAATGGAACTGCATGGAAGCATTCAACAAAATATTGAGTCATACCTTGACCAAAATCTGATGTTGGAAGACAGGATTGGGATGACAAGGTATTAGCAGTTTTATGGGCTTACAGGACTACGTATAAAAGACTAAATAAAGCCACACCTTTTCAATTGGTGTTTAGCATGGAAGTTGTTTTACGGTTGAATTTATGTTACCTTCTCTACGAATAGCATGCGCAGGAGGATTAGCCAATGAACAAGCACTGGAAGAAAGAATTGATGAACTAATGAAACTGGATGAAAGACGATCACTTGCCCGTTGGAGCCAAATAGTGGAAAAGGTAAAGCAAAAGGCTTGGCATGATCGCCATATTAGGAACAAGAAATTTTAGGTTCGGCAGATGGTGTTAATGTATGATTCTAAATTTCTACGCCATCCTAGGAAGTTGAAATTCCATTGGTTAGGTCCCTACACAATCTCATACATCCTTGATTCGGGCACGTGTCAATTACAAGCGTTGGATGGGACGAAGTTTCCTAGACACTTCAATGGCAGTAGGTTGAAGCCCTACTATAAATAAGTCTTCTTGGTGTTTGTAAATAAGGCAGTTTTGCCAGTTAGTTTAGAATTTTCCTTTATGCATTTTCCTTTCCTTGTGTTTCCCTTTCGCGTTGTTGTTTTGTTTTGCGCCTTGGGTACCGGTAACCTTATTGCTATTTTTGGAGGATTTATGAGTGCGTAGAGGACTGCACATTGTTTAAGTGTGGGGTGGAGAAAAGTGAAGAAGCACGTGATTAAAAGTACCGAGGAGGTTGTGTTGAAGAGCCTTGGTGAGTAGCCCGGTTAAAAGAGAGATGAAGAGAAAAGATAGAATGGTTGGTGCCAGGGTAAAGCTACTCGTAGATCCCATGTACAAAGGAAAAAGAAGCACATTTAAAGCAACATGAGGTAGGTGAAAGCAAGAATCGGATAGAAGTGCCTTCGGCATGGGTTGAGCGCACGTAAGTCTCCTGTCAGGTTGGTTTGTTTACACATCAGAAGGTTGGAGGAGTTTTCACGTAGGAAGGGCGTGTGAGTGAAGGCGCTAAAGATGAGCTTTGTTTTAAAAAGTTGCATTAAATGAACAAAGTATGGGGTAGGTAAAGTAGCATTTAATGACTAGAAAAAGGAAAAACTATAAATAGAGGGTTGGGGCACTCTCATTTTACTTTGTGAAAATGAAGAGTTGGGAATATAAACGAGCACTATAAGCTAGGGTTTTTCAGATTCGATCAAGTGAAAGATCTATGTGATTAAAAATGTGAAGAGCCAATTTGAGATTGTGAACCAGAAGGAAGGAATTACACGGGTGTGGAGAGAAGTGAAAATACACTGTCTTGTGAAGAATTTATCAAAGATAGGGTTCAGCAAACTAGGGCATGGGTTTAGAAGAATTGTATCGTGGATCTAAGATCGAAGGTTGGGAGAAGGAAAGTAGAGTAACAAGGAGAGGATTGGAGTGACACAATTACCTTGACCATGGCACCAAAGAAAGGAAAGGGCAAAGTGAAGGCTAAACAACCAGAACCCGAGGTAGATACAAATGAAGAATGGTATGTAGAAATGCAGTACCCTAACGGAGTGATGATGGGGAAGGAATGGGAGTCCCATTTGAGAAGCATACCAGTCAGTGACTATAATCACCACACCAGCACTATAGAGAAATAAATGGCATTAGAATTAGTACGCCCAACCAACAAGTAAACACCTGAAGGGTTGCCTATCTACAATGATGACGTAAAGGTCAAGTTTGGAGAAGACAAGGTTGCTACAACTTTATGAGTTGCCTTATTTTGGGAAGCCGATCACTTGTACCAGTGGTTGATGTCTCGGGTACATGAGGACTACTTCCACTTTGTTGGGCACAAGATGTGCATAACTCCCCAGTTGATTGCACAATTTATAGGCCTCATATGTGAGGGAGATAGCCTAGAAGATGACCTTAGCGATAAGGAGGCTATTCAGGAGACCGTCACAGAGTATGCCTATAAGAAAGGGTCGCGATATTATGACATCTCAGACATCAAGGACCCCGTTATGAAGATGGTCGCACACTTGGTAACAAAGTTGAATGGCCAAGAAAGATGGACGCAAGTCAACAAGCCATGGTTACATGTCTACAGGAAGATTGCAAAGGGGACTATTTACAACTTGTCCGCATACATTGCTGAGGAAATTGTAAAGTGTGCGAAGGAAGGGGATAGGATCCTCTTTGGCAATGTCCTACTCACCATAGTGTTTGCAAAAATTGGAGTGTTGGATGCACCAGATAAGTTTGTGTGGGAGTACCCAGCCAAGACCCTTCACCGTGAAGAGGTTCAAAAAATATGCATGTGATACAATGACAGCTCCCCACAAGGCATGGCTTGAAAAATGGTATACACGCTTGAGAAATGCATTCGGGGTAGAGTGGAGGATTCCTGAACAACTCCTAGCAGCCACACAAGGAGAAGCTGAGTTCGCGGTGTACCAACACTACTGCTTGGCGGGTTCAAACTTGTTGATGAATCATGGAGCCCTTGGTGCAAATTGCCTTTCACGTTCACTGCCTAGTACTTCCAAGTGGGAGTGAATAGATTTAAAGAATCAAAGAAGCTAAGGCTGGAGCTAGGAAAGTTGGACCAGGAGCACAGGGATATGAGGAAGAAACTGAACTATCCCAGAGGTGAGCGTACATACATGGAGAAGTACGTATCACATGAGATCCATATGACTAGGCCAATAACACTTCCTATCGCTGGAGGATCCGTGACACATGTATACATGTGCATAAGGCCAAAGTTTGAGAATGGTGCATATTTGGTGGATGAGATCTCAATACCTGAGGACCCCTTGGGAAAGAAAAAGCTAGCATCTAAGAAGAGGGGCAGAGGAGAGGAAGGAGCACCAAGTGTGCCGACTACTCAGACAGTGAGCATGCCTTCTACGAGTGCCAAGCCAAGCACCTATGTTCGGAGAAAGAAGTCTCTAGTAAAGGAGAAGACGTCGAAATAGAGGCACCCGAACAACCCACCACCATGGAGGAGTCACAAGAGGAAGAAGAGAAGGTAGAATATCCTGACCAGAAGACACCTCTCAAGAAGAAACAGAGGGTGGATGAAGAATCTAACTCGAGAGGTGACCGACAACTTGGAAAGATACATGGGAGAAGGAGAGGATGAGAGTGAAGAAGGTGGTGATGAGGAGGAAGAGCCAGAAAAAGATAAGGAACCTTTGGAACCTCATGTATTTAGTGTTTATGACTTGGAGGAAGAAAGTGGGGATGAAAAGCAAGAGTTCATATTCGCACGACGAAAAAGGTGCACAAGGTGATGAAGGCACTGAAGATACAAAGGCAGATGAGAGGGATGTCAAGGGGCAGAGAGCCATAGATTTTACAAAGGAGTAGATAACTGAAGTGACAGAGTGAGAAGTGAGGAAGATGCTTGAGGCCCTTATAGACCAGGAGTTAGAGCGTAGCACAAACATAGTGCTAAAGGAAGGGAAGGAGGAGAGCATTGAAAAAGGACATGACAGCCTAGGAGGCCCCACTTTGACAGTTAGCTTCCCCAAAGGTGCGCACTCGGGTAGAAGACCTCTGGATGCAAAATAGAGGCAGATAATGGGCTATGTGGATGATTCAAGGAAGGTTCTACGTGCATGATTCTAGAGCACAATACCCACCAAAAGACTTATAGCCATGGGATCATTCGAGAAGGAGGGTGTGTACCCCAGGACCAAGAAGATGCTTTCTTGGGCATTTGAATCCCACATCGACGAGCCAGAATTTGAAGTTTGCAAAAGGTGCTTATCATGCTGCTAGAGTCTAAGGGAGACAACCCCTTAGTAAATGCCCAGAGCTCTCGACGAGCAATTATGCATTGCTCTAAATAAGGTCGTGGTGGAAACAGAGGTGAGGCTATTCGCGTGGAACGACAAAGATAAGGGCTTTAGAGGGAAAGCTAGCCAAGGAGGAAGAGTTGGCTAAGGTGGCCAGAAGCTTAAAATAGGAGGAATTAATCAGTGTGCAGCTAAAGCATGAGCTCAAGGAGGAGAAGGCAAAGGTGCAGGAGGTCTACAAGAAAGTAGACTCAATAAAAAGTGCCATCATTTTGAAACACCCAGATCTAACGCCTATCCCCTAGAGGTACGCATCGATGCTGGAATGCCTAGAAGACTTAACACGCATCCTCACCATGGAGAGGTGACCCTTGGCATTGGAATCTGTGGAGGAAGTGGCTGCACACCTAAAGGAGGAGGACCGGTTAAAAGTGATAGCACTTGTTGCTGAGTACAGGATCAGTACTCATAGAAATCAAGGTCACTTCCCAGTCTGTAGAAGCCACATACGACACATGTGCGGATCGAGATAAGGTGGTAAGCTCTTTGGTTGCCACACTTGAAGTAGAGTTGAAGGAGTTTCAGAAAAGAACAAGGGGAATAGGGCAGAAAGGGACAAGGTTCTGGCTGAGGTAGAAAAGAAATCAGAGGCGATTGAGGCTTTAAGAAGCTCAACTAAGGCCCAGGCTGAAGGAACTGTACCCCCATATTACAAGGAGAATGGACAAGCTCACGGACCTGGGAAAGGAAATGGAATAAATTGTGGACACCTTAGGCACCTAGGGAGCTGGTCTAAGCTTTTATGAAGTAAGCACCTTGGTGGTTGACCTATGCCAGAAGGCGAAGGGTGAGGTAAAAGAATGGAACAAGCTAGAGGCAAATCTACGATGGGACTTTCCTAGCCTTTTGAATTAATGTCCCCCATTCTTCATTCTTTCCCCTATTCTTTCATTCCTTATTCATTTTTGTAATATTTTTCTACATCTTGGTTCCATTGAACCAACTTGCACCTTGGTCAAGTAGAATGTTTCTGAGGGTGGAGAACAAGTGTAGTGTGGGGTGATGTTGGGCCCCTAATATTGACTAAGTATGAAGGCACGTGGGCGTGCGGGACCCCAGTTATAGAAGGGTGCGCAAGGCAAAAGCGTGTAGGAGGAAGAGTTAAGGAGGCATATGGTTCGTGTGGTGCACGAAAGGAGGTTCGAGACTTAGCTGATTTAAGTAACAAAGGTAGAACACGTGAAAAGCATGATCGATTATGCGTGGATAAGATGCCAGCCTAAAAACAAGTGGCCCAAGAAAGAGCATGCTAGTGAAGGAATCTTCTAGAAGACCATCATGAGATGGAGTGGAGAGCTCGGGCCGAGGAAACATGCTCATTTGAAGGACCACATTCGACACTTGGCGATAGATTTGGGGGCATGGAAAGGTGAGTTGGCGGTGTGGGACGGTGATAAATACAAGTGCTGTGGACTAGAAAAGAGCACGAAGATACGAGGAGAAAAGAGGATGAAAATACGAGAAGAAAAGAGGACAAAGATACGAGGAGAAAAGAGGAAGAAGATACGAGGAGAAAAGAAGATGAAGATATAAGGAGAAAAGAGGATGAAAAGATAGACATAAGAGGGGAAGATAGGAGGGATACACAGAAAGAAAGATAACATGGGTGAGGCTCTGCAGGGTTACTGCGAGTGGAACTTTGATGTAGAAAAGAATGTACTAAGCTTAGCATTGTAATTTATTTTTCTCTTTGGCATAGTTATACAAGCCAAGTGATGTGCATGACTACGGTCTGCCCTCTATGGCTCTTGTAATGAAACAATGATTACAATAAGGTTACCTATTACAATTAGATATGAATATCAGTGGATTTTATGTATATTTCATTCATAGAAGTTCTCTTTCCTTTCATGCTATGAATGAATGGTTGTATCTCTCTTTCTATTATAATATATGTTATGGAGTCTTTTAAAACACTTGGTCTAAAGAAACTACAAGGATCTGGAGGTTGTTCTGAGCCCTATGATTCTTGTATGTCTAAACTTCATTCCTGAATACTCTTATACTACTCATAGATGAATGTTTCCCACTAGAACTCACATAAAAGAGAGACTCGGCACTGCCAAGCGTGCCTCGAGCAAATCTTCCTCATTTCCGCTGGGTGATAGTGCCTCGGGTGAGCACTCAACCTGTGGGTGATAGGCACAAGCAAGAAGCATAACTTGCACATGGGATTCCTTCCTTTTATAGAGGGAGTAAAATTGACTACGAAGAAACATCCATACACATATATATATATTATTGCTAAAAGTCGATACACTATATTACAAAGTAGCTTGAAGAAGCATAACTTGCATTATAACCCTAAGGAGATGTTAGAAAAGATCCACAAATCTCTTACGTGAACAAAAGAAGAAGGAATCAGGGTGCAAAATAGAAATGTCCAACCTTTTACAATGAGCCTCGACCCGCCTTTATAGATTCAAACATGCCTCAAGTGAGAAGAAGACAAGTGAAGAAAGCCGCTACAAAACTAGTTCAAAGTTCAACTACTATCATCAATTCCTCCTGCAAATATGCCCCAAATATTTCGTATGTCTACAATAATTACTCACTCGGCACCTCAAAGGAGGAGGAACAACAATGTTTTCCATGATCAAATCAAATCCAATCTAGTTGTTGAGGGCAAATAGATCTTGTATTAATGACACGAAGACACTTCTAAATTTTTCACCTACTTAACCTCTCCAAAATTAAATTTTCGATCTTCATGGCATAGGCAAGGCTAAGATCTTTCCAATGGTGCCATCAAGATTGTTTGTCAATTTTGAGCAAAAGGTTTTTGAAGATTTTTTCTTCCTTATTTCCTCTAATCGCACTCGAAGTTTGGGTTTTCTAGGGTTTATTTTCTTTTAGCACTAGTCGAGTCAAAAGATATGCCCATTTGAAATTTGAATCTTAAGCGTTTAGTCCATACAAAATGGCTACGAGAAAGGTTCGGGATATGAATCACCACTACCTCAAAACGCGAAAACCTCTTAAGTGTGGGTTCCCGTTATTATTTTTGGATTAGAGCTTTCCGACCCCCTTCTTTTAACCTTGACTGCTTCTGTTTGCTGGACACGTGGAGGGATGGTGCATCCCAGATCTTCTTCAAAGCTGCCTTTGTATTTTTCTTTTGAAACTAGAATGTTCATCCGCCATATGCAAGCTATTATTCGCTGGGATTGACACGTAGCTTCTTCCACAATTTTCCTCATGTTTCTTCATGTTTTGGCTAAGTATCCATTTGTTCGGCGATGGCGTCTGGACTAATAGCTACTTTTCCCAATTCGGGATCTTGTCATATATTGACTTTATACGGCTGTAAAACTTCGAGTGGGATTTGGTTTACCAAATCTATAACCAGACTAGGGACACGCGGAGGCCCTTTTGAAAAACATTGGATGTATCTTCCTACAGCTTTAGAAGTTTACATACGGTTCTTGTACGCAGTTTGGAAACCTTCCCCAAATTTTACTCTCTAATTAGCGTCGTGTTTACAAATGCTAAGGCCATAAATGTCGAATAAGCACCCTTCAGGATGGTTTTGACATCCGAAACCTTCCCTCAACATCCGCATTTTATCTCTACTTTGACTATTCAACCTACTTGATGAAATTCAACCTTTCCACCATGTCCCTTTCTTTGGACCTAGGACACGTGGAAGGTCCGCGCTCATTTAGAAACCCGCTCAGGATTTTTCCTTTGAAGGAGCGTCGGGTTGACACATGGAAGCTTCCGCAGACTCTTGGACTTTTCAACGGTCGTTCCTACTTTCTCGGCCACGAATACGTGGCAAGATGGCACATGTTTGGGTCTTCTCTTTTGGATCTAATTTTGGAGATGCAAGAAGGTGACCCATGGTTACTTCTACTAGCACCTTTATACTTAGTCTTTTTTTAGGCCCGCCTCTATCCACCTTTTGACTTTTAGTTGTTGACTTTGCCCCTCTTTAGTCCCACAACCTCGGAACATGTGGAGGCTTGGTTTGTTAGAGTTTTCCCTTTTGATTCAATCTCTTGAGGTGCGTCGTTTAGACACTTGCTCACGACTTCATCCACTTTGTCTCCTCCATACTTAGTCATTTTTAGGGCTCGTTCTGAGTCATTTCAGAGCCCTGATGACTTCAAGCCTTCACCATTTCTTTTCCTTTGAGCCTCTAGTTTCTTTGACACTATCTTCTCCTTCCCAACCCTTCTTTTCATTTTAGAAGACCTGGCTCTATGCCTGGTTAATGAATGGAACTGCTTGCTGAATTTGAAGCACTGAGTTCACTCGATGAGCTATTTTTTGAATTTCTTCTTGCACGGGGTCGTTTGATCTTTGGTGAGGCCTTCTATCACTCCATTATAGAGTCCCACTATAACTTATTTGTAGGATTTGAACGTGATTTCTCTGGTTTCTTCTATGCGGGGTCGTGGCTGATCAATTTTGTTGGGGAACAAAATAGTGGTAATAATTTGGTGACACATAGGGGCCTCTCCACCGCACTGCCGCTAGATGAAGAGATCAATAGCCTTGAAGCATCCATTGGGTGTGGAGTCAAGAATGATGGCTGATATTGATCCTACCTTTGATTCGTTGACTTCAGTCTCCAAGCGTGAGAATCCATTCGTGAGCTCCGATAGGCTTTGTACTCTCAATTTTCATAAGAAATCTTGAAATAAGGCTTCTAAGAGTAGAAAATTGCTTTGACTTGGGGCTTTCATACTGTTCCTAAATGGACTATTTCAAAGACGGCTTTTTAGTTTTCTCTTTCATTTGTTTTATTTTGAAATAACAACTATTACAGGAAACTATGGGTCTCTCTCTGCCATGAATACTGAAAGGGATAGCATGTTCACTTGGAGGCACATTGAACTATGTACCAACACAACCTAGAGCAACAAAGATCCTATGCCATGACACTTAGGAAAACAAAACTACCCTACAACAAAAAAATGTGCATACGCACTTAGGGAAATTAAAATCCTATGCTAATATTTACAGGGGTGGAAACCTCCAAATCAGTAGAAATGTTTGAGATGGATCTCGTTCACTAGGATCTGTAATTTTCTTTGATACTTCGCCAACCAATTTAGCCAATTGGAAAACATTGCTACACTTGCACTCTGTGATCATGTAAGGGCCACTCCAGATGGCATCAAATTTGGAGTGTTTTCTTGGCTTTTCTCGATCTGCATCCCATTTTAGAACTAAGTCCCCTTCTGAAAGGTCCTCATTCTTTCCTTCTTGTCAAAACTCTTTTTTATCAATGTCTTTGATCCTTTTCCATGACTTGTATTGCATGCTCTCTTGCCTCTCCTACCTCCATCAGCTCTGCATACCTGATTGCCATGGGTTCAAACTCAGCTAGCTCTAACTGTTTCATGAGTTCCAAAGTAGGCAATTCCAATGAGATGGGCAATACTGCCTCTTTTCCATATACAAGCTTGTATGGTGAGCTCCTTGTGGATCTTTTGGATGTGACCCTATCAACCCATAGAGCTGATTTGAGCCTTGTATGCCAAGTCCTCTGATTTTCATCAAGATTCCTTCGATAATCCATAATAGGTTCTTATTTGTGGACTCTGCCTTGCCGTACCTTGAGGGTAATAATTTGATGAGGTCTGAGATACACACCATTCCTAACTACCCATTCAGTGATCCTTGTACCAAGGAATGCCAATGCATTATATGATATAATAGTGGCAGGGACTCCAAACCTAGTGGCTATTCCTTCATAAAAATCCAAGATGTTGGATTCATTTGCTTCTTTTAGTGCCACTGCTTCAGTCCACTTGGTGAAATAGTGCAGCATGATGAGTATCTACTTATGGCCTTGGCTTGAATTTGGGTTAATCACCCCAATGAAGTCTAGTCCCCATTGCATGAATGGTTGTTCCACTGAAATGGGATGAAGGGGCAAGGCTACTAACTTCTCCTTTCCTATGAAGAATGCACATTTTTACACTTCTTGATCCATGAATAGCAGTCCCTAAACACTGTAGGCCAATAATAACCAGCTTTCATGATCTTGAGAGTTGTTACTCGAGGGGAAAAGTGACCTCCTACTTCTCCATCATGGAATTCATGCAACACTCTCTCAATCTAGCCTGTCTCAATGCATCTTAATAGAATACCATTGATATCCTTCTTAAACAAGACACCACCAACAAGCACATATGGGATAACTTGTAATTTGAAGTATCTTCTCTTTGCCTTGTTCCATTCTAGAGGGCACAAACTTGTTTGAAGGTAATGCACCAAGGCTTGGGTCCAACATGGAGCAGGTGCATCATTAGCTGGTTGTTCTTGATCATTTTGTAGAAAAAGGACAGCCTCCTTTTCACCTACTAACTCAGCCTGATGCTTGGAGGTGAGCTGTTCACAGAGTCCCTTGCCTCTAACCAGTTTGGTCACCTTGATCTCAATGTCATATTCCATTACTCGGGTGATCCAACCTACCCTCTTCTCATTCAAATCCTTATTTAAAAGGAAGTCCTTAACACCAACATGAGATACTAGCAGTTGAATCTTGTTATTTAAGACCAAGTGTCTGAACTTCTTTAAGCTCCTAATAACAACAAGGACATGTTTTTCAATGAAAGAGTATTTTACCTCGTAGTCCTCCAAGCTCGATCAAGAAAGCTATGGGTTGCTCTAAACCTTCATTTTTGGGCTAGACCAAGATGGCTGAGATGGTGTCTGACCCTCCAAAAGCATATAACATGAAGTCTTTTGAGAAGTCTTGGTTAATAGAGTTAGAGCCTATGATATTGTGAGCTTAATAGCCTCAAAACTCTCTTTGCCCTATATTGTCCATTTAAATACAAGACTCTTCTTTAACATCAAACGTTTTATGTTGTGGCAATGGAAGTGTCCAGATGGCTTCAACTCTTTCAGGATCAATTGCTAACCCTTCTCTAGAGACAATGTGGCCCAACAGTTTCCCTTCATGAGCCAGAACACACACTTTTTGGGTTTAATGACACCCCAAACCTTCTACATCTCTGAAATACATGTCTAAGGTGAAAGAGATGGTCTACAACATTTTTTGAAAAGACAATGATATCATTTAGGTATGCCAGGGACTATGTTGTTGATCAATCATTTGAATGCCATATCCATAGCTTGCTGAAATGTTGCTCTAGCATTTGATAGTCCAAATGGCATTTTCTTATAAGAATATGTACCCCATTTGGTGGTGAAGGCTATCTTGAATTGATCTTCTTCTTTCACCATTATTTGGTTATAGCCTGAATACCCATCTAACAATGAAAACCTCTCAGAACCAACTACAACTTGTAAGATTTGTTCCATTGATGGAAGTGGGTAGTGGTCCTTAAGTGATGCTCTGTTTAGATCATGAAAGTCCACACAGGCCTGATTTCTCCATTTTTCTTTCTCACAGGTACCAAGTTACCAACCCAACTCGAATGCTTGATAGGAAAAATGATACTGGCCTCAATTATCTTGTTCAATTCTTCTCTCATGAGAGGCTCAATGTGGGGATTTATTGGCCTTTACTTTTTTCTGAAAAGCTTAGCTCCTAGGTCCAACTCAATGGTGTGTAGTGCCAGCTTTGGGTTGAAACCTCTTAAATCTTTATAAGTCTAGGCAAAGGCATCTGGAAACTCTTGACAGAGTTGAACAAATTCAGATTTTTCTTGTTGAGTGCTTACCCTGCTAATCTACAATGTTTTGCCTTCTTCTATAAAAATAGGTTCTGAATCTTCACCCTTTACCTAAATATTTGCCTTCTCTTTTCGGAATTGGTCATTTGGGTTGAAGATTGATTCCAAAGTGACAAGACCCTTTGGTAGTTTGTTGGTCCTTAACTATACCACTTGATCTCCATATTGTTGCTCCAATATGTCTTGATTCTTGGAGGAGAACTCACTTCCTCTTGTAGAAAGTTGACAATTTTTTGATCATTTTCAAAGACTTGCCAACTTGTGTTATTTTCTGGGACAACTGGCCTTACAACTAGCTTGATATGGGGTTGATGCTTATCATTCTTGATACTCTCCACAACATCAAATGTTGCCCCAATTGTTTCAATATGTCTGTTGCTTCATTCTTCTTCCTTGGGATGGAATTAATGTTGAATGCCTCAAAATATTCAATGAGGTCCCATACCCGGTTCTTGTAATTATTTAATAGGTCATTCTTGGCAGCATTTTGTCCTCGGACCTGATTAGCAACTAGTTCACTGTCACCAAACACTTGTGTTGTAGCCTAGAATTTACTAGATAACACCCTAGTCACGCTGGCACATCACTCAACCTTGACTGAGCACTCACCCGAAGCGCGCAAAGGTACATAGTTCCTCTTTAGGGTTGTTGTAGTAGGATGTTAGCGTGATGAAGGAAGAAACATATAGATTCATAACTAATTTATCATTTTACAATGTATGCTACATTCATATCTATGACAGAAACAAGCTTTAAACAATAATCATGATTGAATCAATAACATGTACTACTCAATTCCACACAGGAATGACACTTAGGTTCAACCAATATCTTCCATCTATTAATAAACACGAAGCTCCTTACAATAATGTTAATCTATACCAATGCGTGTATGGGTCTGATATAGTAATTCAGTCATATGCGTATATCTCTATACCTCCATACATCCATCACACTCATATATTACCACTATGTACCTCACATCATATATATAGGGTGGGGACTTTCCCTTCACCGCTTATCTATTCCAGAAATAGGCCACATGTTATTCATAGCCACGTGTCGTTCACAGGCATAGCCAAACATGTAAGTGTGCCATCTATGGACCTCTTACGCTTAATTGAAGTGTCAATCCTATTCTTAGCTCGTCTCCATGCAAAACGCTTCGATCCGATCCTCCAAAGATAGACAATGCATGGCGTGCACGTCTCTGCATTGTTGGTGTGTTCCGCACACCATCTTCTAAAAATAGGTCATCATGCTCAAAATCAGCTAAGTCTTGAATGTTGAACTTTCCTTCCACGTGTGGGTCCTTCCTGTCCCTCCGCACCCTTGATCCTGGCCTTCTCTCCGTGCGGACTCCTTGTGTGTTCTCTAACAAGTATTCTCTGATCAACATTACCCCACACTAATCTCATTATCGTCCCGACAATGGGTATTCCTCCAAAAATTAAAGTAAAGAATAGAATAATGGAAAGAATAAGAATGAAAGAATGTAGAAAAATAAAGAATTTTTATGAGGTTATGAGACAACCTCCTCTGTATCAGTTTGAAGTATCAATTCTGGATACTCCTCCTTTATTTCAGCCTCCAAAACCTGTCATTCAATGAGTGTTTGTCCTACTTTTTCTGGGATGTCCACAACAATGGATTCCAACTCATCCCTCGCAATCTCTCCCTTTTCATTCTGTAGAACCAACACAACACTTTGGACATTGATGTCATTCTTCCTTCTAAAAGATCCATCTTCTGCGCAATTAGCTTCCCAAGCTCTTCTAGCCAAGTCTTGTGCGGCTCTTGTGCTACTACCAGGGCCTCATGCTTCTACTTAACTATTGACAATCTTTCTGTGCAGCCCAATGTCTCATCCTTCATTGCTTTCTGGACCTCATTATTTTCTTCTAGGGTCTTTATCTTTGATAACCGCCTCAGAGTTGTGCGAGATATTTAAAGCCTGGTTTACTTTCTTCAATACTTCTTGTAACGCTTGTAGCATCCCTTCATAAGATGTAATCTTTCGCATCACTAAGGCTTTCTCTCATTCTACATCTTGCTCTAACTTCCTTAGCACTGTCATGCACGAGAGGTTCATCTTCAAGTACCAAGTCCACCAACTTTCCTACATAGTGTATCACTAAAGGAAACGTTTGTGGTACCTTGGCCTCCAAGTGTGGCCTTGCTTTGATGACATTGTCCCCAATCTCCTCTGTGATGTTGATAAATACTTCATTCTTCTTTTGCGCATGAAGTCCCTCTCTTGTGTTATGCATGCTATCTTTGCATCCTTTGTCTTCAACTCCTCGTAGTTCTCTGATTGTTGCAGCTTTGTCCATGTTTCTTCTAGCCACTTCAGCAGAAACCTTCACCAATGCATTACTGACCTACTCATCTGACATGACAGTAGGCTTTACTTGTCATGTGTCTAGCTTGGGGTGCCTTCTTTAGTCATCTCAAAATGCATGACTCTTCACATACATCAAAGTCAAGCTCATCCATGTGGGTGTGCATTGACCATGACATTTTCTTTTGAGTGCACATAGTCACCATATCCTCATCCATTAGCTCCCAGCTAAATAAATCCTTTTGTGCTATCGTGCTCTGGAAGCGGGCACAAAAATTTTACCTATGTCCTCTGCATACCCCATGGCTAGTGGAATGTGCTCTCCACTTTTTCTTCTAGACCGTTGTTGCTTAGGGACTTTAGCTTCCAAATTTGGGACTTGTGTCTCCATGTCTGAACATTCTTGGCAGCTATCTCCTCTAGTCCCTTCTCATCCTCTTCTCTTCCCTTTGATTCCTCAACTTTGTTCTTCTATTTTCTTTGGAAGTGTGTGGGATAATTAGGCCCTCTTTCCTCTTACTCTTTTGCCTCCTCATTTAACTTCAGTTTCCTCCTTCTCTACACGATCACCTCCTTCTATAGAGAGAGTCTGGGTGATCTGCACATCATGGTTGGAGTAGCACCTTGGTCCTTGTTCTCCTAAACACCCTCTTAAATCTGTGTTCCCCTTGGATTGCATTCAAGTCCTCATCATCCCCCTCTTGTGGCTGAGGCAGTGTAATTGCGCACTCAACTTCACCATTATTTGTAGGATGTCTCCTACCTCTATGCTCCAAACCACCACTATCTTTGTGCTCTTTTTCATCATCCACTTCAATTGGTTACGTGGGCTTAGGCATTGGGACGTTCTTCGTTGGATTCTTTCCCTTTGGTGGTCTTGGAAGTGCAAACTCACCTTGCACATACTTGTTATTCTCCATCTTTGGATTTAATGAATGTACACCAATCTACCCCTACATCCTTTCTGACCAGGACTTATTGGCTTAGTATTGACACCTTTGAAATGATC
>CM031233.1:290742028-290874585 GCA_018340775.1 Taxus wallichiana var. yunnanensis
GATCGATACATTTTTCCACCTATTGATTGGTCGATTCTTGAGAAAGCCTCTATCACCTGACTGTGTCAGCCTAATATTGGCTCGTCACGAAGAAATGGCTTTCTTCTTGGGGATGAATTTCAATGATGACAAGTTTCCCAAATTGGTGCTTTAGAGGTGGGGCCCTCCCAACAGAAAAGGGCAAAAGAATCTTACGGGGGCCTATAAAAATCGGGATTCCTAGGAGGAGGAAAGAAAGACAAATCTCTTCAATTGTTTCTCCAGCTGAAACGGTGGTTGTGCCAGGATCACCAACGTCACCAGAAAAAGAAGAAATTAATGTGGAAGAGGAAAGAAGTCAAATCTTGATTCCATCATCTGTTGATAGTCAGACCAAAGAAACTTTGTCTCTTGCAACCCAGGGTTTGGAGTCTGAATCTGTGCCTGCCCCTCAACAACCACTCCAATCTCCTCAATCCCCATTCACTTCTTCAAGTATGGCAGGCATTTTCTCTGGTCTCTCTCCCCTCTCTACTGGAACCCAAATAATTACCAGCTCGCCACAACCTGTGCCTCTCTTTGTTGCACCTACTACCACGTTGATTACTGTTCCCCCTCCAATAGTAGAATCTTCTCCTCTTGAGAGTAGAGTACTAGTTACTACAACATCAGCAGTTCCTTCTGATACTCCACAATGGTTACTTGAGCAAACTCCCAGGAAGAGGAAGGTGATTGTACCCCTACCACCCCTTGATTTTAGCTCACTCAAGACTTCTACTGCGAAATCAGCCAAGAAACCCAAAACAGTTTCAAGAGTTTTGGTAGATGCTTCAGGAGATAAGTTCGCAGAGATCGCCACTCCCTCAGCTGACAAAACTAGGGATGATATAACAGCTGCTGATTATCAGATCACCAAGGTGGCTCTAGGAAATATGTGCGAAGGGAGCATGCAACAAGATGCACGGGCTTCCATAGAAGCGTCTTTGTGCCAAAAGTTGAAAGAAACAAAGATCAGCAGAGATGAGTTTAAGAAAAAAGTGGAGCAGTTGACTGAAGTTTTGATTAAACTCTCAACACCCCTGGAATCCATACCATCTGCTCCTGCTTCCGCCGGATTCGATTTCTCATCGGTGCCTACGATTGAGAAGATTACCAGAAAAGGAAGAGTGGTTAATGAATGGATCCAAAAGTTGCTCCAACAAGGGAAGGAAGTAATTCAAGACGTGGTGAAAGTTCATCAGTCCTTGGCAGAGATTCAGAAGGAAGGAGAGAAGATGGATGAGGAATTCATCTTGAAGAACTTGGATGACTTGATTTGACTTGTGAAGCTCTCCAGTGCTAAAGCAAATACCAAAGACATCTCTTGGTAGAAGAAGGCGTTCTTCCACATACGAGATAAACACTTTCGGTGATCAAGGGCATCAAGTTCGAGTAAAGATCCTCAACGAAACTGTGCAAGTTGAGAGAATCAAGGGATAAATTGATCGATGGGAAAAGTGATCTGGAGGAAGAATTGCTAAAGATTTGTCCAAAGATGTCGGTTGGGAAATCAAGTGCCCTATCAGCAGATGATCTCTTCAAACAAGTTCAAGAGATTATTCAGCATGAACCTGTAGATGGATTCGACCTTGAAGTCATTGGTCAGTTTGTGAGGATTGAGCATACGTTGGAGGCCTTAATAAAGCTCAGCAAGAGGTTAAAAAAGCTTCCCGGCGGTGCCAGTGATATCCATGAGACTTGCGAAATGTGGAATGATCTTTCCACTTTGCACTGAGGAAAGCGAAATGCAAGGCATTATTCGGAAGTTCAGGAGTTCCGACAAACGATCTCATTTGGAGGAAGAGAAAGGAGAAGAATCAAAAGATGATGACTCGGATTGAGCTCCAGCGTCTCATGTCATTTCTATTTTTAGAATGACACATCTTTTATTTCCATTTTGTCATTATTTTTAATTCAGACTTCGACTTGATCTCCTGCGTGAGAATCATGCAAAGCTGAAACTCTAGTTAGCATGCTACTTTTCAGGATCTGGGCTATTTTGGCTCTGATTCTCTTGTTATAAATAAGGGATGCTTGTGCATTCAAAAGGGTCGAGAATTTTTGAAGCATTAAGAGGCTATTGGAAAGGAGAAAAACTTTGTGTTTTCTTTCAATCATTTTGAAGAATAGAAGCTGATATTGTTTTACAGACTTTGTGTTGTGAAATATATCTTATTTAAGACAGTGTTCTTATGTTCATGATCTTAAAGCTATTCTTTGCATAGAATCTTAGCGTTTCTAATTATCTCGGACACTATATTTGTGATCTAAAACTCGTATGATTATTTCGTGCTCTGTGTTTACTCGAAAGAAAATACGTTTCTCTCATTTCTTTTCTACCGTGCTTCTTTCACTGTAATAGTTTCTAACCTATTTCACGTACGAAAGCAATATCCTTGAATCGTGTGAATGTGGATTTCGGGATTTCATCCCAACCCCCAATGGTTAGATTAGTGTGAATATTGTATATATTATTTCTTGTGTGTTTTAGATTATGATAAACAGCAAAATTTCACCTCTTTGTCTTTGAGGAGGATTAAATCTCATGTATCTGTGGTTGAACCTCATATTTTGGTTTGACAAAATATCCAACCAACAGTCCATACAAAATGGCGGGAATCAACTACCAAAAGCGGACCCCCTTTTTAAACCGGACACGTGGAGGGATGGTGCATCGAGGGCTGCCTTTGTATTTTTCTTTTGAGATTACGGCTGGGTTGACACGTAGCTTCTTCCACAATTTCTCTCAGTTTCTTCATGTTTTGGCTAAGTCCTTTTGTTCGGCGGGGTCATATATTTGACTGGGGACACGCGGAGGCCTAATGCTTATTTGGAAACCTTCCCCCAATTTTACTCTCTAATTAGCGTCGTGTTTACACTTGGCACCCTTGATGACCTATCTCTACTTTGACTATTCAACCCCAACCATGTCCATTTCTTTGGAACTGGGACACGTGGAAGGTCCGCGCTCATTTAGAAACCCGCTCAGGATTTTGCCTTTGAAGGAGCGTCGGGTTGACACATGGAAGCTTCCATGAGACTCTTGGACTTTTCAACGGTCGTTCCTACTTTTCTCGAGCCCTGAATACGTGGCAAGATGGCAATCATTTGGGTCTCCACTTTTGGATCTACCTTTGGAGATGCATTGGGCTGACACATGGTTGCTTCTACTAGCACCTTTATACTTAGTCTTTTTTAGGCCCGCCCTATCCACCTTTTGACTTCTAGTTGTTGACTTTGCCCCTCTTTAGGGCCTGGGACATGTGGGGGCCTGGTGCTTGTTAGAGTTTTCCTTTTGGATTCAATCTCTGGAGGTGCGTCGTTTGGACACTTGGCAGCATCCATTGTCTCCTCCATACTTAGTCATTTTAGGGCTCGTTCTGAGTCATTTTGAGCCCGATGACTTCAAGCCTTCACCATTTCTTTTCCTTTGAGCCTCTAGTTTCTTTGACACTATCTTCTCCTTCCCAACCCTTCTTTTCATTTTAGAGACCTATCTCGTAACTGTTTGCTGAATTTGAAGCACTGAGTTCACTCGACCGAGCTATTTTTGAATTTCTTCTTGCACGGGGTCGTTTGATCTTTCGCAGCCCTATCACTCCATTATAGAGTCCCACTATAACTTATTTGTAGGATTTGAACGTGATTTCTCTGGTTTCTTCTATGCGGGGTCGTGGCTGATCAATTTTGTTGGGGAACAAAATAGTGATAATAATTTGGTGACTCACAGGGGCATCTGCTGCTAGATGAAGAGATCAGTAGCCTTGAAGCATCCATTGGGTGTGGAGTCAAGAATGATGGCTGATATTGATCCTACCTTTGATTCGTGAGCCCGACCGTTTGCACTCTCAATTTTCATAAGAAATCTTGAAATAAGGCTTCTAAGAGTAGAAAATTGCTTTGACTTGGGGCTTTCATCTGTCCCTAAATGGACTATTTCAAAGACGGCTTTTTAGTTGCTCTGCATTTGTTTTATTTTGAAATAACAACTATTACAGGAAACTATGGGTCTCTCTCTGCCATGAATACTGAAAGGGATAGCATGTTCACTTGGAGGCACATTGAACTATGTACCAACACAACCTAGAGCAACAAAGAACCTATGCCATGACACTTAGGAAAACAAAACTACACTACAAAAAAAAAATGTGCATACGCACTTAGGGAAATTAAAATCCTATGCTAATATTTACGGGGTGGAAACCTCCCAATCTAGTAGAAATGTTTGAGATGGATCTCGTTCACTAGGATCTGTAATTCTTCGCCATCCAATTTAGCCAAGTTGGAAAACATTGCTACTCTTGCACTCTGTGATCATGTAAGGGCCACTCCAGATGGCATCAAATTTGGAGTGTTTTCTTGGCTTTTCTCGATCTGCATCCCATTTTAGAACTAAGTCCCCTTCCTGAAAGGTCCTCATTCTTTCCTTCTTGTCAAAACTCTTTTTATCAATGTCGATCCTTTTCCATGACTTGTATTGCATGCTCTCTTGCCTCTCCTACCTCCATCAGCTCTGCATACCTGATTGCCATGGGTTCAAACTCAGCTAGCTCTAATTGTTTCATGAGTTCCAAAGCAGGCAATTCCAATGAGATGGGCAATACTACCTCTTTTCCATATACAAGCTTGTATGGTGAGCTCCTTGTGGATCTTTTGGATGTGACCCTATCAGCCCATAGAGCTGATTTGAGCCTTGTATGCCAAGTCCTCTGATTTTCATCAAGATTCCTTCTGATAATCCTTAATAGGTTCTTATTTGTGGACTCTGCCTTGCCATTACCTTGAGGGTAATAATTTGATGAGGTGCTGAGATACACACCATTCCTAACTACCCATTCAGTGATCCTTGTACCAAGGAATGCCAATGCATTATATGATATAATAGTGGCAGGGACTCCAAACCTAGTGGCTATTCCTTCATAAAAATCCAAGATGTTGGATTCATTTGCTTCTTTTAGTGCCTTTTGCTTCATCCACTTGGTGAAATAGTCTGTCGCAGTGAGTATCCACTTATGGCCTTGGCTTGAATTTGGGTTAATCACCCCAATGAAGTCTAGTCCCCATTGCATGAATGGTTGTTTCACTGAAATGGGATGAAGGGGCAGGGCTACTAGCTTCTCCTTTCCTATGAAGAATGCACATTTTTACACTTCTTGATCCATGAGTAGCAGTCCCTAAACACTGTAGGCCAATAATAACCATTTTCATGATCTTGAGAGTTGTTACTCGAGGGGAAAAGTGACCTCCTACTTCTCCATCATGGAATTCATGCAACACTCTCTCAATCTGGCCTGTCTCAATGCATCTTAATAGAATACCATTGATATCCTTCTTAAACAAGACACCACCAACAAGCACATATGGAATAACTTGTAATTTGAAGTATCTTATCTTTGTCTTGTTCCATTCTAGAGGGCACAAACTTGTTTGAAGGTAATGCACCAAGGCTTGGGTCCAACATGGAGCGAAGCATCATTAGCTGGTTGTTCTTGATCATTTTGTAGAAAAAGGACAGCCTCCTTTTCACCTACTAACTCAGCTTGATGCTTGGAGGTGAGCTGTTCACAGAGTCCCTTGCCTCTAACCAGTTTGGTCACCTTGATCTCAATGTCATATTCCATTACTCGGGTGATCCAACCTACCCTCTTCTCATTCAAATCCTTATTTAAAAGGAAGTCCTTAACACCAAGCATGAGATACTAGCAGTTGAATCTTGTTATTTAAGACCAAGTGTCTGAACTTCTTTAAGCTCCTAATAACAACAAGGACTGTTTTTCAATGAAAGAGTATTTTACCTCGTAGTCCTCCAAGCTCTGACTGAAGAAAGCTATGGGTTGCTCTAAACCTTCATTTTTGGGCTAGACCAAGATGGCTGAGATGGTGTCTGACCCTCCAAAAGCATATAACATGAAGTCTTTTGAGAAGTCTGGGTTAATAGAGTTAGAGCCTATGATATTGTGAGCTTAATAGCCTCAAAACTCTCTTTGCCCTATATTGTCCATTTAAATACAAGACTCTTCTTTAACATCAAACGTTTTATGTTGTGGCAATGGAAGTGTCCAGATGGCTTCAACTCTTTCAGGATCAATTGCTAACCCTTCTCTAGAGACAATGTGGCCCAACAGTTTCCCTTCATGATCCAGAACACACACTTTTTGAGTTTAATGACACCCCAAACCTTCTACATCTACGAAATACATGTCTACGGTGAAAGAGATGGTCTACAACATTTTTTGAAAAGACAATGATATCATTTAGGTATGCCAGGACTATGTTGTTGATCAATCATTTGAATGCCATATCCATAGCTTGCTGAAATGTTGCTCTAGCATTTGATAGTCCAAATGGCATTTTCTTATAAGAATATGTACCCCATTTGGTGGTGAAGGCTATCTTGAATTGATCTTCTTCTTTCACCATTATTTGGTTATAGCTTGAATACCCATCTAACAATGAAAACCTCTCAGAACCAACTACAACTTGTAAGATTTGTTCCATTGATGGAAGTGGGTAGTGGTCCTTAAGTGATGCTCTGTTTAGATCATGAAAGTCCACACACAGCCTGATTTCTCCATTTTTCTTTCTCACAGGTACCAAGTTAGCAACCCAACTCGAATGCTTGATAGGAAAAATGATATTGGCCTCAATTATCTTGTTCAATTCTTTTCTCATGAGAGGCTCAATGTGGGGATTTATTGGCCTTTACTTTTTCTGAAAGGCTTAGCTCCTGGGTCCAACTCAATGGTGTGTTGTGCCAACTTTGGGTTGAAACCTCTTAAATCTTTATAAGTCTAGGCAAAGACATCTGGGAACTCTTGACAGAGTTGAACAAATTCAGATTTTTCTTGTTGAGTGCTTACCCTGCCAATCTGCAATGTTTTGCCTTCTTCTATAAAAATAGGTTCGAATCTTCACCCTTTACCTAAATATTTGCCTTCTCTTTTCGGAATTGGTCATTTGGGTTGAAGATTGATTCCAAAGTGACAAGACCCTTTGGTAGTTTGTTGGTCCTTAGCTATACCACTTGATCTCCATACTGTTGCTCCAATATGTCTTGATTCTTGGAGGAGAACTCAGCTTCCTCTTATAGAAAGTTGACAATTTTTTATCATTTTCAAAGACTTGCCAACTTGTGTCATTTTTTAGGACAACTCGGCCTTACAAATAGCTTGATATGGGGTTGATGCTTATCATTCTTGATACTCTCCACAACATCAAATGTTGCCTCAATTGTTTCAATATGTCTGTTGCTTCATTCTTCTTCCTTGGGATGGAGTTAATGTTGAATGCCTCAAAATATTCAATGAGGTCCCATACCCAGTTCTTGTAATTATTTAATAGGTCATTCTTGGCAGCATTTTGTCCTCGGACCTGATTAGAACTAGTTCTTTGTCACCAAACACTTGTGTTGTAGCCTAGAATTTACTAGATAACACCCTAGTCACGCTGGCACATCACTCAACCTTGACTGAGCACTCACCCGAAGCGCGCAAAGGTACATAGTTCCTCTTTAGGGTTGTTGTAGTAGGATGTTAGCGTGATGAAGGAAGAAACATATAGATTCATAACTAATTTATCATTTTACAATGTATGCTACATTCATATCTATGACAGAACAAGCTTTAAACAATAATCATGATTGAATCAATAACATGTACTACTCAATTCCACACAGGAATGACACTTAGGTTCAGCCAATATCTTCCATCTATTAATAAACACAGAAGCTCCTTACAATAATGTTAATCTATACCAATGTGTGTATGGGTCTGATATAGTAATTCAGTCATATGCGTATATCTCTATACCTCCATACATCCATCACACTCATATATTACCACTATGTACCTCACATCATATATATATAGGGTGGGGACTTTCCCTTCACCGCTTATCTATTCCAGAAATAGGCCACATGTTATTCATAACCACGTGTCGTTCTGAGCATAGCCAAACATGTAAGTGTGCCATCTATGGACCTCTTACAGATTAAGCGAAGTGTCAATCCTATTCTTAGCTCGTCTCCATGCAAAACGCTTGATCCGATCCTCCAAAGATAGACAATGCATGGCGTGCACGTCTCTGCATTGTTGGTGTGTTCCGCACACCATCTTTTAAAAATAGGTCATCATGCTCAAAATCAGCTAAGTCTTGAATGTTGAACTTTCCTTCCACGTGTGGGTCCTTCCTGTCCCTACGCACCCTTGATCCTGGCCTTCTCTCCCGTGCGGACTCCTTATGTGTTCTCTAACAAGTATTCTCTGATTAACATTACTCCACACTAATCTCATTATCGTCCCGACAATGGGTATTCCTCCAAACATTAAAGTAAAGAATAGAATAATGGAAAGAATAAGAATGAAAGAATGTAGAAAAATAAAGAATTTTTATGAGGTTATGAGACAACCTCCTATGTATCAGTTTGAAGTATCAATTCTGGATACTCCTCATTTATTTTAGCCTCCAAAACCTGTCATTCCATGAGTGTTTGTCCTACTTTTTCCGGGATGTCCACAACAATGGATTCCAACTCATCCCTCGCAATTTCTCCCTTTTCATTTTGTAGAACCAACACAACACTGGACATTGATGTCATTCTTCCTTCTAAAAGATCCATCTTCTGCGCAATTAGCTTCCCAAGCTCTTCTAGCCAAGTCTTGTGCGGCTCTTGTGCTACTACCAGGGCCTCATGCTTCTACTTAACTATTGACAATCTTTCTGTGCAGCCCAAAGTCTCATCCTTCATTGCTTTCTGGACCTCATCATTTTCTTCTAGGGTCTTTATGCTGATAAGCGCCTCTAGAGTTGTGCAGATATTTAAAGCCTGGTTTACTTTCTTCAATACTTCTTGTAACGCTTGTAGCATCCCTTCATAAGATGTAATCTTTCGCATCACTAAGGCTTTCTCTCATTCTACATATTGCTCTAACTTCCTGGCACTGTCATGCACAGAGGTTCATCTTCAAGTACCAAGTCCACCAACTTTCCTACATAGTGTATCACTAAAGGAAACGTTTGTGGTACCTTGGCCTCCAAGTGTGGCCTTGCTTTGATGACATTGTCCCCAATCTCCTATGTGATGTTGATAAATACTTCATTCTTCTTTTGCATGAAGTCCCTCTCTTGTGTTATGCATGCTATCTTTGCATCCTTTGTCTTCAACTCCTCGCGTAGTGCTCTGATTGTTGCAGCTTTATCCATGTTTCTTCTAGCCACTTCAGTAGAAACCTTCACCAATGCATTATTGACCTTCTCATCTGACATGACAGTAGGCTTTACTGTCATGTGTCTAGCTTGGGGTGCCTTCTTTAGTCATCTCAAAATGCATGACTCTTCACATACATCAAAGTCAAGCTCATCCATGTGGGTGTGCATTGACCATGACATTTTCTTTTGAGTGCACATAGTCACCATATCCTCATCCATTAGCTCCCAGCCGAATAAATCCTTTTGTGCTATCGTGCTCTGGGAGCACAAAAAATTTTACCTATGTCCTCTGCATACCCCATGGCTAGTGGAATGTGCTCTCCACTTTTTCTTCTAGACCGTTGTTGCTTAGGGACTTTAGCTTCCAAATTTGGGACTTGTGTCTCCATGTCCTGAACATTCTTGGCAGCTATCTCCTCTAGTCCCTTCTCATCCTCTTCTCTTCCCTTTGATTCCTCACCATGTTCTTCTATGTTCTTTGGAAGTGTGGGATAATTAGGCACACTTTCCTCTGACTCTTTTGCCTCCTCATTTAACTTCAGTTTCCTCCTTCTCTACACGATCACCTCCTTCTATAGAGAGAGTCTGGGTGATCTGCACATCATGGTTGGAGTAGCACCTTGGGTCCTTGTTCTCCTAAACACCCTCTTAAATCTGTGTTCCCCTTGGATTGCATTCAAGTCCTCATCATCCCCCTCTTGTGGCTGAGGCAGTGTAATTGCGCACTCAACTTCACCATTATTTGTAGGATGTCTCCTACCTCTATGCTCCAAACCACCACTATCTTTGTGCTCTTTTTCATCATCCACTTCAATTGGTTCGTGGGCTTAGGCATTGGGGACGTTCTTCGTTGGATTCTTTCCCTTTGGTGGTCTTGGAAGTGCAAACTCACCTTGCACATACTTGTTATTCTCCATCTTTGGATTTAACCGAATGTACACCAATCTACCCCTACATCTTTCTACCAAGACTTATTGGCTTAGTATTCAACACCTTTGAAATGATCCTCTCGGTGAAGACACTTCTTCTAGGATACACATACTTCTTTCTCAATGTGTGGTAGTCAAATTCTACCTTATTTGCATTGAATATTAGTCGGTGCATGTCTGTAAATTTGTGAACAGATGCTTGGAAATACCTTGCAGTGAATGTGTAAGGAAATTTACACCAAGGGCTCCAGACTCCATCTTTCATTGGGAAGCATGTGATGTAGAAATGTTGATATATAGCGAACTGGACTTATTTCCCTACTACTGATGGTAGGTCCTTTGGGATGTGCCACTCTTCTCTAAATGTTGTCTAGAGCCTGTCATACCATTTCTCCGCTCTTTGCTTTACATCATCTATCATGGCCCCTTTACATAGATACTTGCTGAACCTTTCAACTGGTGACTTATTCTCCATGGGGTATTCCTATACTTTTTCCTTCGGCCCATCTAGTACTCCAATTTCCATGAATACTAGTGATAGTAGAACAACCCCAAAGCTGATCTTCCCTCCTATGCATGCTTCCTCGACTATTTGTTCTACAATATAGCCTGCAATATTATAGATTTCTCCTTCTGACATCTTACGCACAACGTGTAACCACATAGTATTTACCTGTGACCACCACTCCTAATCATTCAACTTTGTAACAAGGTGTGTTGTTGCTTGCACAACCAAACAATTATTTAATTTGTCTATATATATACCGCACTACGGACCCTTGGTACCCCAACTCCTATCTGGTCTTTAAGATCACACTTTATGTGTAAGATCATTCTTTATGTCCTCTCCTGTGGCCTTCAAACATGTAACTGATGAGATAAGCGCAGATGAGATTCTAACTCTGCGTCCTGTAAAGTAGAAGAAGTCCTCATGCACTCTTCTCATGAGCCACTGATACAAGGGCTCATACTTCCTGAAATATGGAAGCTCATATAATTGGTAAACCCTAATTCTCTTCAGAAGCTTCTTGCCTACATCATCATAAATTGGCATGTCATCCATCGTACGCTTGTTCGTCCTAGTAGTGAGTAAGGAATCGAGCTCCTTCTTATTCTTCACGGTCCTATGATTGTATTCACTCACTTTGGTCTTTCTGATGGGTGAATCCCACTCTTGGCCAATGATGACTCCTTGAATATTGCATTTCTAAAAAGTCACTTTTGGGTGCCATCTCTTCTTCCTCGATGACCACCTTCTTCTTTCCTTCAAATGCCTTCTTGGGTGCCATTTTTTTCCTTTGCAAATGTCTCCTCTTTAACTCTACAACTTTGTGAATCAAACCCTAGCTCAATTCAATCGTGCCCTAGGTGGAAACTTCATGCCCTAACTCCTCTCTACCTCCTTGCTTCACTCAAACCCTTCACCACCGGGACACAAGCTTTTTTTTTGCATAGATCTGTTTATCGCGCTTGGTTATACACCCTTCGCACCTTAACCCAATCACTCGGCTCTTTGCAATTGGCTCTTTCCTCAAATTCTCTTAGTCGCAACGGTAAAAATGAATCTGCATCCCATCCTTATATAATTTTTTCAAATTTTGATGCATTTATTACTCCTTCACCTACCAAATATTGTCGCATTTTCGTGAAATTCATTTGTTCCACGTGGTGCATCTTCATGCCCCAACTATAACCTTTAGCGCGCCTTCCTACCCTCGGCCATAGACTTCTCTTCGGCTTGCCCTTACACCCAAGTACCTCATCACTATACCTTCTCTGGTAGTTATCATAGCCTCTACTTACCTTGTGTTATATTGTCCTTTCATTCATCTCCATCCTTGGTCACTTTTGAGAAGCAATCGTATTCGACTTAAAGCACACCCGTAGCAACTTATTCCTTTCACCTTTTAATTCCCATGGTATTTTACTTGGATAACTACAACCACCCCATGCTAAAGGTATGTGCATGCAAGTCCTCTACACATAAACATTCTTCACATAGTAATTAGCTTCATGCGCGCAAGCATGCTTTATGTAAGAATAACAACTAAATTGAAAAAGCATAGTGAAAATGAAGTAAATACATAAGGAAACCTAATCTAAATGGCAATCTTGACTTATTACAAACACCAAGAAGTCTTATTTATAGTAGGGTTTTAGCCTACTTACTGTTAAAGTAATGTAGGGTAGCCATGTTCCATCAAGTGCTTCTAATTGGCAAGCTTTTGATTCAAGTATGTAAGTGATGACATACGGCCCCAACCAATGTATTTTGAGCTTACTGGATGGCGCAAGAACTTAGAGTCATAAAGAAGTACCATTTTTCCAATTTCAAACTTCTTATCCCTTATGATTCTATCATGTCATGCCTTCTGCCAGGCCTTTTCTTACTTCTAACTCCATCGTGTTATGGCTCGTCGCTCATCTAGTTGAATCATCTTCTCAATGTGCACTTCTAAATCCTGTTCATTAGCTAGACCTCCGGTCGTGTAATGCACAAAGAAGGTAACATAAATTCGATTGGGAGAATGACTTTTGTGCAAACACTAGTTGAAACGGTGTGGCTTTGTTCATATGCCCAAAGAACAGCAAGCGACACTTTGTCATCCCAATCCTTTCTTCCAACATCACAAATTTTTGTCAAAGTTTGGCTCAAAATTTTGTTGAAAGCCTCAACAATTCCATTTGCACGAGGATGGTAGGGTGTATTTTTATGGTGTGTAACGATAAACTCATCTAATAAGATCATGATTATCTCATTCAAAAAGTGTGTACCCCTATCACTTGTCAAGCTTAAAGGACATCTATATCTTGTAAGAACATTCTCCGTTGTAGCTATTGCACTGAGTCCTTTGTAGGTGTTGCTTTAGCCCACCTTTGTGTGAGATAATTTGTGCAAGTAATGATATAGCGTGATCCGGTCTTGCGCATGGCTAGCAAAATAGGTCCTACAAAGTCAATGGCCCATTGCTCAAACGGTTTCACACTAGTAATTGGTATCAAAGGCATCTCATCTCTTTTCCCTGGTTTTCCTAGGCACTGACAACAATCACACGCCTTATAATATTCTTTACAGTCTTTATATAATGTCTCCCACCATAATCCAGCAAGTAGGATCTTTCGGGTAGTCACATCACCGCATAATGGCCTCTGCAATACCACCATGAGCTTCTTTAATAATATCCTTGTGCTCATACTCTAATACACAATGACATAATACTTCATCTCTGCCTAACTTGTAGAGGTCACCACTGATTAACATAAATGGTGTCGTGCATATAGCAAGCTATTTCTTTTCTAATTCCTTCATTCCTTCTGGTGTTATACCAGTTTGCATAAAGATAACAATGTCTTCTAATTTTGATGGTGTGCGTTGTAACCTATATAACTGTGCATCTGGCATGGTTTCTTTAATTGTCTGTGCTTCCTCTCTTGAGTTGATTCTAGATAAATGGTCTGGTCTAGAATTTCTTTTCCCTGGCTTCACCACAACTATGAAATCAAACTCTTGAAATAGGAGTACCCATCTGCATATGCGCCCCTGTAAGACAAGCTTGTTTACTAAGTACTTCAATGTCATGTGATCTGTATAAAACACAAATGGTGTTGCTAACAAGTACTATCGAAACTTGTGCAATGCATAGATCATGGACAAAGCTTCACGCTCTGTAGTTGTATAATTTCAACAAGAGTCAACTTCCTACTAGCAAAAAAATTGGATGATCGACAATACCTTCTCCAAGTTGAGTTTACACAATGCCAATGGCCATTCAGAGGCATCCACATGCACATGAAATGGTTTATCCCATGAGGGAAAGTGTAGAATGGGCGTGGTAGTAAGTTTCTCTTTTAATATCTCAAACACGTGTTATTGTGGTTCTCCCCAATAAAATGTACCTTTCCCCTTCAGTAACTCTTCCAAGGGTGCAGCAATTTTGGCATACCCTTTGTTGGGCCCCTAGAAATTTGACTAAGTATGAAGGCACATGGGCGTGCGAGACCCCAGTTATAGAAGGGCACACAAGGCAAAAGTGTGTAGGAGGAAGAGTTAAGAAGGCACATGGTTTACGCGGCGCACGAAAGGAGGTTCGGGACTTAGCCAATTTATGCAAAAAAAGGTAGAACACGTGAAAAGTGTGATCGGTTGCATGTGGATAAGATGCCATCTTGGTAATAGGTGGCCCAGGAAAGAGCATGCTAGCAATGGAATCTTCTAGAATATCATCATGAGATGGAGTGGAGAGCTCAGGCCTAAAGGAACATGCTCGCTTGGAGGACCACATTCGACACTTGGCGATGGATCTAAGGGCACGGCAAGGTGAGTTGGTAGCGCGGGAAGATGATAAATACAAGTGCCTGCAGAAGAAAAAGAGACCGAGATAACATACAGATGGGGATATAGATATAAAGGAAGATATATACAGAGAGAGAGAGAGAGATAACATGGGTGAAGCTCTGCAGGATTGCTGCGAGTGGAACTTTGATGCAGAAAGGAATGTACTAGGCTTAGTATTGTAATTTCTTTTTCTTTTGGCATAGTTATACAAGCCTAGTGATGTGCATGACTGTGGTCTACCCTCTATGGCTCTTGTAATGAAATAATGAATACAATGAGGTTACCTATTGCAAATAGACATGGATATCAGTAGCTTTAATGTATATTTCATTCATAGGAGTTATCTTTCCTTGCATGCTATGAATGAATGATTATATCTTTCTTTCTGTTATAATATATGTTATGGAGTCTATTAAAACATCCATTCTGAAGAAGCTATAAGGATCTGGAGGTTGTTCTGAGCCCTATGATTCTTGTATGTCTAAACTTATTTCTGAATACTCTTACACTAATCATAGATAAATGCTTCCCACTAAAACTCACATAAAAGAGAGACTCAGCACCCACATGTGCCTCGGGTGAGCGCTTAGCTTCTGTTGGGTGATAGGTTGGCGCGCATGGGATTCCTTCCTTTTATAGTGGGAGTAAAATTGACTACATCTTGGTTCCATTGCCGGGACCTCTTTTCGAAGTTGTAGTGGGATATAGCATGCATCATGATCTGTGTAAAGAGTAATGACAGATCGGTTAACATTGGAAAATGTTGAGTCGTGGTTCAAGAGCACGGAAGATGAATTTTCCCAGAGATTCAGCATTGGACCTGAGTTTAATACATGTAGATGGGTAGAAGAGAATCTCTACCATGATCTGTATGAGACTTTTTTCTGCTACTTCCCAGTAGAGTTATATGGATGGCTTTAGCCTTTGCATTTAGATCAAGTTGACATTATGGATCATGGATATGGACTGAAGAAGACTACTAGAGGTTACAGGATGCAGATCTGACGTGGACCCATGTTGTAGATCACTGGTGGGGAGGAGTACTAGCTAGCTACACTCTAGAATATGCCATTTCCACGTATTCTTGTCCCAGAGATTGTTGAGTTTGAGTTTCTACAAGAACCTAGAGGAACATTTCTACGTGTTATTCCTCTAGCTATGAAGATATTGATTGTTATCATGAGTTTAGAAGTGCTCCCAATGGCCGGTTAAACCATTCTGAGTACTAGGTAAGGAAGCTCGGGTGGAGGAAGATGGCAGATGATACGACAGAAAGGGAGAGGGAAGAAAGACGGCTCAAGTATGGCGAAGTGCGTGAAAGGGAGATTACTAGGCAACGCAAGGCTACTAGTGTGATGGATCTATAGAGACAGACATTGTGGGAAGGAGTTGAGGTTCACGCGGAAGATGTGGAACCTGAGTAGTCTGTGCTACCCCATCTTGGTAAGCGTGTGAGGGAGACCCCTTCGGCTTCTGGTGAGAGTTCGTCACATGGAGAAAGGATAGTCGTTGGCACATATCTAAACCCACCCAGTGACCGAGCCTTGGTAGGTTGTTTTCCCGATCCAGGAGGAAGTATTGACCCAATTGAAACCAGTGGAAGAGATAGATCTACGCCTAGGAGGTATAATTTTTCAGATTCCTTCTTTTATAGCTGCACATATTCCAGTATTTAGAGGAGTTTTTGGATAAGGGTAAGTTTACAAGCTTTTGGTATCACATCAGGGAGTGGCACGGGACAAATTAGCGTTAGTGGGGTGCTATCACTGCATGAGGCCGTCAGTGCATAGTTCGGTGGGACCGTAAGGGCTTGGCACTGACTCCTACAGCCCTATGGAACTAGTGGTTCGGTGGATCTGGTGCTCTCGAATGTATAAGACCAGTGGACCAGGAGTGGATATGGCGGTGGAGGAAACACCAGAGGGAACCAAGGCTCTAGTTTAGGACAAGGACCCTAACCACCACCTCAGGTTTTCTTTGAGATGTCTCTGCATTTACCAGATTACATGGGCATTGAGGATGTTGTAGAACATGTTCACAAGTGTGAACTGCTATGGTGTGCGAAAGGTATCACAACCCCAGAATGAAAGGCTAGTCAATTTGTAACCATGTTGTAAGGATGTGCACATAGCTGGTATAGAAAGTATGACCCTCATCAAATGGTGGTGGATTACATTGCCTTAAAGAATGCATTCCTGGCAGAGTTCCACATTCCTGAGTTTGAGTAAAAAAGTATTAGTGCTTTGAAGGAGATACAACAAGGAATGGCAGAGAGTGTGCGGGAGTATGATGCGCGCTTTAAGACTCTCTTGTCTAAATTATCATATGATATACATCCTTCTCAGCATGCACAGTGGTTTGTTGGAGGATTGATCACCCCTTTTAGAAGGGCCTTGTCTCATAAGACTTTTACAGATCCGTGTGAAGCATTGGAGGCTGCCTTGTGCACCAAAGCTGTTGGTAGTATTGATACTAGAGTTAGCCCATTCTTGGAGGCTCAGATTATTGCTATGGCTAAGTAGTTGGAAAATCTATCTGCGAACTTGGTCCATGAGACTTGCAGTGGTTTGTGGTGCACAGATTGTGAAATAGAGGGGCACGTTAAGGATAATTGCCCCCGGAGGACAAAAGAGCACCTTTTGTGACGTTAGATCATGTGAAATTTTTCATGGGGACCATGATGCAAGTAGATATCCCTTGCTACAACACGTGATTAGGAAGAATGTATCTTGTTATTACAAGATTTACACCTCCACAACCCATGATACTAAAGACTATAGGCTCATTGATCGATACAAGAGGCCACCGATCATGGGGTGTACCGGTGGTTCTAAAAATGATGATCAGTTATGAAGAGCGCACATATGGAGAGTGCGCATGGAAGAGGTTTTCGAGGAGGATTCCATGGATGAGGTAACCGTGGAGGAAGGAATGAGTTCTCATAAGGAACATGTTTTAATTGTGGATCTACACAACATTACAAGCGTGAGTGCCTGGACTTGTTGCAGTGCTCATGGTGTAGTAAGAAGCATAAATACGAGGAATGCCTGAATTATTTGAGCATATGAATCAGAAGCACCAGGAAGGACAAAGGCGCTGCGATGGTTAGCATCAAGAAGGTAGACATACAAGTGGATGCCTTAGGTAACATGGGATGAAGGTTTGGAGCTTGTCTTAGTAACAACAAGGGTAGAAGCCACACGTGCAAGAGAGGTACCAAGACAGAAGACCCTAGTTACAAGGGGAGCAGTCGTTCATGGGAAGTATCTAGACCCCCCTGTCGAAGGAGATATATCAGGACACCATGGATGTTATTCGAAGCTTGCAAGGGGAGATCCAGTGTCTAAAGGAGAAATCTAGGAGGGAGGAACAAGGAAGGAGAATCGAGGTGCAAAAAGATGACCTGGATGAGGTCAAGGAGGTGTGCAAAATGCTAAGGTAGGAGAACATCATTCCTTTGTTAGGATCTTGGTTGAGAGAGAAGGTACCACGCACTGGAGAAGAGCATGAGAGACAGGTCTTGCACGTGAACCTTCCCCCTCATAGCCTCGACTATGATAAAGAGATTACATTGAATGTAATTGTAGATGGATGGCTCCTCAACAATATACTCATTGACACTGGCGCGGAGGTTAATGTTTTGACTTTGGATGCATGACATCAGATGGGGAGACCTACATTATAGCCATCTTCAAATGTGTTGTATATGGAAAACAAGACTAAGGAAATGCCCATCGGTGTCTTGAAGGATGCAACTATTACTATTCAAGGAGCCAAGTTTACTGGGGACTTCGAAGTCTTGGCACTCACCGAGGCAGAAAATTTCCCAGCATTACTTGGGTGCCCTTGGTGTTACAAGAACAATGCGGACCTTCGGTTCAACAAAGGGTACATCAGTTTCGAGAACAAAGAGGAGTGGGTCATTATACCCTTGGTTGATGGGAAGTTAGCACCTACATTGAACCGTTGGGAGAAGAAGTTCTGGACAAGATTTATGTGTGCTCAATCAGAGACCCGAGATGGTACACCCTATTAACGGGGTTATCTAGTTTGAAGATGCTTAGTCAATGAGTGATACCACCAATCTGGCATGTGACAATTGGGCACATGGGACTTACGAATTAATGGGATGGTAGTTGAGAGGATCGGTGACCAAGGTAACAAAGGTGCGCATGGTTCAGTGTCTTGGAGGAAAAGAAGCGCCCAAGTACTCAGAGGAACCTTCCCGAGATCTTTGCAGGAGATATAATCTCGGTGGAAAAATGAGAAGGAACGGAGGGAGATCTTTGAGTTACAACTTGTTGGGCACAACAACTCATTGGTGGGCCATGCGTCAGGAGATCCTTTTAGAGTGGTGCGAGGTAAGAATTGCTCTCTCTGTTAGATTTTCTAGAAGTAATATACCCACCATCATCAGGGAGTACTATGGGAAGGAGCCTGCCTCTTTCCATATCTAGGAATGTGAATGGGTCCGAGAGAAGGCACTGAAGCCTTTTCACCATCCCTCCTGGGTGCACAAGTTGTATTCTTCTGCGCAGGTTGTGCTCGCGCATATTACATTCATTTAGAGACACGCCGCTGACAAGGAATTGGAAAGAGCTCAGCAGTTAATCTTATTCAAGCCTTTGAGTAACGGAGTACCAAACCATCGGTTGATAAGGCCTTCAAGGTATCAAGCACCTTATCGTGGAGGATAGTGCGTAACGGAACATAGGTCATTGGAACTACTAGGTGAACCAGGATTGGAGGCGCACTTCAAAGAGATTGAAGAAACAGAAGAGTTACAGCTTGAGCACGCATGTTTGGAAAAGGAGAAGGGAAAGTTAGTATATGTGATTGATGGAGAGGAATTGGAAATTTTAGATGTTAACCATTCTATAGGGATGTGTGAAGTTGTGGATAGTGTAGATGCCCATGCACATGCTTACCATGAGCCATTAAAGACAAAGAAAGTTAACATCAGTTCAGGAGAAGAACCTAAGGAAGCTATTATTGGAGATTATTGGATGGAGAAGGAAGTATCAAAGATCATTGATCTGTTGCACGAATTCGAGGATTTATTCCCACGTGGGTACCATGAGCTAAAAGGCATTCACCATTCCTTGGGGGAGATGAAGATAAAACTAAAGGACAAAGTGTGCGCCTAGTTAGAAAAAGGCCCTACCAGATGAATCCCAATTTACACGTGAAGGTTAAGGAGGAGATAGACAAGATGATAGCTTATGGGATCATTGAGGTAGTGGAAGAATTGGAATGGATAAGTCCGATGGTAATCAGCATCAAGAAGGATGGGTGGATTAGAATTTGTGTGGATTATAGGGAATTGAATGCAGTTTGTGTCATTGATCCATTTCTAACCCCCTTCACTAAAGAAATTTTGGAAGGAGTCGTTGGGCGTGAAATCTATTCCTTTACGGATGGATTTTTAGGATACCACCAAGTCCAGATTGTAAAGGAGGACCAGGAGAAGACAACTTTCGCCACCGAGTGGGGAATTTTTGCATATACAGTCATGCCCTTTGGGTTGAAGAATGCACCTGCTGTCTTTTCACGCATAGTGGTGCAAGCATTCCAGGACTTCATTCATAAGTTTCTCCAAGTTTATTTGGATGATTGGACAATATATGGTCTGGTTAAGGACCATTGTGACAACTTGAGATTAATGTTTGAAAGGTGTAGGCAGTTGAGGATATCCCTCAACATTAAGAAGTGTGTGTTTACTACACCCTTTGGGACTTTATTGGGGCATATCATATGTAAGGAGGGCTTGCTGGTAGATCCCGCTAAAGTTGCAATTATTGTGGGGTTAAGGGAGCCTACTAGCCAGAGCGCAGTGTGCGGATTCCTTGGGCATATAGGGTATTACAAAAAATTCATTAAGGGGTATGCCAAGATCGTTGCACCTTTAGAGGAGCTGCTTAGACACAAAAGTACCTTCCATTGGGGAAAGGCGCAGCAGAGGGCGTTTAATACATTAAAAGATAGGCTTATTACCACACCTATTTTATGATTTCCCTCTTGGGACAAGCCCTTCCATGTCCATGTAGATGCCTCAGGAACCGCCATTGGAGTAGTACTTGCATAACTAGGTGAGGGGATTGTTGATCATCCTCTCTATTTTGCGAGCAGGAAGTTAACACTAGCAGAGCAGAATTATACCACAACTAAGTGCGAGGCATTGTCAATGATCTATGCACTTTTCAAATTTAGACAGTATTTACTGGTAACACCCTTTATATTCTACACCGACCATATGGCATTAAAGTATTTAGTGAACAAGCTCGTTCTTCAAGGGCGCATATGTCGATGGGTGTTGTTGTTTCAAGAGTTTGAATTCACCATTGTAGTGAAGCTTGGAAAAAGCAATTATGGACCTGATCATTTGTCAAGAATTGATTCAGGAGAGGATGCACAAAGTATTGAGGAAGCAATGCCAGACGCGCAACTATTTAGATTACGGTGCGTGCCCTTAGATTTGGAAGAGATTGTTGTATTTTTAAAAGAAGGTGGCACCGGATGGGATGAAGGAATTATAAAAGAAGTAGTTAGCCATATGCACCATGCCCTACATGTTGATTAGTAGAGACTTATACAAATTGGGACATGATGAAGTTTTGTGTAGATGTGTGTTAGAGCATGAGCACCTAGCCATCATGGAGGAAGCACACGGAGGAAGTGCAGGTGGGCATTACATAGGTGATGCCACCGCGTGTAAAATATTAATGGTAGGTTTATGGTGGGAAACCTTATACAGAGATTGTAGGGATTATTGTAAAGCATGTGACCATTGTCAATGCATTGGCAAACCAGAAGAAGAGATGAAATGCCTTTGCATCCTATTCCTAGCGCGGAGCCTTTTGAAAAAGGGCGATAGACTTTGTAGGACCTATTGCATCGGTAGTGTGTAGGATTGGGTCATGTTATGTCATCACTTACATAGATTATCTCACAAGGTTGGTAGAGGCAGCCCTAACTAAAGATTGCACAAAGCAACAACAACGAAAAAGTTCCTATGGGAGAACATTATCACAAGGTATGGATGCCCTTTGAGTTTGACCAGTGATAGGGGTACACATTTTCTGAATGAGACCGTGAGGATCCTACTATCTAAGTTCATGGTGGCTCATCATAAGACTACGCCCTATCACCCACAAGCAAATGGAACCGCAGAAGCATTCAACAAAATACTGAGTCATACCTTGACCAAAATTTGTGATGTTGGAAGATAGGATTGGGATGACAAGGTATCAACAGTTTTATGGGCTTATAAGACTACGTATAAAAGACTAAATAAAGCCACACTTTTCAATTGGTGTTTGGCATGGAAGTTGTTTTTTCGGTTGAATTTATGTTACCTTCTCTGCGAATAGCACGTGTAGGAGGATTAGCCGATGAGCAAGCGCTGGAAGAAATAATTGATGAACTAATGAAACTGGATGAGAGACGATCACTTGCCCGTTGGAGCCAAACAGCGGAAAAGGCAAAGCAAAAGGCTTGGCATGATCACCATATTAGAAACAAGAAGTTTGAGGTTGGGTAGATGGTATTACTATATGATTCTAGATTTCTGTGCCATCCTGGAAAGTTGAAAGTCCATTGGTTAGGTCCCTACACAATCTCGTACATCCTTGATTCAGTGCGGTGCGATTATAATGCTGGATGGAATGAAGTTGCTGGACACTTCAATTGCGGGCAGAGGTCAAGCCCTACTATAAATAAGTCTTCTTGGTGTTTGTAAATAAGGTAGTTTTTCCAGTTAGTTTAGAAATTTTCCTTTATGCATTTTCCTTTCCTTATGTTTCCCTTTCGCGTTGTTGTTTTGTTTTGCCTTGGGCACCGGTAACCTTATTGCTATTTTTGGAGAATTTATGAGTGCACAAAGGACCACGCATCATTTAAGTGTGGGGTGGAGAAAAGTGAAGGATAAAAGTGAAGAAGTGTGTGATTAAAAGTACCAAGGAAGTTGTGTTGAAGAGCCTTGTTGAGTATCCCGGTTGAAAGAGAGATGAAGAGAAAAGATAGAATGGTTAGTGCCAGGATAAAGCTACTTGTAGATCTGATGTAAAAAGGAAAAGGAAGTGCGTTAAAGAAACACGAGGTAGGTGAAAGCAAGAATCTAGACAAAAAAGTGCCTTCGGCGCGTGTTGAGTGCGCATAAGAGTCTCTGTCAAGTTGATTTGTGTGCCAAAAGGTTGGAGGCATTTTCACGCAGGAAGGGCATGCGAGTTAAAGAGAGTTTTCATGTAGGAAGGGCGCATGAGTGAAGGCACTAAAGATGGGATTTGTTTTAAAAATCTGCATTAAATGAACAAAGTACGAGGGTAGGTAAAGTAGCCTTTAATGACCAGAAAAAGGAAAAACTATAAATAGAGGGTCGGGGCACTCTCATTTTACTTTGCAAAAATGAAGAGTTGGAGATATAAGCGAGTGTTATCAGCTAGGGTTTTTCATATTTGATCAAGTGGAAGATCTGTGATTAAAAACATGAAGAGCTAGTTTGAGATTGCGAACCAGAAGGAAGGAATTACATGGGTGTGGAAAGAAGTGCAAAGACGTTGTCTTGTGAAGAGTTTATCAAAGTTAGGGTTCAAAGCAAACTAGGGCACGGGTTTAGAAGAATTGTATCACGGATCTGAGATCGAAGGTTGGGAGAAGGAAAGTAGAGTAACAAGGAGAGGATTGGAGTGATAAAATTACCTCGACCATGACACCCAAGAAAGGAAAGGGCAAAGCTAAGGCTAAATAACCATAACCCGAGGTAGATATAAACAAAGAATGGTATGTAGAGATGCAGTACCCAGACGGAGTGATGATGGGGAAGGAATGGGAATCCCATTTGAGAAGCATACTGGTCAGTGACTATAATCATCGCACCAACACTAGAGAAAGAAATGGCATTAGAATTAGTACGCCCAACCAACAAACGAACACCTGAAGGTTTTCCTATCTACAATGATGACGTAAAGGTCAAGCTAGCAAAGGCAGGGTTACTACAACTCTATGAGTTGCCTTATTTTGGGAAGCCAGATCACTTGTACCAGTGGTTGATGTCTCGGGTGCACGAGGACTACTTCCACTTTGTTGGGTGTAAGATGCACGTGACTCCCCAGTTGATTTCATAGTTTACAGGCCTCATATGCGAGGGAGATAGCCTAGAAGATGACCTTGGCGACAAGGAGGCTATTCAAGAGACCGTCACTAAGTATGCATGCAAGAAAGGGTCACAGTACTATGACATCTCAGACATCAAGGACCCCGTTATGAAGATGGTCGTGCACCTAGTAACGAAGTTGAATGGCCAAGAAAGATGGACACAAGTCAACAAGCCATGGCTACATGTCTGCAGGAAGATTGCAGAGGGGACTATATATAACTTATCCGCATACATTGCCAAGGAAATTGTAAAGTGTGTGAAGGAAGGGGATAGGATCCTCTTTGGCAATGTCCTACTCACCATAGTGTTTGTAGAAATTGGAGTGCCGGATGCACTAGATAAGTTTGTGTGGGAGTACCCAACCAAAGACCCTTCACCCGTGAAGAGGTTTGAAAAATATGCATGTGATACAATGACGGCTCCCCACAAAGCATGGCTTGAAAAATGGTATACACGCTTGAGAAATGCATTCGGGGCAGAGTGGAGGATCCCTGAACAACTCCCAGCAGCCACATAGGGAGAAGCTGAGTTCGTGGTGTACTAGCACTATTGCTTGGGCAGGTTCAAACTTATTGACGAATCATGGAGCCCTTGGTGCAAATTTCCTTTCGTGTTCACTTGCCCAATACTTCCAAGCGGGAGTGAATAGATTTAAAGAATCAAAGAAGCTAAGGCTAGAGCTAGGAAAGTTGGACCAGGAGCACAGGGATATGAGGAAGAAACTAAACTACCCTGGAGGTAAAGCAGGACATACGTGGAGAAGTACGTGTCACACGAAATCCATATGACTAGGCCAATAATGCTTCCCATCACTAGAGGATCCACGACACACGTATACATGCGCATAAGGCCGAAATTTGAAAAGGGCACATACTTGGTGGATGAGATCTCAATACCTGAGGACCCCTTGGGAAAGAAGAAGCCAACGTCTAAGAAGAGAGGCAGAGGAGAGGAAGGAGCACCAAGTGTGCATTGATCTCAGACAGTGAGCATGCCTTCTACAAGCGCCAAGCCAAGCACCTATGTTCGGAGAAAGAAGTCTCCAGTAAAGGAGAAGACGCAGAAGTAGAGGCACCCGAACAACCCACCACCATGGAGGAGTCACAAGAGGAAGAAGAGAAGGTAGAATCTCCTAACCAGAGGACACCTCTTAGGAAGAAGCAGAGGGTGGATGAAGAAGCTGACTCGGAGGCGACCAACAGCTTGGAGAGATATCTGGGAGAAGGAGAGGATGAGAGTGAAGGAGGTGGCTGACGAGGAGGAAGAGCCAGAGAAAGACAAGGAACCTTTGGAACCTCATGTATTTAGTGTCTATGACTCAGAGGAAGAGAGTGGGGATGAAAAGCAAGAGTTCGTATTCACACGATGAAAAGGTGCACAAGGTGATGAAGGCACTGAAGATACAAATATGGATGAGAAGGATGTCATGGAGAAGCAGGGAGACATAAGTTTTACTAAGGAGCAGATAACTGAAGTGGCAGAGCAAGAAGCGAAGAAAATTCTCGAGGCCCTTATAGACCAAGAGTTAGAGCATAGCACAGACATAGTAGGTAAGGAAGGGAAGGAGGAGAGCATTGAAAAGGGACATCACAGCCTAGGAGGCCACGCTCTGACAATTAGCTTCCCCAAAGGTGCGCACTCGGGTAGAAGAACTCTGGATGCAGAACAGAGGTAGATAATGGACTATGTGGATGATTCAAGAAAGGTGCTTCTGCGTGAGGTTCCACATCATGATACCCCTTTGAAAGACTTATAGCCATGGGATCGTTTGAGAAGGAAAGAACGTACCCCAGGACCAAGAAGATGCTTTCTTGGGCATTTGAGTCCCACGTTGACGAGTCAGACTTTGAAGTCTGCCACAAAAGGTGCTTATCACATTCATTGCTAGAGTCTAAGGGAGACAACCCCTTAGTAAATGCTCAGGATATCTCAGACGAGCAAGTGTGCAATGCTCTAAACAAGGTCACGGTGGAAACAGAGGCAAGGCTATTCACGCGGAATGACAGTATAAGGGCCCTAGAGGGAAAGTTGGCCAAGAAGGAAGAAGAGTTGGCTAAGGTGGCCAGAAACTTAAAACAGGAGGAATTAATCAGCGTGCAGCTGAAGCGTGAGCTCAAGGAGGAAAAGGCAAAGGTGCAGGAGGTCTACAAAAAGGTAGAATCAATAAAAAGTGCCATCATTTTAAAACACCTAGATCTAACGCCAATCCCCTAGAGTGCGCATCGACGCATTTGAAATGCCTAGAAGACTTAACGCGCGTTCTCACCATGGAGAGATGACCCTTGGCATTGGAATCTGCAAAGGAAGTGGCCACACACGAAGGAGGAGGACCGGTTAAAGGTGATAGCACTTGTTGTTGAGTACAACCAAGTACTCATGGAGATCAAGGTCATTGCCCAGTCTGTAGAAGCTGCATACGACACATGCATGGATCGAGATAAGGTGGCAAGCTCCTTGGTTGCCACACTTGAAGCAGAGCTAAAAGAGTTCTAGGAAAATAACAAGGGGAACAGGGTAGAGAGGGACAAGGTTCTAGCTAAGGTAGAAAATAAATCAGAGGTGATTGAGGCTTTAAGAAGCTCAATTAAGGCCCGGTTGAAGGAACTATACCCCAGATCACCAGAAGAATGGACAAGCTTATGGATCTGGGTAAGGAAATGGAATAAATTGTGGACACTTTGGGTGCCCAGGGAGCTAGCCTAAGCTTTGATGAAGTGAGCACCCTGGTGGGCAACCTATGCCAGAAGCGAAGAAGGGCGAGGTCAAAGTGTGGAACAACCTGGAGGTAGATCTACGACGGGACTTTCCCAACCTTCTAAATTAATGTCCCCCATTCTTCATTCTTTCCCCTATTCTTTCATTCCTTATTCATTTTGTAAAATATATGTCTACATCTTGGTTCCATTGAACCAACTTGCACCTTGGTCAAGTAGAATGTTTCCGAGGGCAGAGAACAGGCATAGTGTGGGGTGATGTTGGGCCCCTAGAAAATTGACTAAGTATGAAGGCACGTGGGCGTGCGGGACCCCAGTTATAAAAGTGCGCAAGGCAAAAGCATGTAAGAGGAAGAGTTAAGAAGGCACATGGTTCACGTGGTACGCGAAAGGAGGTTCAGGACTTAGCCAATTTATGCAACAAAGGTAGAACATGTGAAAAGTGTGATCAGTTACACGCGGATAAGATGTCAGCCTAGTAATAGGTGGCCTAGGAAAGAGCATGCCAGCGATGGAATATTCTAGAAGATCATCATGAAATGGAGTGGAGAGCTCAGGCTTGAAGGAACATGCTCACTTGGAGGACCACATTCGACACTTGGCAACGGATCTGAGGGCGCAACAAGGCGAGTTGGTAGCACGGGAAGATGATAAATACAAGTGCTTGCGGAACAGAAAAAGAGACTAAGATAACATACAGATGGGGATATAGAGATAGAGGAAGAGATATACAGAGAGAGAGAGAGAGAGATAACATGGGTGAAGCTCTGCAGGATTGCTGCGAGTGGAACTTTGATGCAGAAAGGAATGTACTAGGCTTAGTATTGTAATTTCTTTTTCTTTTGGCATAATTATACAAGCCTAGTGATGTGCATGATTGCGATGTGCCGCCCCTATGGCTCTTATAATGAAACAATGAATACAATGAGGTTACCTATTGCAAATAGACATGGATATCAGTAGCTTTAATGTATATTTCGTTCATAGGAGTTCTCTTTCCTTGCATGTTATGAATGAATGATTGTATCTTTCTTTTTGTTATAATATATGTTATGGAGTCTGTTAAAACATTTGGTCTGAAGAAGCTACAAGGATCTGGAGGCCATTCTGAGCCCTATGATTCTTGTATGTCTAAACTTCTTTCCTGAATACTCTTACACTAATCATAGATAAATGCTTCCCTCTAAAACTCACATAAAAGAGAGACTCGGCACACGCGCGTGCCTCGGTGAGCACTCGGCTCCTGGTGGGTGATAGATCGGCGTGCATAGGGATTCCTTCCTTTTATAGTGGGAGTAAAATTGACTACACCCTTTGATGAATTTTCTATAATATCTTGTATGACCTAAAAATCTGCACACCTCACTTTGACTGGTAGGTGCTTCTAGGCCTAAAATGACTACAACCTTAGCTGGATCAATGAACAAACCTTCCTTTTAGATTATATGTCCTAACAAAGATTATTCCAAATGGTGTAGCAAATATGCACTTCTTGATGTTCAAAGATATACTCAACTTTGTTTGCACCGTTCAAACATTAAGCGCAGATTGCCACTGATGATCTTTCACAAGCCCATATACAGTCCAATCATCTAGGTAGACCTTTAAGAAGTTATGAATAAAATATTTGAATGCATGAACAACTATGCGTGAGAATACATCGAGCACGCTTTTCAATCCAAAACGCATCACGAGAATAGGAAAAGCGCCCCATTCGGTAGTAAATGTTTTCTTTTCTTGATCCTCATGAGCAATCCTAACCCGATGATACCGGAAAACCCATCGTAAAGGAGTATATTTCACACCTTGTAACGCCTTCTAGTATTTCCTCAAAGCAAATGGCGTAGGGAATGGATCGGTGACGCATGCGCAAAGATTCAACTCCCTGTAGTCCACACATATTCTAATTTGTCCATCCTTCTTTATACTTATCACCATTGGGCTAACCCATTCGACTCATTAAGGGGTTTGATAATTCCATATTTCAACATTTTATCAATTTCTTCTTTTACCTTTTCACGTAAATTAGGATTCATTCTGTAAGGCCTCTTTCTAACTGGGCATGCACCATCCTTAAGCTTTATCTTCATTTCCCCAAGTGATTTATGCACGCCTTTAAGTTCATGATACCCTCGAGGGAATATTTCTGATAATCCTTGAGTAACTCAATGATCTTTGCTACCTCCGAGTCTGACCAGTAGTCTCCAATTATGGCCTCCTTAGGCTCATCCTCCAAACCTATATTCACCTTCTTTATCTTCATGGGTTCGTGATAGGCGCGTATCATTGTTTATATTGTCCAAGACCTCGTGCACCCCTTGTGAATGTTCAATATCCAGGTTCTCAACTTCCTCATCATCCACGATGTAAACCATATTTCCCTTCTCTTTCTCAAGGCAAGCACATTTAAGTATTATGAAGTCTATTTCTTCTTCCTTTTCAAAACACGCTCCAAACTCTGTCTCACCAAATAATTCTTGAATATGCTCTTCTGATTTTGCACTATCTCCCATGGTTAAGTGCTTGATAAATTTTAATGCCTCTTCTATTAGAGGTTAAGAAGAAAAGTAGTCAAAGGTCTAGATCATCCTTGTAGTCAAATTTTGTTAGTTTCCAGTCTCTTGATGTAGTTCTGCATATACATACTAGGTGCGTGCACATCCTTGTAATGTAGAGTATAATCTATGCACCCGGTGGTCAAGGTGGTAATGCTTCTTGTCCTGTTATCCAGAGTCTCTTACAATGCTAAATGTGATGCTGAACAGGTTGATCACCATGATAAGTGCAGATATGTGTAGGTACATTGTTCCTTACAAACCTAATAGATAAAGCGATTCCAATCTCTTCCCATTCTATAGGATTATCTATGTGGACTACCCACCGTAGTGGCGATGTCCCACGCAAGGTATATACTAGCATAGCTCTTCTCTTAATTTGATATGTCCACTGTGTTTCCATGGCTTTCAAAAATGCAGGAAGATCTTCTACCCTTGTATACCAAGGTACTATGCTACCTATTTGTCGGACCGAACAAAATCCATTCTTACGTGCAACCACACTTTTTACTTTACGCCCTACAAATTCATATGTACCATGAGCCCAATTGTTGCTAGCAATACTCGTAGTAGCACTAATAGAATGAGAATCCTCCCACTGTAGGATGCCTTATTTTGATGGCTCATTGACCTCTAGGTTCTGAATAGCGCGTACATAAATTTGGTTTAAGTCCTCCTCACTTAGAGGCTCAACATATGGTGTAGAATTCCCATCATCGTCAATGGTATCACAACCTTTTCCTCCTTGTTCTCAAAGTGATATACCCCTTATTAAATCTCAACTCAAAGCATTATTTGCATAACACCAAGGGAATCAAGCAAATCTGGAAAATTGTGCGCTTCTACAAGTGCTAATACCTAAAAATACCCAATGAACTTGGCCCCTTGTATGGTTATAGATGCATCCTTCAAAACTCCTATGGGAGTGGCCTTAGTCCAGGTTTGCCATAAATAACACATTAGATGATGGCTGCAATGGAGGCCTCCCCATTTGTACCCATGCATCTAATGTAAGCACATTTAATTATGCACCTGTATCAATCAATATGTTGCTCAACATCCACCCATCCTGATAGCATTGAGTAATTCCCTTGTCATAGTCAATGTTATCAAGGGGAAGATTTGTATGCGAGGATCATCGTCTGGTCTCAAGACTTGTGCGTGGAGTATTCCCCTTTAACCAACTTCCTAATATTGGGATAATGTTCTCTGGCAAAACATTTTGCACACTCTCATGAGATAATCAATATCGGTTTGGATTGTCTCGATGCAATATTCTACTCCTTTAAGTATTGTATCTCACCACGAAGATTCCTTAACACTTCCACGGTATCTGGTAAACCTCCTTCGATGAGTAGGATCTGGATACCTTGCATGCAAAACCTCCTCCTTGGTGATCATAGGGAAGCACAGTGCAATGCTTCTCTCATGCATGCCTCGGGTCCTTCTCCTATCTTGGGCATCCGCGATCTTCTACCGCATCTTAGATTCTAAGCATCACGGCGCTTTTGTTTTCTTACTTATGTTGCTTACTTAGATGCTCATATAAGTCTGGGCACTCTTCATAGCTATGGTTCTTCCCGTAGAAAGAACATGCAATATTTTGAGGACATTCGCGCCTATAGTGGTCAGGAGATCCGTACATATAACATGTTCCACGAGGGAACTCACCTCTTCCTCCACCATGGCCTCATCCTCCATATCCACCATGATATCCACGTCCTCTTCCATGACCTCCTTCAAAACGCCCCTCATTCTGTCATAGCATGTTTGATTATGATCCCAATCCTGGTGCTCATTCTTACCCTTAGAATTATCTGTTACACTTGTCTATCATACCCCAATGTCTATAGCATCTTGGATCTGACCAATCAACTAACAATCCTTAGTATCATGGGTCGTGGACCTGGAAATCTTGCAAAAGTAAGATACATTCTTCCTTATCGCGTCGTTGTAACAAAGGACAGTGACTAGCATCATGATTCAAATGACAGATCTCACAATCAACAATAATGAGTATACGAGATCGTGAGGGCAACTATCCTTGGTGTGACCTTCCACGTCCACAATCTGTACACTAAATTCTTGAGCGCGTTTCATGGGTGAATTTGCTAATAGATTCTCAGAATCGCTGCTTTACCATAGCTGCAATTTGTGCCTCTAAGAATGGACTAATGCCAATGTCAATGCTCCCAACTGCCTCAGCACATAAAGCTGCTTCTAGTGCTTTGCGCGGATCAGTGTATGTCTTATGTGACAGCGCCCTTCTAAATGGTGTAATCAATCCTCCAACGAACCATTGTGCATGTTGGCTAGCATGAATATCATAAGATAGCTTAGATAGAAGTGTCTTAAAATGAGCATCATACTCACGTACACTCTCAGTAGTGCCTTGTTTGATATCCTTGAGCGCACTTATACTCTTCTACTCAAACTCAGGGATATGGAACTCTTTCAAGAAAGCATCTTTTAATGTTGCATAATCCATGCAAGTTTGATTAGGGTCAAACTTCCTATACTAGTTATGTGCACATCCTTGTAATGTAGTAGCAAATTTACTTGTCTTACACTCACAGTTTGTGATCCCTTTAGCGCCACAAGATTTCACACATATGCACATGTTCGGCAACATCCTCTATACCTCTATACTCTGGAAGACGAAGAGACATTTACATATAAATATTCTATGGTTGCTGCGGATTTTCACCACCGAGATCTAGAACCTCCTATGTTCCCTCTGCCTCCACAACCACCAAATCCACCGAAACTAGAACCACTTATACCTCTTGATCCTCCACCTTGTAGCGAGAATATGACTGTAGATGTACTCCCCGTGTTCCGACAAGTATTACTATATTGGACCCCTACGATGCAGTGAGGTAGTTCCACTTCCGGTGGTGAATCCAAAATTCTTCGTGCTCAAAATTCGTGTGGATGATATACCTAAGAATGTTCCTCCAAATATCATTGAAGTCATCTTTCCTATTATCGATGCACTTGCTCCCTAACTTACTCCTGCTCTCCTACTTCCCAAGTTAGCTTGTTGATTACTTGTCGTACTAGATACTAGAAAACCAAGCACAAGGGCTAGGTCACCAAGTGGATTAAGATGCACACTGCGGTCCGGGTAGTCTACGATGGCGCACTTCTATGTGAGGTGAGGGGGTCTCTATCATGTTTTCCAAGATGGGGAGTTCCTCATGTTCGGCTACACATCTTCTACATGAGTTATAAATCCTTCACGAGCCATCTCTCTCCTCAACGCCATACTTTCTGCAATGGAACGTTTCTTCTCTATCTCCCTCTTACGCACCTCATTATACTTAAGCCACCTTTCCTCTCTCTGCCTCTCTGCCACTAGGTCTGTCATCTTTCACTAAACCTGTTCCTGCCCTCGTGTGTGGTGAATTTTAGTTAGCCATCGGTTTACTCTCCAAGTTCAAAGTTACCATCAAGATCTTGATTTCCAGTGAATATCTTGCAAATATGCTCCTCTTGGATACCACAAAAACTGGAATTCAGCTACCTCTGGGCAAGAGTACGTTGAAATTGAATATTCCAAAATATAACTATTTAGAACACCACAAAACCACGTATCTACAGTGTGAGTCCAGATCAAATTAGCATCATAAAGGGCCTAAAATTCTTCATGTGTCCAGACAAGTGCGCGATACCACCAATTCTGTTGAGATGCATAAGCGAGAAGCCACTCGTATAGTTCTATTGGAAAGATGGAAAAAAATCTCTCATATATGCTATCATATAGATTTTCTTCTACCCAAGTGCGTGTGTTAAACTTAGATCCACTAATGAACCACCGTGCATATTCTTCCTCTAGATCGTGTATCCATTCCTCAATACTTGCTAGAGTTAACCGATACGTCTTCATCGTGAACCATCCTAAAAAAAATTAAAAAAGAGGTCCCGACAATGGAACCAATGATGCAGCCTAGAATTTACCAAATAACACCCTAGTCACATTGGCACATCACTCAGCCTTGACTGAGCGCTCACCGAAGCGCGCAAAGGTACCAAGTCCCTCTTTAGGGTTGCTGTAGCAGGATGTTAGCGTGATGAAGGAAGAAACATATAGATTCATAACTAATCTATCATTCTATAATGTATGCTACATTCAGATCTATGATAGAACAAGCTTTAAACAGTAATCATGATTGAATCAATAACATGTACTACTCAATTCCACACAGGAATGACACTTAGGTTCAACCAATATCTTCCATCTATTAATAAACATAGAATCTCCTTACAATAATGTTAATCTATACCAATGCGCATATGGATCTGATACAAGTAATTCAGTCATATGTGTATATCTCTATACCTCCATACATCCATCACACTCATATATTACCACTATGTACCTCACATCATATATATAGGGTGGGGACTTGCCCTTCACCGCTTATCTATTCTAGAAATAGGTTGCATGCTATTAATAGCCACATGCCATTCATAGGCATAGCCACACATGCAAGTGTGCTATCTATAGACCTCTTACTAGTTAATTGAAGTGTCGATCCTATTCTTAGCTCATCTCCATGCAGTAACGCCCGATCCAATCCTCCAAAGATAAAAAATGCATGGCGCGCATGTCTCTGCATCATTGGTGTGTTTCGCATGCCATCTTCTAAAAATAGGTCGTCATGCTCAAAATTGGCTAAGTCCTGAATGTTGAACTTGCCTTGCACGTGTGCGGGTCCTTCCTATCCCTCCACGCCCTTGATCCTGGCCTTATCTCCCATGCGGACTCCTTGTGTGTTCTCTAACAAGTATTCTCTAATCAACAACTTGCAAGTTCTTGACTCCTTGTTTCCTTGCCCAATCCAGTCCATGGACCAAAGCCTCATACTTTGTTGTATTGTTTGAATAGGAAAATTGGAAACAGAAAGCTGAGTAGTATTTCATACCTTGGGGGGAAACAAGCATAGCTCCTCCTCCAGCTCCTTGTCTACTTCTTGAGCCATCAAAGAATAACTGTCATACCTCATTGTCATCTTTGTGGTCTGGCTTAATGATGTCAGGAAGAGGTTGATTTCCTTCATGTAAATAGTAGACTCCTAGCTCAGACTCCTCCATCTCTTTATAGGGGTCAAAATCATGTCTCTTGTTCTCCCATTCGTTGAGAGTCAAGTCTAGGATACACCCCACCTTGGTATCTATCTCACAAGTGCTTGGGAGGTCCTCCAAATCAAAGGTTGAACAATTTACATTGATTGGGTTGGGTACATAAGACTCAATATGGTAATCTGCAATGGGCTCAGATCTGATTGTGGCCTTAGCTCCATACCTTGTTCTAAAAAGCATGTGCGACCAATCAAGCAGACAAATAGCCTCCAATCTTAGCGGTGAAGCTGTCAACAAACACATTGCAAATGGGGTGGCAAGTCTATGACTGATATGTTTTACAATACAGTCACATTGGGGTAGGCATGCAGTGTGAGGCTCAAATCTTTGATGACTCCAACAATTTTCATTGTTGTCCCATCTAATTGCACTACCCCTCTGGATATGACTTCGTATTGGAGACCCAGTTGATCAGCTATTTGCTTTGGCATTACAGAGCTACTTGCCCCGAATCAATCATGCAATTGTGTACCAATTTGTCCCCAATGATCAATGAAACATAAAATGGAGGTGGCTTCAGATTCTTACCTTGTTGTCCTCCATGGTTTCCTTTGGGCTGAGCCACATTGGCAAGCACTTTCTCTTGCTGGTTAGGGGGCTGATTTGAGCTTGACCAATTGGCCATAGCAGTCTACAACAAATCTCTCTGTCTTGGAATAGCCAGTGACTCCCACATTGAGATATTCACATTTGTCTTATTCATTTGTTCAATAATATTAAATGAGTTATCCTTTTATTGCCCCTCGCTGCCTGACACATTTTTCTCTTGCACACGAGTTGTCACAACGAATGCGAGTGGATTGGGCAGCGGTGCAAACGACTCTACATATTGGGAGTTACATTTTGAGTGTCAATACCTTATGGAGTAATGGAGGGTTGAGGATTACCTTAGGTTGGTGATTGTCCTCCAATATTTCTCTTCTTGAATTGTGTATGGGTAGCTACACTTTGAGAAGGGACCTGATTCATTCCATAAAATTATTCAACTTGCCAACTAACAAGCATAGTTTCACTTGGAGATGCTTCTTGTTGAACTCCTTACTACTGATTTTCTTCTTAACTAGACTCTTGTGACACACCACCTGAGTGTCTCCCGTACCATCGAGGCCTGGTTTAGTGCACCATTGAAGCACACCGATTGGTTATGTGGCTGATTGCATGGAAAATGCCAATCATATTATTGGGCCATATTGTTTTGTGTTAGGACCAAGGCCCTTGATGTTGAAGATGTGTTTGGATCATATGACTGGAAAGGCCTAATAGGTTGAGGTTGTCCTTGGCTTTGGTTTTGATTTGCAGCCTGAGCTGGTGGCCTATTTTGCTTATATGGGGTCAGCACGATCTTGAGTCGAGGTTGATATGGCCTAGAACTCTAAGCTTGTTACCTCTTGATAGTTACTAACTCATTCCCTAGGTTCTGTAGCTATTTCATAACTTCTTGAATCTCTTTTGAGGTACTAGAGGATGAGGTGGAGGCTTCAACTGAACTTTGGTTCCTAGGAGTAGGCATAAGAGTTAATGTGGGTGTTTGGCTAGTGCTTGGGTTTCCTAATTCTGGATATAGAGGTATGGGTGGCCTAGGAGCAAGTTTTCCAGCCTGAATTAAACAATTTTCAGCTCTTATGGAAATGTTATAGGCTGCAGGTAAGGTTATGCCTCTCATTGATTGAATCATTAAAGTAATATCAGAATTTAGCACTCTAAGAAAGTATAAGAAGGCACCTTCATCTCGTGGGCTTTGACCCACCTGGAATTTGTCCCATGTCTTTTGAAATATGAGGTTGAAATTTGACAACTACTCATTAGGGGCTCTCTTGATTATTGTCAGTTGCTCTAAAAAGGATAGATTATCCCCCTTTTCTCTAAACTAGTCATGAAGAGCTCTACACAGATGGTCCCAATTATGAATAGAGCCTGTTGTTAGACTCCTGAACCATTGTGAAGCTTTACTCTTGAGTGAAGAGGCTAACAACTTGACTGCAATGTCCATTTCAGTGATCTCATGGATTGCACAGACATTTGCAATGTCTTGAATGTGGTCACTAGGAGAAGTCTAGTTCTCTCCAATGAAATATGGGATGCTCTTTAAAGCTACCACTGGGACTGGATTTTGTGCATTTAAAGCGAGTGGGTCTTTGCCGCTTGATGAAATTGACATAAGGATTTGGTTGTGCAATCACGATAAGCTTGAGCACCCTTCTTGATTGAAAGAATGGCCTACTAGGAGGAGGTGTTGATAAGGCTCTATTTGGTGGATATGGAGACCTCTGGGCTCTTCTCCCCCTTCTCCTTATGTCTAGAGACAAGTGCAGATAGACAAACCATCCCTCTTCTCTAGTTCTTGACCTTGTTTGTATTCTTCTCATGAACTTGACAAGTTTGGGCTATTGAAACCAGTGGATTTTGTCCCTTTTGGAGTCGCCAGATGTGCAGTTTCAAAGCTTCTTAAAAGCTAAAACTTGCAACAAGTGCACATCAATCTTGCTTCTGATAAGAAATGGAGACCTCTTGTCCCACTGGGTGTGCCAAAATTGTTAGTGTAGAATCACAAAGCACCCCTGAATGCCTGCAACCAAATGGGTTGATACTCTTAGTGTGATTACACAACATGGAGCATCTCTCAAAGTGTGGGACCTTGCGAGTTGAGAGAGCTCTTTGGATTAAGGTCGGTTCCTATTCCTCTATTCAAGTGCACACAAATATATTGTAGAGGATCTATTCTAAATCTACTCTATTCTACCAAGGAGACAGGGTTGAGGAGATGTAAGAAAATAAACTAAGCTAATGAGGTGATGCACCAAATGAATGTTAGACCCTTGTTTTGCAGTTTAACATAGACCACGAAATGTAATACAAAAACTATACATAGATGACCAAATTACAATAAGAGATCAGAGAGACAATAACGAATACATGAGAGGGTCGAGAAACATCCATAGATATATATATATTATTGCTCAAAAGTTGATATAGTATATTACAATAGCCAAGAAGCATAACTTGCATTACAACCTGAAGGAGAGGTTAGAAAAGCTCCACAAATCCTTCTATGAACAAAAGAAGAAGAGAGGGCACAAAATAGAAATGTCTAACCTTTTACAATGAGCCCCAAGCCTTTGCCTTTATAGATTCGACACATAAGGGAGAAGAAGAGAGAAGCGAAAAAATAGTTCAAAGTTCAACTACTATCATCAATGCCTCCTACAAATCCACCCCAAATCTATCATGTCTACAACAATTACTCGTTCGGCGCCTCGAAGGAGGAGGAATGACAGATCAAATCAAATCGATCTGGTTGTTGGGGAAAATAGATCCTGTATTAATGGCATGAAGACATTTCTTCATTTTTCACCCACTTAACCTCTCCAAAATTAAAGTTTCAGATCTTCATGGCATAGATGAGGCCGAGATCTTTCCAACGGTGCTAGATTTGTCATATTTCGAGCACTGAGTCAAAAGATATGCCCATTTGAAATTTGAATCGGGTCCATACAAAATGGCGGGAACCAGCTACCAAAACGGACCCCCTTTTGAAACTAGACACGTGGAGGGCTGGCACATGTCTAAGGGTTGCCTTTGTATTTTTCTTTTGAAGTTGCATCGAGTTGACACGTGGCTTCTTCCACACTTGCTCATTTTCTTCATGTTTTGGCTAAGTCCTTTTGTTTGGTGGGGTCATATATCTGACCAGGGGACATGCGGAGGCCTGGCGCTTGTTTGGAAACCTTCCCCCAATTTTACTCTTGAATTAGCATCGTGTTGACACTTGGCACCCTCCACTGGCCTATCTCTGCTTTGACTATTCAACCCGACCATGTCCCTTTCTTTGGACCTGGGACACGTGGAAGTTCTACGCTCATTTAGAAACCCACTCAGGATTTTGCCTTTGAAGGAGCGTCGGGTTGACACATGGAAGCTTTTGCAGACTCTTGGACTTTTCAACGACCATTCCTACTTTTCTCGAGCCTTGAATACGTGGTGAGAAAGCACTTATTTGGGTCTCCACTTTTGGATCTACTTTTGGAGATGTGTGATGCATGTTAAAACAACCCACTTGAAACCCAAGAAACAACCTAGGTTTAGTCAAGAAAATTATGGAATATTTTTTTATTAGAAGTGTCTATAACCAGGTTACAAGACAACAGTTGTCACTAACAGGTTCTAGAACAAGTCTAAATTCCTAGAACATACTTTTCATTTATTAACAATTATCAGAGGTCACAAGGTCCAAATTTTAGGGTTAGAAGTTTTAGTTAGGTTTAGGGGAAAAATATCACCAAACCCACTCTCAACAAGCTCAGAGTTTCAACTTGATTTTTCTCACACTTAACACATTCAAAATTTCCCTAAATCATTCCCATTGGATAGGAAATTTTCTCACCTTTCCAACGATATAAAGAAGTCCTCCTAACTCCTTGTAAAACTCTAGTTATGGGTCGACGGACCTTAGGGGTCAAATTTTCCCAAAAGGGACACGTGTCGAGCGGGAAGAAGGTCCATTTCTCGGGTTGGCAAGTCGCGGGGTGGCATTGGCAAATTTTCCCGCTTGCAGTGCGAAGTCAATATTTCTCCCGCCTCCGTAGGTCCTCTAAGGACACATGTCGGGTTCCAAGCCCAAGCGGGGAGAAAAAGAGGAATGGGGTGGAGCGGTAGAGGTTTAGTGGAGAATTTGCCAAAGGGGGAAGGATTCCAATGAGTGCTCGCACGCCGCTTGGTCCACCAAGGACACGTGGCACCCAACGAACCAATGTAGGGGGAGAAAGAGAGGGACGGGCGGGGCGGCGGGGTCAGTTGGCGAGATTTGCCAAAGGGAGGAAAAAAGGATAAATGGCACACGCTGGTCTACGGCTCCACGTGTCCACGGAGGGATAACACCGAGGCGAGGGCGGGAGTGTGGGGCCACGGGGAAAATATGCAAAATTTTCCCAAACAAAAATTTTCAAAGGAGAGAGTTACTGATGGTTTCCCCGCCCCACTTTCACCTCGTGCTACCACATGGCAAACCTCTAGTTGGCTCAACAGCCAGTGGGAAATTTCAAAAAAATTCCCAAAATTTATTTAAAAAAAAAATTCTAAGGATTTTTAAAAGGGAATTTTTTGGGCCATGGTTCATTGGGAAAATTTTCCCACCAAGGTAGGAAAACTTCAAAGGGCCATAACTTTTGCTAGAAATATCAGTTTTGGGCAAACAAGGACTTTCTAGAAAGCTCTCAATGCCCTCTTTACATAGAAATCATAAATTTTACATTTTGATAAAGTTTAAGGGTCAATTTTATGAAAACGGCCTGCAGGCTTTTAAATAGCAAACTGGTAATTTTTAACTTATAAATTTGATTCAATTTGATCTCCTCCTTCACTCAACATGCCAAACAGACATGGAGGATTGTTCTAGGAAGGATTTAGAGTGTTTTAGGAAGGTAATTTCACTTGTTTGATTTCCAATTTACATTTTTCCAACAATTGACAGAAAATGACTATGAAAAGGTTTAGGCTTGGATTTTGCAATGTTTAAAGTGTTTTCTTAAGTGTTCTTTGTCAATTTGAGTTCATTGATGTCATAGCATGCTAAATTATAACATTTCCAAGTTGATTATTATGTGCAGGTCCGAACTGTACATTTTAATTAAATTTATTTGCCAGTTTTGAATTTACATCAGAGATCCATTTCTAGAAAATTTTGTATATCAATTTCATCATTTAAGTGTGGTATTTCATTTCTAATCTAATCTAATACATTCAGTTGTTTATAAACAAATCATTTAAAATCCAAATTGTAAAGTCTGGTTTCCAATTTAATATATTTCAAAAAGAGACAAAGTAATATAATTCCTTCATACGTATTTCTTCTTTTTCCATTTTTCTAAACAGGGATTCCAATCACAATTTGATATTCCAATTCAACACAACATTGCAAATGAAGAAAGTTAAAGCAATCCTTTATTGACTTCAATTTTACAACTTTACATCTTTCAATGTTTGAATGCAATTAACAGAATTCTATTTCTTTCTTTCCAATAAACAGAACAGAGTATAAATATCCTTCACATTTCGAACGTATAACTTTCACAATCGATTCTGACATCTTTTCTTCACAAATGTATATATTAGAATTTCATCCACTTCAAGTGGGAAAGGATTACAAATGAATAAATTTCACAAGGGGCTGGAAAAATTGTCTTCTTCTGCTCCAGAACAAGCAACATGTAAGTTTTCTTTTTCTTCCAAATTGATCACAAAAAAAGTGGGGGAAAGGCAACGCTCTCCACCCAACCAAGACATCCAATGAAAGGAGAAGCCATCCTTCATCATTGGCCCCTGAGCCCCAACCACAATACAATAAGAGGTGTGATTCAACCCATGACAACAACTGACTTCCACTAAACACACAAAATTCTTTCAACATGCATAATTCAATATAAAACACAGTCCAAACAAAAACAATAGTTTACAATTGCATTTGAAAACCATTCAAACAGAACTCAGGCTTGATCATGCAAGCCAAAGGAGCAAGGACTATGGGGGAAGCTACTTATGCCTCCCAATGGGAATTGGGCATCCACCAATAACAAATAGCCAATAAATTTCACCACACATATCTTTATGCCCCCACAATCCCCCATAGATTTCCTTATACCCCCACAAAGTAAGAAATGCAAGCTATTTCTTTTCCATGGTGGATCCCAAACCCAAACTCTCTCCACAAAATATGATGCCACTGGCATTCCCTTATGCCCCCACATGGATTCCCCATGGCCTTCTCTTACACCATCCCTATGGTAGTCTACCCAATCCGATCAACAAATAAATCAAAAACATGCACCATTCATTCATACACAAAAGAAATAACAATCACAAAAGAAGAGCTAAGCTCCTACCTCTCCGTGGTAGCTTTTGTTTCCAAATAAGCAAGCTTCAATGCCAAAACACGGTCCCTAAAACAACAATACCGAGTATGAAATTATCTCCAATTTCCTCCACAATACACAAGAGCTCCAAACAAGTAAAAATGCGCCCCCAAAGAGGTTTGCGAAAATGATTCAACAACCCAAAACAAGCAAAGAGTTGAATTTTATAGAGAGAAGAGAAGAGGATGATGTGGATCCATGTAGAATGCTACATCACACATCCTCAACTCCAAACACAAAAGACAAATTTTCATTCTCCCAAGCACAATAAAGAGGTGGGTGAAAATATGACAATTTACTTGCACACTCCAAAAGCCCACACCTCAAAGGACTGCAAATAAAAAAATGTAAGAGAGTGCAATCAAAACTTGCAACATGATTAATAAAATGCATTATAAAAGTCTAAAATCACCCCTCCAACCATAAGTATGGTTGGTAAATTAAATTGAGAGGTATGGGACAAGTTTTACTTGTCCCACAAGCCTCTAAAAACAGCCCCAAGGACAAATTTGAATTTCTAAGGAGGTGGAGTGTTTCATACTCCAAAATCGACTTACACAACTCTTACACAAACTTACACATCCCTTACATATTTAATACAAAGAGCCAACAACTTCCATTATTACTTTCCCATATCCCAATTTGATTTATTTAAATTTTAACCATATGATTTCTCACATTAATCTACCACAATTTTAATTAAATAAAAGAAAGGGACACATTACTAATAAAATACATACAACAATAATAAAAATTAACCACATTAATAATTACACAAAACCCATGGTCACATATAAAGGTGATTCCCCCATGGGAATCCCTAACAACAAAAAACACAACACAATAAAACAAGTTGCCATGGTGACCTTGTCGAATTCACCTAGAATTCCATTGTGGTTGGTCTCCAATCCCCCGATGTTTGTTGTGATATTTTAACCTGCAAAACACAAATACCTCCTTCGGCCTTGTGGCCATATTAGAACATCCAAAATGATATAAATATAATCACAAAATCATCTAAGTATGTGAATCACAACAACATCAAAGCAATTTAACAAAATCACTTACAATTTATATCAACAACATCAAAGTAACAACTATATCATCATCATATAATATCCATTTTCTAGATCTACTCATAATATCCAAAATCACATGTTCGAACAACATCCATAAAACATCCATGTCAAATAGTATATCATCATCCACATATGAGTGTCTCTAATGATCATCATGCATCATAACCAAATCAAGATCAACAATAATCCATGATCAAATATCTAACATTGTATTAAATCAAAACTATAATAATGTCCATAATGAAATCAATAGTATCGAATCGGTATCAAAAGGTGTCAAAGGGAAGTGGGCACTACAAAATGTGTTGGTGACACATGATTGCTTCTGCTAGCACCTTTATACTTAGTCTTTTTTAAGGCCCGCCCTATCCGCCTTTTGACTTCTAACTGTTGAATTTTCCCCTCTTTGGGCCTAGGACACATGGGGGCCTGGCGCTTGTTAGAGTCTAACCTTTTGGATTCAATCTTTGGAGGTGCGCCATTTGGAAACTTGGCAACATCCGTTGTCTCCTCCATACTTAGTCATTTTTAGGGCTTGTTCTGAGTCATTTCAGAGCCCGACGACTTTAAGCCTTCATCATTTCTTTTCCTTTGAGCCTCTGGTTTCTTTGACATTGTCTTCTCCTTCCCCAACCCTTCTTTTCATTTTAGAGCACTGCCTGTAATTGGATTTGAAGCACGGGTTCGCTTGATAGAGCTATTTCTTTAATTTCTTCTTGCACGGGGTCATTTGATCTTTCGCAGGCCCTGCCACTCCATTGTAGAGTCCCACTACAACTTGTTTGTAGGATTTGAATGTGATTTCTCTGGTTTCTTTTGTGCGGGGTTGTGGCTAGTCAATTTTGTCGGGGAACAAAATAGTGATAACAAGAATTTTGGTGTCGTAATTGCGGCCATTGTGGCGAATAATGAAAGAAAAAGAATTGAACAATTCCCTCCCTTAAAGCATACACCCCCAAAAAAATATTTTATTTATTTTGGGCATGCTTTTTTGGTTTTACAATGAATTTTCGACACTATTGGCCCTATTACAAATTTGGCTCTGTGGCCGATTTTCAAAAATAAAATGGCTCTCTTGGTCGATTGAAAAAATATATTTAAATTTTTTTGGGCTCTTTGGCCTCTTTTCAAATACAAACAATCTCTAATTTGTGTAATTTTTACAAAATAAATCTTATTAAAAGTTGGACCAAGATGTAGAGCTCATAAAAAACACACACTTTAAAAAAATGGCACCTCAATATGAGGTACCAGTTGAAAGTTATGACTTTTTAACTTTTGATTTCAATATCTTTTCGAGCCCCTTTCCAAAAATGGATTTTTTTTATACTTCTATTTTTTTTCACAACGTCCAAAAATGGAAGTTTTTTAGGTTTAATTTTTAAAAACTAGACGCAGATAAGGGCTTACGTGCATGCGTAGTGCATTTTAGGGCACAACTACAGTTCAACCGCTTTGCCTAAGCATTATAATAACCCTTGGCCGCCTTTTTAATTATTGATTTCCTCCTTGCTTTGGCTTCACGCATGTATGTTCTTCAGTTATCCAAAATGAGCCCTTGCTTATTTTGGCTAACTTGCCTTCATTCTTTCCTTCCTTGTGCTTCAACTTCAATTTTCACATATTGCAAGAAATCAAAAGATTTTGGAAATGGCTTCATTAGATAGGATTTTTCTTCCCCTTTCCAGAAAGGTAAAGAAGTCCTCCTAACTCCTTGTATTTTTTGAGTTATGGCTCGGGCAGAGTTTGGAGGGGAAATTTTCCTAAGGTGGGCCCGCAGAGCTTGGGAGAGTTTTGTGCCAAAGAGGCTCGGGCCGGCGGAGCAGAGGAAGAAATTGAGAACTTAGCACTTTTTGGGCTAAAAGCACAAAAGTCATTTGCGCTCCTGTGAGCCCGCAAAGGAAATGAAATTGCTTAAGGCCCGTAGCCAATGAAATGATGCCACATGTCAAGGTGGAGCGGCGGGCATCGGAGGGATTTCTAGTTTTTGGATTTTGGTCAAAATGTGTCAAAGGAAAAAATAGAACCGCATCCATGCAGCCAATCATAGGGTGCCACGTGTCCACATCAACGGCGGGGAATTCACCGGCGGAAGACCTTGGAAAAATTTGCCCTTGCATGGGAAAAATGGGTAGAATGTGATTTTGAGACCCGTAGACCAAATTTAAAGCACCACGTGTCATTGGAGCGGCGGGGCCGCGGAGGATTTTTGGAAAATTTTCCAATTTTGCGAAAAGGGGAAAAAGGTCAAATTTTGGCCCGCAAACCCGATTTTGCCCTGTTTTGCCCTAAATCTTCAGAAGGCCATATCTTTCGATCTAGAGCTCAGATTTTCACGATTTTGGTATCAATGGAAATATGTTGAAATCCTCTACACAATGGACACTTCAATTTTAAATTTTTATGGGAGAAAAATGGGAAAATGTCTCTGACATGGAAAAATTACAGAAAATGACCCCAACCACCAAAATTAATGAAGTATGGGCCTCTTTCTTGCTCTGCGAAGAAATGTACGATGAAGTATGGAATTTTTCATGGAAACCCATCATTTTGTAGGCTAATTAAATGGATCTTGTTGGTGGTTGGAGTTTTAAAATCGATTTTCCCACGTTTTCTCATTTCCTTCATTCTATTCAAGCGATAAAAGCCAGTTTTGGCTCATTTTGAAAAAGGTTGTTCATCATTCTTCTCTGCCTCTCCCTTCTTTTCTTCCCTGGGTTGAAAATGGAGTTTGAACCTCCTCCCTTTCGTAATGGCATTTTTCCTCTTACCCGTGAAATGATGCACTGTGTAAATTCTGAGCAATAAAAACGTGTTTTTGTGATGCATTTGTCCATCCTTGGCTCGTTTTATTTGTTGTTTTCCTTACCTCTCTTCATTACATGGTATTTTTGCATGTTTGGATGTTCATTGCAGGTTTTGGAGTTGTGTTCATGGAGTTTTGGAACATTTTCTATGTGAAATCCATCTTTGGTCTGTGATGCACTTGTCCATCCTTTCCATTGCTCACCTCTTCTTGTTCCATGGTAGTTTTGATAGATAATCAACACTTTCCTTCTTTGTTGTATCACCATTTTAGTGTAGGATTTGTTTTTCCTTGTTTTCTTCCTCTTCTTGTCTCCTTGGAAGTTAGATTAGGTTAGATTAGTTTGTCTCCACTGGAATAGCTTGTGGCAGGTAGTTTAGGAAGAGGAACCAACCTTCTCTAGAGAGCTTTCCCCATTTGCAAAGGTCCCACACTTTGGGAAAGCTCAATGTTGTGCAATCACACCAAATGACTTTGCCTTATAAAAGTAGATCAATAACTCATTTGGGGTGTCTTTGTGAATTTACACTAACGATTCTTCGGGACGCTTGATTTTGGACGCTAAATCTTTTGCAGCAGCATTGAATTTATTGCTTCCTCTGCGTTGGATTTGTTTTCTTTTTCTTTACAGGCACATCTTCTTCTTCTCTTGAATGCTCTTGAACTATGAATGCAATCTCTAGGTTGATTGGAGACTTCGGGATGTTGCTTTGGATAGAGATCTTCTCATAAACACGTAGAATTCTCTTGCCAGATATATGAAAAGACAGAGCACAAAGAAGAGGAAGTAGAAGTTATGTGGGGAGCTTGAAAAGCTTGGGTCCCCACAATACAAAAATATATATATATATATATATATATATATATATATATATATATATATATATATATATATATATTAAAATGCTTCCAATTTTAAAAAATTACATGTACAGGTAAATTAAAAAAATAAAGTGAAACAATATCACCTTTTGTAACAAAGTTGCATCCAGGTCTGCAAGGGCTTGTGATTGCACTCCAGGTGTTCTTCAATTGCAAATCAATCCGTTGAACCGAGGTGTGGATTCGGGTAGGGGTTGTGAAATGGCTGGGGGCATCTATGGCTCCTCCTAGCTCTGTAATTTCTCTAGATCTCCCTAAACTTCCCTAAAACTTCCTACACTCCTCTCTGGATCAAAATACTACTCTGATACCAAATCTTGTCTGCAAACCAGATTTAATTACAAAAAAAAAAAGCAGTCTTGCATAATTTTATTAATATGAAATCAAGCATTACAAACAAATGAGAGAGTTGCAATATTTATAGATATTAGACAACTTCTATCTCATCCACAATATATGGAAGCAAATCACCTAATCGAGCAAAATATGTAGAAATAACATATTGCCCCTAATTGCCCCTATTGCCCCTCATGGAAATCATCTGGGAACAAAATATGCAAGATAGAACATGATCCCACAAACATTGGGATGAGAACACTATTACTTAGTTAACTAACAACTAAGGATAACTAATACCTATTGACATAATTTTAAAGTATTTAAACTAAATACTTTAACTTATTACTTTTATTCAAATATCAACTAATGATGAATTAAGCTAAGTTTTATTCCTAATGAGATGGATGGTTTCATCACGTAGACACTTCTTTGGTAATGAATTCAAAATTTTCTAAAACATACAAATTTTTATAGGTTTTAGATATAAATATAGGGATGATTGACATAGTTGAGGGAAAATTATACTACATTTTGTTCTAGAATGTGGGGGCATGAACACTTTATTCCTTTTGACTTTGCACATCATGAACTCATTTGAACACTTTGTATGGTATGGGGGCTTATGAATACTTCTATTTTATCATTGCATACTTGATACACATGGGACATTGAATGGTGGGGCATGTGTATGCTTCATTCTCTTTCAATTTTGTGTTATTTTACACATTTGGGCCTCCATCCGTCTCAGTAGTGGCATGGTTCGTGGGAAGTAGCTTTTGGGTAAATATATATCCCTATGAAACCCTTATTCTCAATCTTTTAGGGAGGCTTTGGGAGACTAAAAATTCCTATAACATCTGTCCTTGTTTTATAAGGTTTTATAGGTGACTAGAAAACCTTGTATAGAAAATACAAAAAGAGGAAAATTAAAACAAAACAATGTGCAAACCTTTCATTGTAAATCCCAAAGCAACCTCAGATTAGATCTGACTGAAAGAACGAGGTTTAGTGACATTCTTTGTAGGATCCATTTGAGTTGTGAGCTATGGTTGATTTGTGGATGCTCCAAGTACTCCAAATGGAAGATAGCTAAGCCACGAGCATGAAGATGTGATCTTGATGTGATTTGGGCAGCATAACAATATGAAAACTTGATTTGATTCACCAAATGATTGCACAAAATGGTAGCATGAACTCTCAAAATCTTTGGTGGATGATTTTCAAAGGAAGGATCATTGATTTATAGCTGAAGAAAGTGAATCCTCAAGCTAAGTTGTGATTGATTTGATTTGGAGATAACTAAACATGACTTAGCTTGTTTAGTTGAGTTTCTAGATTTGATTGGAGAGTTAGACTGTTGTTCTTGATTTGCAAGAGTGAGTCAAGGCTGAGTTGGCAAGGGGTTGCACATGTTTTTATTTTAAATTCCATATCTGATTATTTTATTCACCCAAAAAGTGTCATGAATAGTTGGCTTGTGGAAGAAGTTGGATTGATTTTGAATTGTCATGACTTGGAAGATAGCTTCAGTTAACTCAAATGTTGATTTGAGTCAATTTGAACACATATGTTTGATTAAAATAATGAATTTTAGTTCTAGTCGGGACTTAAGTTGGCTTGAGTTTGGGAGGTGGATAGGATTTAGGGATTTATTTAATTTTTAAAAATGTAGAAATGGACATGTGGATTAATTATTTAATTTGATATTAAATTAGCTAATAAAATTAGTTAAGGGGTGATAGAGGTATAAATAGAATTAATTAAATTAATTCTAGAAAAGAAAAGTGGTTTAATAATAGTTTGAATAATTACAATGCATAATGATTATTTGGGGATGTCTACATTTTCCCCTCTTTAAAGAACTATTACAAAATAATAACGCTTTAAAGATAGTGGACGTGTGTAAAATGATGAACAAATGATAACAAAGTGATAAGAAGCTGCTTGATTTGCCCAAGTAAAGCATTTGGATGCCTCGGTGAGTATGGTTTATGCTAAGGGATTAGAATGTATACCATGGAAAATATAAACAAAGAGGAAAATTATAATAAAACAATGTGCAAACCTTCCATCAGAAATCACAAAGCAACCTTGAATTAGATCTAACTGAAAGAACGAGGTTTAGTGATGTTCTTTGTAGGATCCGTTTGAGTTGTGAGCTATGGTAAATTTTTGGATGCTCCAAGTATTTTGAATGCAAGAATAACTAAGACACGAGCATGAAGATGTGACCTTGATGGTATTTGGGTAACATAACAGTATGAGAACTTGATTTGATTCACCAAATGATTGCACAAAATGCAATCACGAACTCTCAAAATCTTTGGTGGATGATTTTCAAAGGAAGGATCATTGATTTATAGTTGAGGAAAGTGAATCCTCAAGCTAAGTTATGATTGATTTGATTTGGAGATAACTAAACATGACTAAGCTTGTTTAGTTGAGTTTATAGATTGATTAGAGAGTTAGACTATTGTTCTTGATTTGCAAGAGTGAGTTAAGGTTGAGTTGGCAAGGGGTTACACATGTTTTTTATTTTAAATTCCATATATCCGTTATTTTATTCACCCAAAAAGTGTCATGAATAGTTGGCTTATGGAAGAAGTTGGATTGATTTTGAATTGTCATGACTTGGAAGATAACTTTAGTTAACTCAAATGTTGATTTGAGTCAATTTGATAACATATGGTTGATTAAAATAATGATTTTTAGTTCTAGTTAGGACTTGAGTTGGCTTGAGTTTAGGAGGTGGATATGATTTGGGGATTTATTTAATTTATTTAAATGTAGAAATGAACATGTGGATTTAATTATTGAATTTAATATTAAATTAGCTAATAAAATTATTTTCGGGGGTGATAAGGGTGTAAATAGAATTAATTAAATTAATTATAGAAAAGAACAATAGTTTAATAATAGTTTGAATGATTACGTTGCATATGATTTATTTGGGGGTGTCTACACCCCGTGACACCTTTTTGGTGTTAGGACACATGATTCCCTTATAGATTTGACATCTCCATTAGAAAATTGGGGACTAATCGCCCCCAATCCTCCAATGGCTTAGTTTTAATCCTTCTTTCCAAACAACTCGTCAAGGAGCTTCTCCTTTGGTAAGACAAACATGTATACTCCTTCCTTGCTTTGTTTACTTTATGAATTTGCAGTTTCAATTTCAAATTATAAGTTTCAATTACATTTTCAAATATGAGTTAAAGTTCAATCCTTTCATGAAGATTGAATACACTCTATGTTACAGAGTTTCATTATAGAGATCATGTGAATACTCAAGCCGAATCAAACATCTTGAGTGAAGACAATGTCAATTTAAACACTTAGGTATATTTTCTTTTAAGCATGCAATTTCATTTCATACTTTAAGGGGGAATGTAGACACATACACTTGGTAATATATCAATCGCGCAATGGCGACATTGAATTTATCCCTTAATCATGACTTGTGCACACATTTCAAGCTTAATTACTTATCTTTAGTCCCATTCATGACTTTCTCTCCTTAATAACACCGCTTAGTCGCTCATGATATTATTTACATTAGTCCAAATCATTCTATCATCTCCAAGTGTTATGCCCAAAATTTCTTAGCACCTCACTTCTTGCGCATGTACGTGATCGCTAACAAGGACCAAATCGTTCAACGATTTAGTTTGAAACTAGTGGTTTCATCCCCGATCACCCAACGATCAATGTCTTAATTTGATATCTTTCTATGAGTTGGCACTTTCCTCGTGGGTCAACTTTAATGTGAAAATATACCTACAAACCTCTATACAAGCAAATGAAATTTACTTATTTGCTCACTGGTGCTTTCAAGAGCACTCATTACAAATATCATTCCTAAAGCATTACAAGCTTTCCTAAATTCGTCTTGTAGTCACTAAATCACACACTTACTATGTACATCTAGCCTCTAAATACTTCATTTATATGCATGATTCCTAAGCAAGATAACTACTCATTAACACCTCTTTACTTTGCTTTGAGATTACTTTTACCCCTTTCATTTATGTTGCTTGTTATTTCTGATTGACAACTTATAGTTTTACACACTAGCCGACATCTTACTCAATTCCCGATTTCACCGTTTTATCTTTTTGACACCTTATACAAGACCATCCATTAGGGACAAGAGAGCCCAAATGCTTTTGTCTCCTCCGGGTGCCTCGTGTCCTCTTTACCTTTTGTTTGGTCTTTCAAATAGTACTTCTTCCTTGTCTTATTTTATCACTCTTAGTCATCATTTTTCTTATTAATGACGAAACTTAAGCAAATGAATCATATATATATATATATATATATATATATATATATGTATGTATGTATGTATGTATGTATGTATGTATGTATGTATGTATGTATGTATGTATGTATGTATGTATGTATGTATGTATGTATGTATGTATTATCTAACCTCATTAAGGGGGAAATCATTCAAGAGGCACATACTACTACAAAGAGCTAATATTTTCTATCTACTACATCAAGGACTACATACTTCACTGCATAGGAGGGTTTATTTTGAATTCCATACCACACATTTGCATTTAGGACAAAGTAGTTATAGTCTCTGCTATCTCTTTATGTGACTGGCACTAGGGCATCCTAACTTAAGGGACACTATTTTAATCACACACACAAGAACTACATAGAGTCTAAAATGTAGTGCAACGCTTAGTGACAATCACATTGGGGTGGTGAGTGAAGTCAGTCTGACTCAAGCATTTACATTATTTTATTCATCTAATGTGTGTTTGAGTATTGTGCGGAGTATTTAGGGTTGATTTTACAGTTACTGGTGTGACACAACAAATATGATGCAACACACAATGAACAGGGCGGCTTACACCAAATGACACATAAAGAAACAGATTCTAAGCACTTCCTCAGACACAACGCCCAAAATAGACACAAGCGCTACGAGGCCTGTCTCATTCCAGATGCTACCGTCCTTGACATTGTTTGGTACCCGGTTAGCCCAGAGCTTATATGGTCTAGAATCGCCTTTCCAACTTATTCCCGATCTAGAATCGATTCGGACTGCGGTAAGTAAGCTACGTCATTCTCCAAACCCTATCCATCACTCTTGTTTGCATTTCCTTTGCATGATCTTGTTTGAATATTGTTATATCTATTTAATTACAACACCCTTATCTTAGATTTAAAATCACATCTAAAGTAGTAACACACTCTAGAAGTAACCCCTACACAGTCTAAAACAAACTCAACTAGGTTATAGAGTCATGCTTCCCAATCTAGAGACCATCCAAGCCAAGTCAAGCAAAAATGCCAAGCTATTGTTTACATTATCAAGATATTAAATTGTTAAAGCTAGTTGCACTCATAAAGATATTGCATGCTAGGTGGATAAATCGTGTGGTTTGAGGCCTATTCGTAGTATTAGCAAAATATAACTAAATTTGACATTTTTTTCCGTGTTAATATTTTTTAAACATTTAAAAAGATAAAAAATAATGTTATTTTCGATAAATTAGCTATGGATAAAGAGCTTTTTGTGTTTAACAAAGTAGTTATTTATAATGTTACGCTTCATATTCAAGTCGAAGCTAAAAATGTTTGTTTGGAGGTGGAACATCTCAAATTCGTCCTTAACCAATGTGGTAGTGCCCATTGTGTTGTTAGTTAAGTGCCTTTTGATTCTCCTTAACACCACTCGCCTTCTCAAGTTCATGGTTGAGGTATTTGTTGTTGCTACTTATATTTAGAGTGACCTTGGTTTTAATTTTTAATCATTTTTTTAAAAATTAATTATTTGTAGTTATATTAAATTTTGACAATGTTAGATTTTTCCCTTAAAGCTCATATATCTCCATTCAACAAAGTATGATTCTATTTTACACATTGATTATATAATTAATATTATATATTTACGTAGTATTAACATTTTGATACAGTGACTAGTAAATATAAATACACAGCAATCAAAGTGTTAAGGACACTTGCAATGAATTAAAATATTTTCTTTTGGTAATGGACGAAAACCCAAGAAGGTTTAAAGAAATAAACTCCAACAGGTACCTACCTATAAGATGAGCGGCGCGGATGAATCTTTAAACCTGCCCCACTACACGTGCTTTGAATACCTAAGTTAGGTATTACATAGAAAAATCCGTAGCATAATGGTATTGTTAAAGCACGTGCGGCTTACTAAAGCTCAAATCTATCTTCTTTGGCAAAGGTGTCATTTCCCATCGGACCATGTGACTCGTTTGGGTACCCTATTTTTACCTAGACAAAATCCAACCTCTAGATTCAATTTTTATAGAAAAATAAAAAATAAAAACGCATTGGCATTGGCATTGGCATTGGGCACACCAATCAGAGCGGGCCCCGCCTGCGGAAGAAACAGGCAAGGTAGAGTACAGAGCGAAAACAGGAAGTCCCTGTGGCTGTACCAGAAATGCCCTCTTAATTAATTATTATTAAATATTCAACTAAGAGCCCTCCACTCCGCGGCGAAGCAGTGAAATCGGAGACCTAGGTAGGTACCTAAAAACATTTAAACCTCCAAATCTGAAATTGCGGAACAAAGACGCAGGCGACGGAACATTAAAATAAAAAAGAAAGTAAAAAGACAAAAAGGGTTTTGATCTCGTTAATAATAATAATAATAATAACCGGTGCAAGGAAAGGAAAGGAAGGCTGTTTTCTGGTGCCACGGATGATTATGCTTACTTTGACTCGTCTTTGGTAGCTTGCGGAATATATTGCAATGGAACGCAAGGCACTGGTGCTGAAAATACAAAAGCATAAACGCAAACGCAAACTCAAACTCTCGGGGTTGGGTTTGTTAGTTACCGTAGAATAGAATAAAGAGTAGATTAGAAATAGAATACAAATTTGGCGGAAAATAGAAAAATTGTGGTAGCAGCCAGCCAGTCAGTCAGTCAGCCAGCCAGCAGCAGGGAATGGTTTGATATGATATGATGGCGTTGTTATTAGTAATACCACTAACAATACCACTACCACCACCACCACCACATCATCATCAACAACTTCCTCTACGACTGAGTTATTGTTGTTGTTGTGATGTGATGATCATTATTTTCATGCAACCAAAACCAAAAGCGAGAGAAGGCTTGGGCTGAGGTTGCTTAGGTAAGGAGGCGAGCTATTCATAATACATCTGCTCATGGCGGGTTTCATGCCTCCTTTCTAATCGTAATCCTCATCATTATCTATAATTGGTCTCCTCTATTTTCTGTTAATGGGATATGCTTCTTTTATTTTTATTTTTTACCGCTTCTGGTTCCTGACACCCGCGCAACCTGTCAAACACAACGTAGCAGACACCCTTTTTAATCCTCGCCTGCCTTCATCCCTACGCTTTTTTTCTCTTTAGGCTTTATTATTTTCTCTTCGACCCCATAAAATTTCGGGCTTTCTTTTCTTTCAAATGGATCGTCTGAGGGCGATTCCCCTGGAAACCTTCAGATCTACTGTTCTGCTGTGGTTCACAAAACAGGTATACATATGTGGCGTGAGGGTTTCTACGTGGGATTCAAACCCTCCTCCCCCTCTATTTTTCACCTTTAGGTCTGGAAGTTGTCGATCTGTAATACTTTACCTACAAATCCACCTGTTTAAGTCTGCACGAACGAGAGCGGCGGAGAATCGAACTCAGGACGCACGATCTGTACTTTTCATGTGTGTCCTCTTTAATTTTAGTCTTGAATTTCTGAATTTCATTTTTTATTTCGATTAGGATAATATTTTTGCCTATTCAGGCTTAAGGATTTTAAATCTGTTGAGTGGATGCAAACTTCTTTTTGAAAAATCTTCTCGTGTTATGCTTTTCCAATGGAAATTGCATTTAAATATCTTTAAAATGTGTGGATGTTATGCCTTCAAGGAATTGGGTCTACAAGGAAGAGTTATTTGACATTCTAATCTTTTCGTCTTTCCTTGTTGCAGATTGCAGGGTTTTGTTGTTTTTTTTTTTAACAGTTAGGGGCTTATATTTGTTCTAAGCTTGTTTTAATCTTTGCTTATTGTTTAGTTAAAACCATTGGTGGGAAAATGCGTTTTCGCTCGCATGTTCTGCCGCATTGTTTGTTATGACTATTGTGTCTTGTAATTTGCCAGGATTTTTCTATTCTTTGCATTTATGACTTTGATTTTGAAGAACAACCTTGGTGTTTCAAAATCTTTGAAACAACGTACTACTTTGGTAACCACCAGAATTTTTTGTTCCAGAAATTTCCTTAACCGCATATAGAGATATACAATACTGCAGGTTTCATGGTTTGACATTCCCGTTTATGTGGATGAAGTTTCTGGGTGCACATGTTCTTCTGAGCTTTTCTTTTCATGTACGACTATATCTCTTAGGCTCTTCTTCAGCCTGATTGAATACTCCTTTATGGCAAATTTGAGATAAATTTTCTGACTGAAAACCTATGATTGTGTTTGGTAATTACAAGAATATTTGTTCCAGAGTTCTCCCCTAACCACATATAGAGATTAGAGTGGAAATAAACTACTTATGACGGTGGTCACGTTGTGATTTTTTTCTTCATAAGACACATTAAGCTTTATTTTTGTGATCTTTTTCATTGCAAGTTTGTCCATAAAATATCTGTGTGCACAAGCTCTATGAGTATTGCCTTTTGTTATAATTATGCCTAATAATATGCCAGAATTTTCGTTTCCTTTGCATTGACAACAACAGTACTTAGTAAAAGCCTCCTTCTCAGCCTAGGTATATGCTTCTTATGGTGAAACCTGGAGATGTATTTAATGTCTGAAAATCTTCAAATGTGTTAAAGAATTTTTAATATAGAGTTTTTCTCCAACTTGAGTAGAGATTAGAGTCTAAATGTGCTTCTTTTGCATGTTTTACAGTTTGATTTTTCTGTTCATAAGGTCTTTGAAATTTTTTGCAATTCCTTTTGTTCCAAGTTTTCCGTGATAACATTTTTCTGCTTTGCTTCTTATTACAATTATGGCTAATAATATGCCAAAATTTAACTTTTCTGTGTGTGCGTGTTCATGTTCATTTAGTACAGGCATTCTTGTAGGACCAGTTGTATGCTTCTTGTAAAGTCTTAAGCAAGGAGATGAATTTAGTGTTCCAATTTTTTTGAATGTGTATATTTGTTCAGTAACTATCAGTATTGTTGTTCCAGACTTACTCCCTTAATGAAAATAGAATATCTCTATCTGCATCTTGGCCTTGATTGCCACAACTTTTTCCAAAGTTACTTCCTCAATGAAAGTAGAATATATGTATGTATATCTTGGCCTTGATTACCACAACACTTATACCTAATACTGTGCTAGAGTTGTCCTCTTCTTTACATTTATGACTTTGCTTTTTAGTAAGAACCTTGTCTTTTTGTCCTGGTTGTATACTCTTTCCTGAAACTTTAGAGAGGAATTTAGTGCTACAGAAAATGTTTGAATGTGTTAGATGTTTGCTAACTGTAGAATTTTTGCTCTGGAGTTTTCCCTGAGACTCAAACAAATATTAAAATGAATGTATGCTACTTGTACGAGATTTTAAATAATTTTGTTCTACTTTGCAATTGTTTATTGTTTTATCTTTTTATCACAAGGCCTTTATTCTGAGCTCGTGTCCATGTTGCCCAGTGAAGTCTTCATATTTGTTAGGATTTTTGACAATTTGTTAGGATTATGCATGAATGTCAGTATCTCCTTTTTACTTTCATGCTTTGCAATGCTGTGACTTATTTGAAATGAACATGTCATGATAGTTTACACATTGCTGTCTTTATTTTTATTCTGAAGTTGTTTTGCGTATGTCCAGATTGATAAAATATGGAGTCTGAGGAGGATAAAATATCTCCAGAGAACAAGAAAAGAAGACTAAAGACTCCGTTTCAGGTTGAGGGTTTAGAGAATTTCTATGCAGGTAGCTAGTTCTTTTATTATTTGCACTTACATGGGTTGAACTACTGGGTTGTATTTCTATAGGCTTGATATGACAGTTTGAATAATTGATTTTTAGTACATTTTGGTTCATAGATTTTTGTGAGAAATTTCCCTCTTTAGCTAGTCTTCTGTATTGATTTTCAATTTATATTTTGATCTGCAGAACATAAATATCCTTCAGAAGCTATGAAAACACAGCTATCTCAACAGCTGGGACTATCTGAGAAGCAGGTACATGGTTGGTTATGTCATAGAAGGTTAAAGGATAAAAGACTTATGAAGGAGGAAGCTTCTGATAAGGAAAACAAGATCCAAACAATGGCTTTATACATGATTCTGCTAATGGAATTAAACAAGATTTTAGTAATAGTGAGAAAAAGGTTGATCATCAGAGCTATTTGGCATCCAAGCAGACAGGAAATCCACAGGTCATGAATGCTGTTGATTATCCTGCTGCTGTTCTTGCATCAGAGCTTAGAGATCAGGATTTATTCACAGTAAATCATGAAAATATGGAAGACACTTTTGCAGGAAGTAGCTCAGCATCACAAGAGAGATCCTCATTGCACAGTGGGAATCCTACTGAAATTGAAGCAACAAGATTCCTGTCACAGAATGGCAACTGTCATGAAATGGAAGCTAAGAGTAAGAAAAATATGAATTGTTATATGGACCCTTATTTTCACGACAATGGTGAACATGATGCTATTTCTGCTGTTAAGAAGCAACTAGGTGAAGAATACAGAGAAGATGGTCCAACTCTCAGTGTTGAGTTTCATCCAATTCCTCCAGGTGCCTTTGATGCTCCATTCGGTAATTTTCTATTCTATTTTCTGTTCAACATTCTCTTCTGATTATAATGGTTTATTTTATGCCGTGAATCCAGTTCATTTAACAAGCCAGCTTGGTGATTCTTCTCTGAGATTTCTAATTGGCCAATGCTAATTTAGTAATTTACGTACTGACTCTTCTTTTTGGACAGAGCCATACTACCAGGGAAAAACTAATGTCCTCCATGATCTCCACAGAATTCCAAATACAGTGAAGGAACAAGATGCAGGCAAAGTAAGTGAATGATTTTCAAATTGATAATCTATGGTTTTCACTATGGAGTCGTTTTCCAGTGTATTGTTTCAGCCAAGATTGTCTTTTCTGGTTGTTTTTAATTATGAGTTGGTAGCCACAAGGACCTAAGGGATAGCTGGATACTGGAATTTAAATCTGCATTTTGTTAAGGTTTGTACAATCTTGTGTTTATTAAGAGCCCTGAATAGTTCCATCTTGCAGAGACAAATTAGTTGAGGTTTTTTTATATCTATAAACTGTAAAGGGTACTTTAAGCAACTCTACAATTTTCAGGCCTTAGATTATTCAAAAGGAATGGTCAATTTTTCTCCAAAGGAAAGAAACTAAAGAAAACTTGGTATTAGTGTGGGAGCGTTTGAACTTCAATATTTTTATTCTTGCCATAGTAGGTCTTGATTTTTAATATGATATGAATGTTGGACATTGCCCTAAGTTGTTGGATCGAATTGTAAATCTGATGCCTTGAATATCGAGTGCCAGGAATTTTTCCATGTTTTTGAGTCACAAAATGTTGCCACTTAACTTTGAGCATTAGTATCGAATGCCAAATATTTTAAAAATGTTTTTGAATCATAAAATGTTGCCACTTAGCTTTGAAGCTTCAGGAATTGGTTTCAAAATTCCATAAGAGCAGAGGATCTGGATGCAAATTTTTGGTATTGAAAAAAACCATGGTGGCTGAATATTCTTTTTGTGCATGGTTCAAGAATCGTTACCAACAATGTAGATACTAAATGAAATAAACTTTCATTTCCTGTTGGAAGTATGTGTGATCCATATGGATCAGGAAAATAAAACCTCTTCATCATTACAAAAATAGGGCTTGATTTGAGTAATTCTTGCATGGTGATGAAACTGCCGCTATATGCAAGAGGGGCTTACATAATTGCCTGTCTCTTTAGCGGCGGTTACAAGGTTGAGCTGGGGAGTTATGTACTTGACTGTCTCTGCAGGGTGGTTTTGTTTGAGTGAATTGAGCAGTGTGTGTAATGGCAGAATGATGGCATTTCTTCAGTTTTGAGTCGTTTGGGAGTCTTTAGTGCACCAAAGGACATTCTTGGAGTATTGTAACTAGGAGGAAAATATCCAATTGTAGAGGTGAGTGTGAAAGGCAGAGTTGGTGTTCAATTGGTTGTTAAAGGGGGAAGAAAGGTGCAGATTAGAGCTGAGTGAGCTACCATAGTTCTTGTTGCATTCGTTCTATTGGTCTCTTTGTAATCATCTCTTTGTAATCTCTCTTTGGCTATAAGAGGATCAGGAAGTTCGGTATTGCCACACCAGGGTTTCTAGGTTAAAAATATCGTGTCCATTGTTTTTCATGTTTTATGTTTACTATTTGTGGTTGTTTGCATTCATAGTTACTTGCTGCAAGTTGTCTTTATGCTTCCAGCAACACAGAACACTAATTCTAAGATCTTAACGTCCAAAATTGCCAATTGGGAATAGAATTCAATTAGAACAACATAAAATGATTATGCCAATCCCATTAGAACAACATAAAATGATTATGCCAATCCCATTAATCATATATACTTAAGTGGTTACGGATCACCATGTATGTTTTCTACTCTAGTAGCAAGGTTTATCATGTTTCCTGGACTAAGGACCTAGCAGGGGAAAGGTTTTGGACTGGATGAACCTTTTTCAGTGTCAGGGAGCAACTCAAAAATGGCTGTACAAAAGGTTGATATTTTCACTTTGGATGATTATGCATAGTGGATTGGCTTTAAAAGCACGAGTTGATTAATTCTTGCTGGTATCGCTTCTTTCATATCATCATCATGCCAATGGCAATCCTTATTTCTACCTTCACATGTTTAGAGTATTGTAGATATTGGAATTCATTTGCAGGGGCAGGGCACTGACTTGAACAAAAGATTACGTTTGGAATGGATAAGAAGCTCCCACTTCCTTATGCATAAACATGTTTTGGTTGAGGTTTAGGTAAAATTGGATCTTGTCACTCAAGAAAGAAAACATGTCTCTCATTTTTAGAAATCGTTTTGCAGCCTCTTGTTGAATTTAATGCTTTACTATAAGTGATCCATTGCAAATTTTCAGATTTTATAAGTATTTTATACTTTTCTGAGTTTGTTTCTATAAAATCTTGAGGATTAAAGAGCCAATTTCATATATTCATTGTTGGGCCTAACATTGATTGGCCTAATGTTCCTAGGAAACCGAGGGACAAGATGACCCCTACAATAGGGAATGCATCCCTTGTTGCCCCAGTTGCCCCACTCAGGTGAATGATTCTAGGACATATTCAAGACACTCTCCATGGGATCCATCCCCTAGCCTCCAGGGATATGCTCCCCCTAGCCGTGGGATGCAGCCCATTGTAATCCTGCAACTTTGCTATGTTGGGCAAGGATCCCAATTTTGAGAATACTTGCTGTTGCCACTTTCCAAAGTCATGCAATTGAGTGACTGACTGAGTGGAGATAATGTAGCAAAGGGAGGCTTCATTTCTTGTTTTGAGAATATATGTTGTTGCACTTAAAGTGCTCTAAAAGATATGTTTGATTTCCATGATATTGAATTTCAAAGACCTAATAGATAAATTTTCAACTTAAGAAACATATTCACCCTCAAAAGATGGCAATATTGGACATGATGGTACTATTTCTGAAGTCGGTCTTGAACATGCGGTCAAAAGGGCCTCCAAATAAGGGGGCCCAAAGTGCCATTAAGGAAAGATAAATAAAAATAAAGAATAGAGTTGCAGACATTCTCAAATTTGTGGTGGGATTCAAAGAGTTCATAAGTGACATGAAATGGGGGATGGGTACATTTCTAGAATCATGGATGTGAGGGAACTGAACTCCCAAAATATTAGTAAATGGGGAAAAGCAAATTATATTGAAAATATTAGAATTGATAGCAAAAATTAGGCATTATTAAATTCATTAATATAAGTACCAAAACTAGTAGAGGTTAATCTTTCTCTAAAATAAACTCCATATGGCATTACATATATCACATAACAGGCAATACGAGTCGTGACAAAATACACAATGGCTAAATCAAATTTACTTAGCTCTCATAAGTTGATAAATTCATCATTATGTAGCAATGTAGCAGCTAGATGAGGTTCTCACCAGTTTTTGTAGATGCCTCATCCTCGCCATGTGTGGAAGAGTACTCTTTAATATGTAGGGCAGAATAGGAAATATCCAAGTCAGGAAAAGTTAATAATTATTACAAATATCCTCGCATATAGGGCATGCCCAAAGGCTCTAAAGTGAGGCATTTCAAGAGCCTGAATAGAGCTTTCTAAATGTTTGCTCGAGCAATTTATCTCAAGTACAAGGATAGATGTGGTGGTATACACAACAAAAAGGCAATAATGGAGAAAACTAAAAATCACAACCATCATTGCCTGAAGGGAAGGGCTAATATAGTCCAAAAGAATAGTGGTCGTTGTACAATAAAAGTATATAATAATAAGGAAACTAAAGTTATAAACATCTTTTGAATGAAAGTGCCCAAGGAACCTAAATAAGCCCATTCAATATCGGATCAAGAAAATTAATTTCAGTCCAAGAATAGGGGTGCATTATATAAATGATGGATGCGCAAAAGAATAAAGAAAATAACTACGGGTATTTAATGTCAAAAATAGATTTACTAATTAAGATATTAGATTTAAAGGCGTATTAGAATTCAAAATAATAAATACAACAAATGTGCATTCCTAAATCATGTCATGAGTTCCAATTTGATCAACACAACTTTTAAATGTGGAATATAGAAAGACTAGGGTTATGGTTTAGAAAGATGCCGACCACTGTTTTGTGAGGTCTAGAGGTGTGACAATGATTTGAAACTATGCAAATGGGCTTTGTAGAGTGTCATAAATGTGCTTGTAAACACCTTTGGGGACTTGACTAGCTTTGGACACAATCGCTTGTGTTGGGTAGGATCACTTTGAAATATCCCTTGCTGGGATCTTACAACAAAATGGACAAAATACAGAAATTTGCAGCAAATACTAAATCTGATTTTTTTCTGATTTTTATGCAGAAAATTACAGCTAGGGCAGCGAACAGTAAAATATGAATAACTCTCACAATATCCGTTCAAAACACTTGAAATTTTAAATGGAACTAGATAATAATATAAAGAACACAAGGGAAATATTTTTGGAAATTTTCAGTTAATATATCGCTGCCAGAAAATTACAGCGTGCCTAAAATAGCTGGGAAACTTCGAAAATTAATATCTTTCCGAATACAAGTGCAAAAATGATGAAACTTGGGAAATAACATATATAAATATAGAAGATGACTTTCCAACCTTCAGATCTGAAAACGGCCAGCTGGAAACCCTAGAAATTAGGGCTGCAATCTCCCAAACAAGTCGCCCTCTTTGGTAGATGGCCAAAAACCTTGTGAAACTCTCTGTAGATGATGCCAAACCCTTCCTCTATGGCTGCCGTAGGTCTGATTCGAAAACCAGCTGAAAATCTCCTCCAAAACTCACAAAACCCTCAAAACCTTAATTCTGAAAACCCTGAAAAATACCTCTGTAAAACAGCCCTGAAATTAGCTCCAAATGACAAGCTAGGGTAGATCTCTCACTACCGAAGAATGCCCTGCTAGCTAGGGATGGATCTCTCACCACCGAAGCTAGGGTTCCCGTGGGATCTTACTCCACAAGCTAAATAGTTGCAAACAGCAGTTGCACATGAAAAGAAATATAAGTGTATGCATGAATGAATCTCCCACTACACCCTCCATCTCCTTATATAGCTTTTTATGAGCCCCAACGAAGAAATATAACATTTAATGCAATACATATCCCCTCAAGTCGCCAAAAAGGGACTTTAAGTGGCCCCAACGAAGAAACATAACATTAAATGCAATACATATCCCCTCAAGTCGCCAAAAAGGTACTTTAAGTGGCCCCAACGAAGAAACATAACATTAAATGCCAAAAGTGTCCACTTAAGTGATCCCAACGACAAAATAGAACACAAAGGGCCCATTAGACCCTCCCAACGCCCAAAATATAACAAAAACATAGTAGGAAATCAGACAACCATCCCCAATAACCTCCAAAGTCGTTAGCCCCTTGGGAATGACCAGGGCTAAGACCAAAATAGGGCCGTTAGGCCAATTGCTCGGAATTGGGGACATTACACACTTGATGATTTCTTCCTAGTGTGGCCAATTATGTCCTCTGCTATTATGACTGAATCAAAATTTGGCATCCGATGCACCTATGCCTCTAGATCTGTGATATGTGTTTGAATTTCGTGATCGCACTTCCATACTTGCAAATGGCTTCTCCTTGTCTTTAAAACCTTGCTCCCCTGTTGTGACCTTAAAAGGGGTTAGTCTAAATTTTAGTTGAGCCGCTTCAACATCTTTTGTGATGATTGCTGCCTATATAACATTACTCAGAAGAGTCCTTTGACCCCTATAGTTCACCCTCTTGAAGAATGTGTGCGAATGTGCATAAACAATGTAAATGACAAGCCCAAATAAGGCCTTGACACTTGGCATGAACCTTGGCCTCAATCTTGGTGCATGAGAGTGATCTAGGGCAACAAATGATAATGTTCTCAGATTTGTAGCTTGCTTTGAAGTGTGCCATAAGGAGTCGATCTTTAATGATAAAGGTCCAAGAGTCCTTAAGAGTGTGAGATCCCTAGATGCCTCGAATAGGTTAGGGTTCATGCTTATATAGGCGACTTGTGTGAATGGTTATTAACCTACTATGAGTTGATTAAGGTAACTTGTGTATTTGAAAATTTGACCATTGCAATTACAAGGGACAATATAGTCGGTCTAGGACAAAATCATCAATGGATTCTATCCTAAGACGGTGATCTTGTCCAAGCTTAGAATGGAACTTGATCGAGACATGAGGTGAATAGTTGGGAGTCCGAATATATGTCATGTATAGAGTGCATTGGTTTCATAGGTGCCGAGTTGAAGAGCAATTCATGACTTAGTGGGTTTAGGGTGTGGGGTTGAACATGACGATGCTTTTGAATCAAGTCAATAAATGTGTAAATAAGCTAATGATGGAATAAAATGGCAAATGATGATTCACAAAGTGCCATAGGACTAAATTTCGAGTACCACGGGGTAGGAGAATTACATTTTTTTATAAGTGAGTTGTGAATGAGTTTTAAGCGATCAAGCCAAACAAGGGCAAACATTGGTAATAGGCTTAAAATAAAATTAGAATTAAAAATGATTGCTACTACTAACTCCGACTCATATAAACTCGGGGTTTAACATGTTCTTTGAGACGCAAATCTCTCAATTTTTTAGGCACTCAAGTGGCATGGATAAGTGTAATGCCCCCTTTTTCGAAATAATATAAATTGAAAGCTTCTTGCTCATCGGCCTTTTTGTGGGCAAGAAGTTGAACAAGGGAAGAACTTGAGCTATATTTCAATTTTCTTTATTCACATTTAAGTATTTTTGTGTTTTCCCCTCTAAGGCAGAGTCGGTTGGGTTGGAGAGCTCCCAAAAGTGAAATTAGAAATTAAGACAAGCTTTTAAAGAGGTCGGTCTTGGGGGGAATTCTAAGGCTTTTGGCGCCACCACTAAGCTATAAAAGGGGTTGCATAGGCTCTATTTGTGCATCTTTTTGGCATATATACTTTTATCTACTTTGGTTCTAGAGCGGTGCTCTAATCCAATTCCACTAAAGGGTGACAATCCATTAGTGTGGCAAGCAAGGGAGACGAAAACCTTCCTTGTTGAAGATTGGAGGATGGAAACCCTCCAATTTGGTGGTGTTGAAGACATTCTTTGAAGACTATCTTGTTGGTTTGCAGCTAGGGCATCAAGAAGAAGACATATCAAGGGTTTTGGCATTGTTTGGAGCCCCTCTCCTAGGGAGCGACTTGTATAGGAGTGTGATTGGGTGTCTTCTAGGGCACAAATTAACATTCCAAGTTGATATTTGGACTTCTCATATTTTATAAGGCGAATATATTTTGGAGATTCGAGACAGCCGAAGGCAAATATAAAGTAATAATAATCACTTGTATTTACATTGCACGATACATGGCTATTATATAGCCAATTACATAGCCAAACCACCTCCTAATAAAAGGGAGGTGTTATAACAAATATCCTGGAATACTATTCACGGGTAACAATATGGAGCACGAGGAATTCCTAACATTCCCCCTTAGTGTGAACATGGGGAAAAACACCATCTTCAACCAAGCAGCATGCCGCTCTATAGCCTGCACATGGTCTCGATCCTCAACATTGACTGTGGGAACTACATCATCCATGAATAGGGGCCCATCAACCTATCCAGTGAATACATGAATTGGGACCGTTCAACCAATTCACATCAACCATCAAGTCAATCTGATCAAGAACACTTCCTGCTATAGTATCAATGGTACAAATCTCCACATCATCATCATAGGGGAAACACAAACATTGTATTGCACACAGGAACATGGATGCTCATCTGTTCTTATTCATCACACACAACAAAAGGTGTCACTAAAGCAGTTTGCAGCCTCTGAGGTAGTGATGAACTTAAGGATGCTGATTGTCCTCCTGCCTCCATTGCCTCCATCCTCTAGTGCATGAGCTGCTTACTCAGCGGATGAAGACATGATGCTCAATGATTGCCAAATTGTGTTTATCCCCCCTGCACTGTGAAAACATTGATTTTTCAGGATGTCAGTTTCAACCGAAAATGTGCTCGTGAGGATTTTTATTTTCACTTTGACGCTTACAATGACGACATGTAACACAATACTATTTGACTCAAACAATTAAAAAAGTAATATTTAATTACTTTTTCAATTTAACAACTTTTTAGCAATATTAACACAGACCATTTGATGACATAAAATTATTTAGAAGTTGGTGACTTAATAACACGGAGAAAAAGACTCTTCAACCTGTTAAGTGTGACAATTTTTAATGACAAAAGAGTATTTAAAAAAACATTCACAAAGATACTACTTTATGAATAATACTAGGAGACCTGTTATGTGTGACAATTTTTAATGACAAAAGAGTATTTTAAAAAACAATCACAAAGATACTACTTTATGAATAATACTAGGGAGACTTGGATGTTTTGGACATTAAAGCATATCCCACTCAATAAAATAACCTTTAACCTACAAACGTATATGAATGCCTACATAAAGATTTTAACAAGGGGCGAGTTTTTAAACTACAAAATCTAAAACTATAAGCTACAACAATGACATATGATAGACGTCTTGACTATAACAATTAAAGGAGATTTCAAACGGATTTGACTAGAACCAAACAAACCGACCTGTGTTTAAAAAAAAAACACCTCTATTGTGGGGCGATGGAAGTGGTTGGAGGGCGCCACTGAGATAAGGAGGTCTTCTCATGTGGAACCAAATCCATTTGAAGCACCGAATCATGCATGGGACGATTAAAATGATGTGCTATATGTCAGTTTTACGAAGGAGAGCCAAGGTAGGATCCACAATGTCTTGATTGAAAAACATGTTCTGCATTTCTTCCAACGTGAGATCTCTGGTGGACGACTTTAAATACGCAGGCAAATATAATCTCTTTCACAGATCAAAGAATTTCATACTCTTAACAATGAGAATTGAGCTATCAAAATCTTTGATGCGTTGGATTAGCTTTGGACAACGAATTTATAATTGAATACAATGCCCACACATATTCACGGATCTTTTTGTGCAGGCTATTCTCAAAACATTTCTATAGATCATGGCCTGGGGAAGATCACCCTTGCAAGCCTTCCAAGGAGTTTGAATGCCTCTGCTAATAGAACACTGCGACTGCTAAATACAACGCAGTCAAAAAATGCATTAGATAACTCAATCCCATGATGGTCGAATGAGGAGGCAATCCATTAATCAATCATTATGCTCAGGAACGACGCTGCTCTGATACCAAATCTGGTCAATTATTATGCATAGGAACGACACAGCTCTGATACCAAATCTGGAGATTTGGACAGCCGAAGGCAAATACAAAGTAATAATAATCACTGTATTTACATTGCATGATACATGGCTATTATATAGCCAATTACATAGCCGAACCACCTCCTAATAAATAGGGAGGTGTTATAACAAATAACCTGGAATACTATTCACGGGTAACAATATAGAGCACTAAGAATTCCTTACATATATTGCATATTTGTTAATTGTTGGGGTTTGGAGACCTCATTTCCGGCCACTTTTATTAGCTGTACTTCTGCTGTTCATTATTTAAATTCCAGCTGGATTTGTGGTTGAGTTTCATGGTGGAAATTGCCCTAGAATGTTACTAAAGTGTTTGTATATGTTGTAGATGATTTCTATGGTGATTTTGGGTTGAAATACTACTCTTTGCAAGCTGCTGTCCATAAAAATCGGACTACTGTACATTGTTGGTTTATTTTCAGGTTGCTGGTATAAAAATCTGAGTTTACTTCACTTGGGGTTTGTGTGGATTCCTTGTTTGTGTAGTTCAGTCCTATAAAGGGACATTACAATAAGTGATTGAATAGTCATGGGAGTGAATTAACAAATTCCAGGCCTGGGTTTATGTGTCTCAGCTGGTAATTAGGCAATCTTTTCTATGCCTATTATTTATAAGAGTCTTCTGGAAGTATACAGTAAGACATCCATTAGTCAGATTAATTTCAGTACCAGAATAGAGGCGAGTCGCATAAATAATGAATGCACGTAATAATAAAGAAATAACTAGGGGTATGAGAATTACAATTTCTATAAGAGAGCTGTGGTGATTAAGCAGATAAGCCAAACAAGGAAAACAGGGAAATAGAACTAAAAGAAAATGAAGTAAAAATAGTAACTATTAGTAGCTCTATAAGGGCTGTAAGTCGCAAGGTTCGGCAATTTTTTGGCACAAGGTTCGGCAATTTTTGGCACAAGGTTCAAAAATGGCTGAAATTCTGACGTGGAGGAAAAGTTTGCTAATATTTGCATAGGTTTGGAAGTTAAATGTGGTAGGAAAAAAACACAGCAAAAACTCTCCCCAGTTTTTGTATAACACCTCTTCCTGTTTGGAAAATCCACTGCACTGCCTGATGAGGGCAGAAATGAAATTTGTTTGCTGCGTGGAGGAGTTGTAGTGAATGGAAGTGGGCTTGGCCACGTGTGTTGTACTGCAGAGCTGGACAAAGAGTTGAACTGTGGAGCTGTGGGGAGAGCTGAATTGGCGCGAGTTGGGTGTGTCCTGGGCAGAGTTGCTGTGAGAGGAGCTTTCGATCACTGCCAACAGGTAGGTCGGTAAATATGCATAATGTTTTATCTTTAATTTTTTTTCGGTTTTTATTTGTTTTTAAAATCATTTATATTCTATATTTTATTTTATTCTTTTTGATTTTGTTTAATATGTTATTTTATTTAACTCTCAACTTTTATTCTAAAATTAATTTTAAAATATTATAAAGTTTTAAAGTTTAATATCTATAAAATTATAAATATTAAATTAAAAAACTTTGAAATATAAATGATATAAAATAAATTAAAAATTAAAAATAAAATTTCTAAAACTATTTATAGTTATAGAATATTATTAAGTATTTTATAATCTTATCAAATATTTTAATAATATTATCAAATATTTATATTTATAATATTCTATAATTATGGTATGTTTAATATTGTGATTTGACATGCTTTTGCATTATTTTAAAGCTATTTAAATTTTTTTATCCTTAGAACTTAATTGCGATCTTTTTTTTGAACTTTATCCATTGGTGAACTTGAACCGAACTTTGTCCCACTCGAACCCCAACTCAAACCTTGTGACTTAGTTGGGCTTAACATGTTCCAAGAGACATAAATCTTATTCTTCTTTTGCACCCAAGTGGTGGCATGGATAAGTGATTTAATAGTCATGAGCGAAGACACTGGGATTGATTTAGTGAATTTCAGGCCTGGGTTTATGTGTCTGAGCTGGTAGTTATGCAATCTCTTGTATGCCTTATAATTTAGAAGGATCTTCTGTAAGCAACAGCAAACGCTTATTATTCAGTTAAAAGAATAGAATGAGAAAGCTTAATATTGTGATTAATGTTTTGATGGAGGGGAACATTGCTTGTTAAGGAATAGCGGATCTAGCATCAACTATTTAAACCTCCCAAATTCCTGAGGTAGACTAATTTATACCTTTGACTTGTTTTTGCAGGTTTTTGGCTCACAGAGATTCCAGGCCCCTGGTCTTCCAGGAGTGAGACCTGGCTATTCCTGCATCCCAGCAGGTCTCAAGTTTGAACGAGCATCTCCAAACTTTGAACAACACTCCCCAAACTTTGAGCGGACTCCCCTTTCTAAAAATGAATCATTGAATGGGAAATCTGCTCGGAGGTCTGTAAATAACCATTTACAGGGAGGTGATAGCTTTCATGTCCCTGACCTGAATTCCTCGATGCAGATGGAGGAAGATTCTCCAGGTGAATCCCCATCATCTGGATTTGCCACTAAAAGCTATTCATCTTGGCACAATCAAGATAAACTAGGAAGGCAAAGCAGTGATGCATATATGCCACTTTTGTATGGCAGTAAGAATGGGACTATACCGGGAAGATTCGAACCACGGGCAAGGAAATGCCTACTTCTCATCCATATAATGGCGTTGATCCATATTATAATGCATCTGGAGTAAATCCAGTTATAAATGCTGCAATACCCCTAGTGCAATGTGGTGATCTTCCGTCATCTCAAGGAGAAGATAAAGCACACCCAAAAAAGATGACCAAGGTATGCTCAGCATTATATCAAAATTCTCCTTGATAGATAAATAATTGTAACTTAAGTTTAAATATTGATCATGGTTCTAGAGATTTAGATGCATTGTGTAGGTTGAAGTTTCATGGTATGACTTGGATTGATTTTTTTGGTGCTAATTGTAGAAAGAAAGGGTCCGGGAGGAAAGAAGAATCCAGAGAGAATATGAACTTGCATTGAAATCGAAGCAGAAACTAATTGAGAAGGAAGAAAAGAGGGTGAGTGCACTTCAGATGGTTGTTTTCTAGGGCCATGTAATGCCTGTTTGAGGTAGAAAGCAAGGTTAGGAATAGAGCTTAGTGTTTTCCATGTTCATTAGATACGTTATTTTTTTGCTTTATTGGAACTGTTTCATGATTGCCTATCCAATTTTCTGTGATCAGATTGGAAGAGAAAAGCAGATGGAGGAAAATAAGAGGCAGAGAGAGGTTACTAAGTGCCAAACAGCTACAGAAAAAGTGTCAATGTTAAAGAATCAAACAAAAGGGTAAGTGATATTTATCAATTAGTAGTATGTAAGAGAATTAACATCTGGTTTGGAGTTCCTCGTTGATAGCTTTAGATCTAGGCAAACTAGAAAATTGGTGTCTTTGGTGTGATTTTGGTTCAAGTTTAGATTACTATGTCTACGTTTTCTGTAGCTGATAAGCAGAAAGTATAGTTAATAAATTATTGTATCTTATCGGTGCAAATGCTTTTTAACTAATGGTGATGCTTTGGTTGTGCTGCTTCAGGCATACTGGTGAAATTCCAACCAGTTTTAGTGAGGATGATGCAGCAGGTTCTAGCTCATCTATGGAATGATTTAAAGAGAAGTCTGAAATTTCTGTAATATAGTGCAAGCAACTACAATTTCGCATGATTGATTGTTTTTAATTATATCATGCTGCGAGGCTACAAGGTCTAAAAGCCAAAGTAACGTCTTTAGTGAACTAGTGTATTATCCTGGCCATTTACACTATAAGCTGAAGACTAACTCATCACCAGCTGGCTAAATGAAAATTTGACTTCAAGAATAATCTTCAGCACCAGATGGTTGAAATGTTTGTACATGAAAATTCCAAGCCTACAAGCCTTCTGTATAGTTTCTTCTCTCTAGTTAATGGCTTTGTCTAGTTGCTTAGGAGCAGTTATTAAATTACTAAATTCTGTAATCTCTGTCAATCATCATTGAAAAGAAGGCAATTTTCTAACAGCTGTGTTGTACGCTTTATGGCGTCAAGAAGCTTGAAGGATAACATAGTAGGGCTGATCATATGATTTCTGAAGTAAACATCCAAAATAATAACAATCTTTGGCTTTGTCTAGTTGCTTAGGAGCAGTTATCAAATTACTAAAAACTGTAATCTCTGTCAATCATCATTGGAAAAAGGCAATTTTCTAACAAGCGTGTTGTACGATGGTGCTTATGCTTTATGGTGTCAAGAAGCTTGAAGGACAACATAGTGGTGCTGATCATATGATTTCTGAAGTAAACATCCAAAATAATAACAATATATGTCCTAAATAATGCTTGATCATGAGAATTAAACTTCAAACTTACAAAGGTACATAATTATTTAATGAAAATTTGAAATCTTTTCATGAAGATTTTCACAGATTGACGTTTTGGTTCATGAAAGGTAGATAAGTATTCAATGGAAATTTGAAATCTTTTCATGAAGATTTTCATAGATTGGCGTTTTGGTTCATGTAGCTTATGGCATATATGCCCTTTTTACGTTCACTAATTAGAAAATTTGTTGAAAAAAATAGGCCTCAGAGTAGATATGACACAGAAAAGGGAATTGAATTATTTCCATTTTTACAGGTTTAGGTTTGGTCAGAGCCATTATGCTATTCTCAATGGTACTAAGAAAAGATACTCCCATTTAGATTTGATGTATTGATGATGTCACTAGTACTTGTGCATGGATTGGTTATTAGAGGACCAGTTTCAGATCAAGGTCTCTAGTTAAAGAGTTTGTAACATTTATTAACATTTATGAAGTGCTGAAAACTATCGATGTAGATGCCCTGAGAAATTGTGTTTCTGTATTGCAAGCTTTCCTGTATAAATCTCTCTTATTGCATTGGGGTTAAGGTTATTGCTTCATTATCTCCGTTTCAGCAAATGTCACCACCTGCATGTAGTCATAATGGCAGAGATGGAGTAAACATCCTCCGTACAAAGCCATGTATCTTCGGTAGCATAGTACGAGTTATGATATTATAATTTTGTACAAGTTTAATGATTGACATGAACAAAACTCTCCCACAAGCAAATAGGTCAGTTACACGAACACTGATCAATGGTCAATTTTCAAGTGATTGCCTTTTAGGTTGGTCAAGCAATCGATCATACACAAGAACACTGCTATATAGTGAGTGCCCTTTAGGTCATCCAAGCACTAATACTCAACAATAGAGAGAAATATAATGTAATGTTATATAGTGAGTGCCCTTTAGGTCATGCAAGTATTTAATTCCCACCTTTTTATTTCAACTTTTGATACGTCTTCATTTTATGTACCAAATTAAACATCGTCCAATCGATGGTTTTAACATCATTAAAAATGCAAATAGAGCAAAGCTAGATCGACATATATAATCTACCAGTTGCTCACATAAAACTATCGAGAGGACTCAATTATAGATGATGGTTCGTGCATCACCTATTTCCCCATATTTTTTCCAACATGGTTCGTGGTTCCTTGCAACATTTTTGTGCCCTTTAACTTCTCTGTTGAATCATGGCTCCATCCTCACCATCCACATTGACAGTAGGGTAAATGTCCTCCATTTTCCCTTGCATGTTAACCTAAACCAAGGTTTACTCCCTAAACTAGTTTGTTCGTCACATTTTTCAGGTGCTCCAAATGCACATGCTCAAGCTTGTGGAACGTATTAATCAACATTCTTGTGCCTTTGGCGATCCACCGATACCGCCTAAAACAAATTTTATTATCGCCATGACTCCATGGTGTTGAACATGACACTTGGAAATATTGTATTTTGGGTAGATTGTATGACCCATATGATAAACAACATGGATGGTGCAAATCAAAGGGGTTTCTCCTTCGCATTGGTGCTCGATCCAACGGTTGAAGGGCTGCTGAAGCTTCTCCACCATTTTGTGAATAGGATCTGTGGAATCTGTGGGATTCTAGTCGGAGCTCTCACATCCCTCGATAAGCCTCTCACGATCGGTGCAAATAAGAGGCAGACGAGACATATGTCGAGGTTGTTGGCCATGGATTCAAGAATTGACTATTGTATTCTTCAACATTTCCCATTTTTGTAAAAAGAATTTTTTTCTCTACCCTATTTTTCCGTACAATTTTTTTCAATGGTCTCTTTCCTCCAAGACTAATCGGATGTTCGTTTCCATGCATACATGAAACTTAACTCTACATCTTCCAAAAGTAAGTTACATTGTTGTAATTCGTTTGTTAAATTGTAAGTGTTTTTCGTAATTTTCACATAGCTAAATAAATGCTTATAAATGTGTTTGTTATTCCTTTGCGTATGTTATTGTTGCATCACGCCATCAAACACCTTCTCTTTTTCCTTTCCCATTTTTGTTTCGTCTTTCTACAATTCTTATTTCCATCCTTACTGTCTCCCACGATACCCCATCATAAACTCTTCCCACTTGTCACCGCGCCCATCATTTGCTCCTTCCAACTCCCCTTCACAAGTCTAACATTTTTCTTACCCCCCAACTTCATTCGTCTTATGATAGACTCCCCTTCCATCTGTTTCGGTGTTGCCATCGCATAACCCGCGTGCGATTGCTTGTCCCTAGACTAATGTGAGTCAATTGTTTGAGACACCATTTGTTAGTCTCACAAATAAGTGACACCATGGAGTGGCATTTTAAACACATGGTAATGTCGGTGAACAAGATGATTGATGTCCACCACTGGACCCCTTTTTGACATCCAAAACCCTTTTTTGGAACTACAATCTTGATCTTGATCTATCAATATCTTCAAGATTAATTGAGTCATAACCATGAACTTATTTATGGATCAACTTCGTTACCTCCGAAATGCCCTTTGTGGTCAACATTTATTGTAAAGTTTAAGTATGCAATGTAAGATGTCTATTTAAAAGGCCCTTGGGGTTGGCTCACTTGGCCTCGACCACTACTTTAGGTGGACCAGGTATCGGTTCAATTCTCACGGTTAATCGCAATCTGTATTGAGACCTTGATCTGGACTACTTGAAGGTTATAGTAGGTTTACTCTATGTTAAAACTTCGTAGCTCCGAGATGCTAGACCAACTACAATTTCTTTCGACTACCAAATAAAGATGTCCACTTAAAAATGACATGAATATGTCAATTAATATCATAAGTCATATAAAAAAATGTTGAGTTTATATAATAAATGTTAAAGGGAATATAACATTATATATTGAGACATGGTCCATTTTCCCCTAATGTGCAAGGGAAAATATTGTTTTTTTCGAGTTTTGCCATTTTCTAGGTTTTAAACTTAACTAATTTACGAGATCCATTCATAGCCAATTTATAGTATACATAATTTGGATTTAATACGGTGTAGGTTTGGCTTTTGAGTCCTAAAGCCTTAGATTCCTCTAGATCCCATCTCTTGTTTTCAAAATTAACCATTTGTCAAATCATTAACAAAGCTGATTTTTTTTTTTATTATCGACAAATAAGGTCAAATGGACCAAATCAAATCTCGGAAGAATGTTGTTTGGAAGGCTGCAAATTTGAGCTCATTTGGTAAGTATTTCTTGATGATCATGTTCGATTCAATCATAGGTTTATAACCATTTTTTTGGTTTACAATTTTAATAGAGTTATCCACATTGAACCTCAAACCTTGATAATGTATTATGTTATACACATTTATGTTAAGATGGATGTACAAATTCTAAATCTTTTAAATCACTTGGTGTTACAGTTGAGATTTGTATTTATTGAGTTGAAAATGATTGTGAGAGAACTCAATATTCTCATCTTATGCGTCAACAAAAATATTATCCACTCGTTAATGTAGGCGATGGGTTATATGAAGAGGTTTTGTTGTCATCTTATCGGCACCAAAAATATTATTCACTCATCAATGTAGACATTTGAGCAACCATCAATGCCTATAGAGTTAAATATATAAATACTAAACCACATGTTGAAGTTCCAAAAGTAATCTCTAGGAGTTCTTTATTCCCAACCTACTATTATTATATTGCTTCTAATGCAATGTTTCAGCGATCACATGCTCACAATTCATCTCAACCACATCTAATGCCTATTCAATTGCAAGAACAACCAATAGGTCACGCTATTGATCTAAATCACAAACCTTAGACAAAAAAATATTTATTGCCCCGCACCACAATTCCCATGACCATGTGGAGGGGACAATCCTCTGCTAGCAAGAGTCACACGGATTATAGAAGTGTACGCAAGTTATGGAATACAATGAACAGAATACAATGAACCAAACACAATGATATTGCAAGAGACTTATTTGCAACAAATACAACTTCTACTCATTAACAAAAATAGAGAATGACTATAACGTGTATGTACGTTAAGAATAGTCTGTAGAATATCCTCTCTCTTTGGTAATACAAAGTAGGATAATAAGTGAGCCATTTTAAGACCACCCACAAGAGGGTTGTAAAGTGTGAATGCCGTGGATCTAAAATACGGTAGTACACACTCTATTAAAGATGGAGGGTTCCAAATTCTAAGTCTAGAATATGGGGTGGTGTCTTACTAGTATCTTGACGCAACTTGATTGTATAGGAATGTAAACAAGTTGAGGTACTTAAGCTAGGGTTGTAAGCATGTACTGTTATGATCAATAGGTTGTAAATCCCAAAGGTCATTTGTAAGGTAAGAATCGATAAATAATAATGCAATAGATTTAGGATATGCCACTCGATTCTAACCTATGTGCATGACCAATCAAACAATCAATCAAATTTGAAATAACATAAATGAAAAGAGAGCTTATAGATACCATCATACAAACACCATTGGTGGAATAACTTCCCCTCAAGGTTAACAACACCTTATGAGAGAGTTGATGTGAGGGACCATAAGATGGATAAGAGAAGACCTAAGTAAACCACTTGATGAGGACCTCAAAAATCCTATTCTTAAGTGCCCTTAGACCCAATGCTCCAAGAGCAGACTCAAAGATAAGCAAGAATAACTTCTAAAATTTTAAGACCTTTAAGAGAAAAAATTGACAAGTGCAAGAAAACTAAATGATTGATGACGATGTGATGATAAATGCACTCAAAAGCGGCCTATAAATAGGGGCATGATTTGTCAACTCCTTTTACATGGTCGATGCTTTCGATTATCGAAATAATAGCCGGATGGTATTGACCATGTTTGATGCCATCGTCTCTAGGTAATAATGTATCACGGGGTTCTAGGGAAGGTTTAAAAGGATGGAGTTAATAAAACGGTGATATGATGGAGGTATAAGTGTGTTGTAAGTAGGTATGAAGGTGACCATAAGAGGATACTAAGGTGATGTCATAGGGGGTTTGTATAAGGATGATTAAGTGTAAATGATAAGGTATCAAAGTTATTATGGAATGCACATCAAATATTTCTCACAAGTACTTCCATTAATCAACCCACCCCACTCCTCTACCGATATACCAAAAGATATCACTTAGGGAAAATTTTATTATATATATGCCCCAATCAAAGATCATCATGTCACAAAAACGTATACATGAGATGGTCTTCAGGAAAAAAGAATGTAACATCGAAATCAAAATGATCGAAATGAATGAATAATATAAGTGATAAAAACATGAACTTAAATGAAACATACTTACCTTCCCGCTAGTGTTACCGCATAATGAATCACCGAGAATGTAAAGAGAGCTACTAAGTGAACCCAAGTAATACACAAATCGAAAAGAAACACTAGAAGACATATTAGAAGTATAAACAATAAATATTAAGCTAATGGGAGCTCATAGAAGGATGATATGTGTATCAACTTATTTTTCAATCTTAATAACTTTTGTTCTAGAAAGCACTATTAACACATCGACTTTCTCGGGAATTATTTCCTCGGGGATATTATTGGGAGAGAGGATGATTGGAAATAGTTGGGATGGTTAGTGGCGGTACTTGTGAGATAGATTTGATGTGCAATCAATGTTATGGATACATTAGTTACCTTATCCTTTACACCCCCTAATAATCCCTTTGTAGCCTCCCTATGACATCACCTTTTTGGCTTCTTATGGTCGCGCTTCCATATCTCGCTTATAACACACTTATTATAAAATCACTCTTCATCAACTCCATAGTCTTTCTCTATCATTCCGAGCCTTCCACTAGGACCCAACGATGAATCATTTTCAATAGATGATGACATAAACCAATGTGGATTTTATTTTTGACAACCAATTACATTGACCATGGTCGAGCCTTCGAATAAAGGAAACTATAATGACTAATCATGTTCCTTATTTATAAGCGGATTTTTTAATGTTTTTCTCATCACATCATCACCGATCCTTTGGTATTTTTATGCTTGTAGACATCTAAATTTGGTAATTAGGTGCTTGATAATATTAATTTGGATTATAAACGATTTCACTTTGTTGGGAGTGAATCTCACCCAACATTTTTAAGTATAGAATATTTTAATTAACATACAAAAAAAGGATGAATAATATCACGATCTAAGTGGATATTCGATTTTTATTTAACTTCCAACATTAATTAATTTCGAGTGCTTCTTAGAAATGCCAAAATTGAGAAATAACATGAAAATGAAAAAACTACACTACAGAGGTGATGCACCAAAATAAGGGTATGAGAATAATCCCCAATGTGTGAAAATGGAAGCAAAATGCATATTAGAGAGGGTGATAATAGTTCTCCCACAATCTAACAACAACACTCACAACAACATTTCCATGCATACACAATAATAATGAAACCCTAAAGAGCATAAAATAGACACAATACACCTACAATAAGATTGAAGAGGCAAGAAGAATGAAAACAAACACAACAAGGGAAGATACATCCACAAACTTGCATCTATTGCTTCATTAATATGCATATAGTTCAAAAATTATTACAAATGAAAGGCCTGGATCACCATGCAAGGAGTCCACTATAAAGGCCTACAACACATTGGCTTCAAAAAAAAAATGGGTAGAGTTTTTCTACTCAAATCATCCCCCTCAAATGAGAGAAAACACCCAATTTATAGAAAATGGAAAGAAGGAAAAGGGGACAAGAAATCTTGGATCTGGATTTTGCATCAATTTACAAAGTACCCAAAGTGGGTGAAAATCATGATTGTAACTTGCAAAATCCTCCCCATACTTCCCATAACTTGCAGCAATAGAAAAAATGCCATCCATGCCCATTAATTGCACTTCCACCCACCATCCAACTACCCTTTTGAAATAGGTTAATTTTCTACAAAATACACCCCTAAACTCCATCAATCTCTATATTTTTTTACTTTGTGCATATAGATCTTGGAACCATGATTCCAATGAGACCAATTTTGTGTAATTTCATTGAGAAATGCAAAAGTTATGGCTTTTGAGTGAGGCAGCTATTTAGGGTTTTGTTGGGCATTTCTTCCTCTTCACGGGATTGTGCAATTAATCCGTTTGTTGAAATGCATCATTGAAAATATTTTTCCCTCTTTTCAATGTTTTTCATATCTTTTAGAATGATTTTTGCATTAATTTTTGGTGGGTCCCTTCATTTTTTTTTTTTTTTGGGGTGGGGATTTTGTTTTGTTTTAATTTTTTAATAATTAGCTAGCTCGCCTCAGCCAACTCTTCTTTTTTTTCCTTTCTTTCTTTCACCACTAGAACATTACCTTCCCTTTATCATCCTTCTGGCATTTTTGTTTGCATTGGTTCCACCATTTCCATTTACTCATTACCTTGGCTCCTTTTTATATCCTGACTTTGTTAACCTTCACTTGTAGCATCTTCTTTTTTGTGCCTTGATGTCCTACTGTCCTTTCTAATATACCCTGTATTGAGCACCGATTTTCTATTCTCTTCATGACTCTCATCACTACCATCTTATTTTGATCATTTCACACACATTTCCTCACCACATATCTGCACCTTTACTTTCCTCATTCTTTTATTTTGATATCTTTTCCATTTCTCACCCATTTCCTTGCTCTACCTCTTTGACCTTATCCTGATTCATGCTGCCCCTTTGCATTTCACATGCACTCATGCCTTTCACATCATCCATCTCACTTGCCATTGGGCTGACTCATTTTTCCTTCCACATGATCATTTGGGATTTCATTCATTCCCACATCTGACTCACGTGCCATGGGATGCAAAACCACCCTTTCTTTGAGATCTCCTATTCTTTTTGAGTTTGCTCACACTTTTGACTTTGCTCATGTCATGTCCTAATTCCATGCCATTTGATTCATTTTCTATCTCAGTTTCCTCATGACCTCCGTTTCACCTCGATCCTTTGACTTAGCTCGATTTTTCAAATCTCTTTACGTTCAAGATTTTCCTTCATTGAAACTCCAGTGTAACTACCTTTTTCATGAGCTTCATTTTGGCCTCACCTCATGATTCTTCATTCTGAGCCCTTGACTCCTATGCTTGCCTTGCCTTCACGTCTCGATATCCGAGTTGCTCCACACATTCAAACTTTGATTATTGCTCTTATCCATTTTTCATGAGCTTTGTTAACTTTGACACTTCATAAGGCTACTCTTCCATTGCTTCACTTGAAAGCATCTTGATCTCTCATAGACTTCAGCTCAACCTCTTCATCTCATTGATATCTGACATTCTCTTTTTCCATTGGCTCACATCATCAGCTCCATCTTCAACTTACCATCATTATATGAATCAACTCAATGAGCTTCATACATTTCAAAATGATCTGGTAAGCTTCATTGCTTAGCTCCTATGAGCTATACTCTGAACTTCGATGACTTCAATGAACTTTGTTGAGATTACTTTTTTCATAACTCACTTATTTGATCATCAACCATTGGTCATCATGACTTTGGCTCTCTTCATCAATAATTTTCTTCAATTAGCTTAATTTGCTTGGATCACTCAGTTGACTATGGTCTCAAAACTTCACACTAAAATTAATCTCAATTCCTGCTCTTTAAATTGGCATGGTTTACATTGCACTAAACATCTCAACTCAATGCCTTAAATGGTCTCATAAGCTCGGAATTCTAGTGTAATATGAATGCCCCAATCTAAACATTTATCAATTTGAACCTAGACTTTAAGCTTCATGAGCATTTCATTTGTTCCTTTACTTGATAACTTGATCATGAGACTAAACTGGATTGACAATTTGAGCTTGAAATAGCTTAGTATTACTTAGATTTGCTTGATAGCAATTTTAAACCCCTTCAACTTTCCTCAAACTTCTATAAATTTTAGGATTTCCGGTATCTAGAAAAGGAGCTTGATTTCTTATGAAATTCAGACTTGGAGTGTGAGTTTATGAGCACATTTTGACATTGGATTTTTCCACTTTTTTCTTGAAATTGGGACACCTTTTGAACCGATCAATGTCTCACAACAACTTACTTATTATCCAATTTTCTAGGGAGTAAAAATTGGATAACAATTTGGTGACTCATGGGGTCATTTTCCTACTAAATGTAGCATGACCAGTTTTACCCTATGTGAAAATTAGCATCATCCATGGGCATGTTCATGTTATCAACATGAATGTCTCTTTTGAAAAATTTTGACCTCATGAAACATTTGGATTTTGCTTTAACTTTCTAAACTTACCTCATTCTTTTTTGCATCTTAACTCTCATAAGAAAATCTTGAAATTTATTTTGTGAGAGTAGAAAATTGTTTCCAATCTTGAATTTCACCTTTTCCCAACAATTGTGATCCATTAAGGTTGAATAATGACCCCTACAAATTCAAGATACTTTCTCAACATCTTATTTCTTGATTGGGGAAACTAAAAACTCAACTACTCTGATGGTCTGAAGAAGCAAAGCAATGATACATTTGAAATTTGTTCCTTAGCCTTGATTTTAGTTGCTCTGTATTTGGGCTCTTTTGAAGATGGAAACTGTTGCTTACAACTTTGAGTTTCTCTACTACAATTTATTTTATAGAAGCATGATGAACTATATACAAAGCACACACTAGAAGTAATAGGACATGTGCACCAACACTTAGGAAAACTGAAAACTAATCTACAACAATACAATGTGCATAAGCACTTGGAGGAATGAAAATCCTAAACTAATATGTACAAGGGTGAGAGATCTTCCTTCTAGTAGTAATGTTTGAGGTAGATTCCATTGACTAGAATATGTAGTTCTTCACCATCAACTTAGCTAGTTGGAAGGCATTGCTACTTTTTTTGCATTCATGATCATGTATGGGCCACTCCATATTGCATCAAATTTGGAATGCTTTCCTAGTTTTTCGATCAGCATCCCACTTTAGTACCAAATCTCCTTCTTGGAATGTCCTTTCCTTTGCTTTCTTGTCAAATCTCCTCTTGATCAATGCTTGATCCTTTTCCATGGTTTTGCATTACATGTTCTCTTGTTTCTTCCAATTCCATCAGCTCTGCATACCTAGATTTCCATAGGTTCAAACTCATCTAATTCTAGTTGCTTCATGAGTTCCAATGCCGAAACTCAAGTGATATGGGCACTGCTTCTTTTCCGTATACAAGCTTATATGGAGAGCTACTGTTGACCTCTTGGGTGTGATTCTATCATCCCACAAGGCTGATTTGAGCTTTGTATGCCTAGGTCCTCTGGTTTTCATCATCAAGAGTTCTTCTTATGATTCTCAACAAGTTCTTGTTTGTGGACTCTACTTGGCCATTACCCTGGGGTAATAATTAGAAGAAGTGTTGAGATATATTCCATTCTTAACAGCCCACTTAGTGATTTTTTGTGCCAAGAAATGCCAATGCATTATCTGATATGATAGTGGGGACACCAAACCTCTGTGACTATCCCCTCATAGAAATCCAAGATGTTGGATTCATTTCCTCTTTGAGTGCCACCACTTCAGTCCACTTAGTGAAGTAATATGTTGCCATTAAAATCCACTTGTGGCCTTGGCTCGAGTTTGGATTGATAACTCCAATGAAGTCCAATCCCCATTGCATGAATGGATGATCCACTGAGATGGGATGAAGGGGAAGTGCTGCTAACTTTTCTTTTCCTATGAAAAATGCACATTTTTTGCACTTTTTGATCCATGAGTAGCAATCACTAAACATTGTAGGCCAATAGTAACAACTTTCATGATTTTGAGAGTTTTACTCATGGAGAAAAGTGACCTCCCACTTCTCCATCATGGAACTCATGCAATACTTTCTCAATTTGATTTGTTGGGACACACCTCAATAATACCCCATTCACATCCTTCTTGAACAAGATGCCATCAATGAGCACATATGGAATGGATTGCAATCTGAAATATCTTCTCTTTGCTTTTTTCTCATTTCAGAGGGCATAAGCCTCATTTGGAGATAATGCACCATGTCTTGAGTCCAACATGGAATAGGTGCATCATCATTTGTTGATTGTTCTTGATCATTTTGTAGCACTAGGACAACTTCTTTTCTTCTCAATCGAATCAACATGTTGTTTGGAAGCAAGCTGCTCGCACAATCCCTTTGCCATGGACCAACTTTGTCACTTTGATTTCAATGTCATATTCCATTACTCGAGTGATCCAACCTACTCTCTCTTCTCATTCAAATCCTTGTTTCAAAAGAAAATATTTGACACCAACATGAGATACTAACAATAGTTGAATCTTATTGTTTGAGACCAAGTGTCTAAACTTCTTCAAACTTCTAAAAAAAAAGAACATGTTTTTCAATGAAAGAATACCTTACTTCATAATCTTCCAAGATTTGACTAAAGAATGTTATGGGCTTCTCTAAACCTTCTTTATTCAATTGTACCAAGATAGTTGAGATTGTATCCGAACCTCCAAAAGCATACAACATGAAATCCTTTGAAAATTATGGGTTAATAAGAGTTGGAGCTTGAGATATTGCATGTTTGATGGCCTCAAAACTCTCTCTTACCTTTATTATCCATTTGAATGCAAGGCTCTTCTTCAACATCATGGTCAATGGCTTCACCAAGTGGAAAAATCAGGCACAAATATGTGAACAAAATTAATTCTCCCCAAGAAGCTTTGGAGAGCCTTCTTGTGGTTTGGAAATGGAAGAGCATGATGGCTTCAACTCTTTTGGGATCAATGGTTAATCCTTATTTTGAAACAATATGGCCCAAAATTTCCTTCATGTGCTAAGAAAATACATTTTTTTGGATTCAAAGACACTCAAATCTTCTACATCTTTGAAATACTTTCCTGAGGTGAAAGAGATGGTCTGTTGCATTCTTAGAGAAGATAATGATATCATCAAGATAAACAAGCACTATCTTGTTGATCAGCCCCTTGAATGCCATATCCATTGCTCACTGAAATGTAGCTCGACATTTGACAATCCAAATGGCATCTTCCTATAAGCATAAGTGCCCCATTTTGTAGTGAAAGTTGTCTTGAATTGGTCTTCTTCTTTCACCATAATCTGATTGTAGCCTGAATAACCATCCAACAATGAGAACCTTTTCCAAACCAGCTATAACCTGTAAAATTTTCTCCATTGAAGGGAGTGGATAATGATCTTTGAGTGAAGCTCTATTCAAAGTCACAAAAGTCACACACAATCTGATTTCTCTATTTCTCTTCCACACAGGCACTAAGTTTGCAACCCAACTTGAATGCTTAATTGGAAATATGATGTTGGCCTCAATTATCTTGTTCAATTATTTCCTCATGAGAGGTTCAATGTGAGGATTCACCGGCCTTTTCTTCTTCCTGATGGGCTTGGATTCTGGATCCAACTCAATAGTATGTTGAGCTAATTTTGGATTGAAACCTCTCAAATATTTATAATTCTAGGAAAAGACATCGGGAAACTCTTGAAAAGTTGAAAAAATCAGATTTCTCTTGTTGAGTACTTCACTTTTCCAATTTGCAACATCTTGCCTTCACCTACTGAAATAGGCTCTGAATCTTCACCTTTACTTGAATGTTTGCCTTTTTTTCGGAATTGGTCATTTGGGTTGAAGATTGACTCCAAAGTCACAAGACCCTTTGGAAATTTGTTTGTTCTCAGCTACACCACTTGGTCACCATATTGTTGCTCCAATTTGTCTTGATTTTAAGTGGAGAACTCAACTTCTTCTTGCAAGAAGTTGATGATTTTCTCATCATTTTCAAAGAATTTCCAGCTTGAATTTTTTTCTGGGACAGCTGGTCTGACAATCACCTTTATATGAGGTTGAACTTGATCTCTCTTGATGCTTTCAACAACATCAAATGTTGCCCCAATAGCTGCAAGTCTTTTCCGTTGCATCATTCTTCTTCCTGGGATGGAATTGATGTTAAAAGCTTCAAAATCCTCAATGAGATCCCATACCCGATTCTTGTAATTTTTAAAAGATCATTCTTAGCAACATTTTGTCCTCTAACTTGGTTTCACAATCAGCTCACTATCCCAAAAACTTACAAGTTTTTAATGCCTCTTTTCTTTCCCAATGCAACCCATGAATCAAAGCTTCATACTCAGCTGTGTTATTTGAAAGAAAATTGAAAAACAAAAAGTTGAGTAATATTTGATACCTTGAGGTGACACAAGCATTTCTCCTCCTCCAGCACCTTTCCTACTTCTTGAGCCATCAAAGAATAGTTGCCACACTTCATTATCATCTTTGTGATCTGATTTGGTGATGCTAGGGAGAGGTGTATTCTCTTCATGCATGCAATAAACTCCTAGCTCAGCTTCTTCCATTTCTTTATAAGGATCAAAAGCATGTCTTTTGTTGGCCCAATCATCAAGAGTCAAGTCTAGAATGCCTCCAACCTTAGTATCTACTTCATAAATACTTGGACAATCTTCTTGATCAAAATGTTGAGAAATTTGCATTGATTGGACTTGGTACATGTGGTTCAATATGAAAATTAGCAATTGGCTCAGATCTGATTGTAGCCTTAGCTCCATACCTTGTTCTAAATAACATATGTGACCAATCAAGCAAACAAGTAGCTCCAAATTTTGGCAGTGAAGTCCCTTGACAAGCATAGAGTGAAGAGTGGTGGAAAGTCAATAACTAAAACATCTTGCAACATCGTAACATTGGGACATGCATGCAATGTGAGGCTCAATCCTTTGATTACTCCAACTGTATGGTTATTTTGTCCCATCTAATTGCACCACACCTCTAGAAATGACTTCATATTGAAGACCCAACTTGATCAACTATTTGTTTTGGCATTACAGAGCTACTTTCTCTCGAATCAATCATGTAATTGTGCACCAACTTATCCCCGATGATCAATGAGATATAGAATGGTGGGGGCTTCAAATTTTTACCTTGTTGACCTCTCGGAGCTCCTTTTGGGCTGCATTAGTGAGCACTTTATCTTGATCTTTGGATGATTGATTTGATGTGGACCAATTTTCCATGATAGCTTGCAAAAGATCTCTTTGTCCCAGGATAGCTAATGACTCCCACATTGAGATGTTTCACATTTGTTTTCTTCATTTTCTCAATGATATTGAATGGAGAGCACTATCCTTTTTTTCCCTTTACTTTGCACAATCTTCTCTTACACATTGGTTGCTACAACTGGTGTATATGAGCTGGTCTAGAAGATGGTTTAGGCTGATTTTGCACATTTGGAGCTGCACTTTGACTACCAATTCCTTGTGGAGTGATAGAGGGATGAGAAGCACTTGAATTAGATGATTCCCTTCTCAATATTCCTCTTCTTAGACCGTGTGTGTTGGTTGCCACCTTGAGATGGAACCTGATTCATACCACAAAAATCTTCAACTTGCCAATTGACAAGTGTGGTCTCATTTGGAGGTGCTTCCGATAGCTTACTTTCTTATTGATTTTCTTCTTGGTTTGTCTCTTGTTCCACACCAATTGTTTTCACCATTAGAGCTTGATTCAAAGCACCATTGAAACACATTGATTGAGTTATGAGGTTGATTGCATGGGAAGCACCATTCATACTCTTGTGCCATGTTATTTTGAATTGGTACCAAGGCTCTAGATGTGGATACAACATTAGGATTATAAGGCTGAAATGGCCTATTAGTAGGAGGTTTTACTTGGTTTTGATTTGTAGCTTGAGAAGGTGGTCTATTAGGTTGATACGGAGGTCTATTGGGTTGGGTTTGAGGCTGATATGGTCTAAAATTTGAGCTTTTGCCTTGTTGCCTCTTAATCATCACCAAATTTTTCATCCCCTAAGTTTTGTCACAACTTTTTTCATGACCTCTTGAGCTCATTTGAGGTACTTAAGAAGAGGTAGAAGCTTCACTAGAACTCTTTGATTTTTGGGGGTAGGAATGGGAGCTAATGTAGGTGTGCTTGACTAGTGCTTGGAATTCCTAATTTTGGATAAAGAGGCATGGGTGGCCTAGGTGCAAGTTTACCAGCTTGAATGAGGCAATTTTCAGCTCTAATAAATATTATAAGTCATGGGTAAATTTGTACCTCCCATGGATTGAATCATCATGGAAATATCAAATTTAAGGCCTTAAGGAAGTATAGGAAAGCACCTTTCAATTTTGTTGGTCTCATGGACAATGGAATCCTATCCCATGTCCTTTGAAATATGAAGTTGAAATCAGTCATCTACTCATTAGGATCCCTCTTAATTGTTGTCAATTGTTCCAATAAAGACAAATTATCTCCCTTTTCCTAAATTGAATTTATAGAGAGATTCATGCACAAATGGTCCCAATTCTGGATAGACCATTTTGTTAGACTCCTAAACCATTGTAAAGCTTTACCCTTGAAGGAGGATGCCAACAATTTAACTACAACATCCATCTTCAGTAATCTCATGAATTACACAAACATTTGCAATGTCTTGGATATGGTCAATTGGGGTTGTATGGTTCTCCCTAGTGAAATAAGGAATGTTCTTTAATGTATGCAACTAGGATTGGATTTTGTGCATTAAGAGCAAGTGGACTACTACCCGTGAAATTGACATAGGGATTTTTGTGGTCCTTGTGGTGGTGGTTGTTGTAGATGTGCCATTTGATTGGTCTGAGAACTCTATTGAATTGAATAAAAGGCCTACCTAGGTGGAGGTGTTGATAATGTTCTATTTGGTGGAGATGGAGACCTTTGAACTCTTCTTCCCCTTCTTCTCCTCTAGAGATAGTTGTAAAGTATTCAAAAGATACCTTCTTCTCTAGTTCTTGACCTTTTTTGAATTCTTCTCATAAATTTGACAAGCTTGGGCTACTAAAACCACTAAATTCTTCCCTTTTGGAGTCATAGATGTGTAATTTCAAATCCTCTTACAAGCTAGAATTTACAACAAGAGCACATCAAACTTGTTGTAATAAAATGAAGACTTCTTTGTCCCCAAGGCATGCAGAAATGTTATCACCGAATCACAACACCCTCTAATTTTCACAAGTGTGTGTGTTTGAGCTCAGTAGTGTGACTGGGTAACATGGGTACTATCTCAAGTGTGGGACTTGCTACTTGAGATAGACCTCCAGAGAAGGTTGGTTCTTCTTCCTAACTCCTAGTGCAAACTAACTCTAATGAAAGAAAACTAATTGACTATCTCTATCCTATCAATTTCCAAGGGACCAGGAGAGAGAAAGAGCATGAAAATAAAAAAACTACACTACAGAGGTGATGCACCAAAAGAAGGGTATGAGAATAATCCCCAATGTGTGAAAATGGAAGAAAAATGTAGATTAGAGAGGGTGATAATAGTTCTCCACAATCTAACAACACAACACTCACAACAACATTTCCATGCATACACAATAATAATGAAACCCTACAAGAGCATAAATAGACACAATACACCTGCAATAAGATTGAAGAGGAAAGAAGAATGCAAATAAACACAACAAGGAAGATACATCCACAAACTTGCATCTATTGCTTCATTAATATGCACAGTTCAAGATATTACAAATGAAAGGCCTGGATCACCATGCAAGGAGTCCACTATAAAGGCCTGCAGCACATTGGCTTCACAAAACAAAATGGGTAGAGTTTTTCTACTCAAATCATCCTCCCTAAAAATGAGGGAAAATCCCCAATTTATAGAAAATGGAAAGAAGGAAAAGGGGAAAGAAATCTTGGATCTAGCTTTTGCATCAATTACAAAGTACCCAAAGTGGGTGAAAAGCATGATTGTAACTTGAAAAATCCTCCCCATACTTCCCATAACTTGCAACAAGTAGAAAAATTCCATCCATGCCCATTAATTGCACTTCTACCCACCATCCAACTACCCTTTTGAAATAGGTTCATTTTCTAAAAATACACCCCTAAAATCCATCAATCTCTAGATTTTTTTATTTTTTGATCTTCTTGGAACCATGATTCCAATGAGACCAATTTTGTGTAATTTCATTGAGAAATGCACAAGTTATGGGCTTTTGAGATGGACAACTCCTTAGGGTTTTGTTGGGCATTTCTTCCTCTTCACGGGACTATGCAATTAATTTGTTTGTTGAAATGCATCATTGATCCAATCACCTTCTGCACTGAGCTCTATTTGTGCTTAACTAGCTAACTCACTGTATTGAGTGCCGAGATGTCCTTCATGTCTCCAACTCATTACCCAATGCTTGGATCATCGTTGGCACCAACTAACACCACCTCTCCCTTCAACCTGTTGTATATTGTTTCCACACAGCATACCCCATCATGCCTCCTCAAGCACCGAGATGTCCTTCTGTCTTGCCTTCCATGCGATCCACATGGATTGTTGACTGCATGTCGTGTTGACCCACAACGTAGCGACGACAGTTTTCTCCACGTAGAGGCTCCACACAACTTGGGGCCTCAAATTTTATTCTCTCTTCTTAGGATGCACCGAGTGGCCACGTGGTGACCCTGTGCACTCTGCCTTCACCATTTTCTAAGTTCTTGTCATCGAGCCCAACTGACCTTTTCAACTCGCTCGATAATTCGAGCTACTGCATTGAGATTTTATTCTATTTTCACCTGATTCATGCTTCATGTTGGTCCCGACCTCCACAGAGCTTGCCAATGTGCCTTGGTGTGTACCTGGTATCTGAGTTGCACACCGAGCTCGACTTACTTGCCTCAACTCGTTCCTTTTGACGCCAAGAACCCTTTGATTTCTTCCAACCTAAAGCTTGTTGATCTCCAATGCATTGTCCCGACTCCTTCTATGTCGTTTATTCCATGATGTGATCCCGTCGTCTCTACCTTGGGTGAATATTCAACTGAGCTAGGTCACACAAAAAGAATCAGTTCTCTTTTCTCAAGGTAGCTCGATACTTCAATGAACTTCATGAGTTCCTAGCAAGGCAACCACCATTATTTGAATTCGGTCATCATGCATCGGTCCACCTCTTCAATTCATCTCCTTCCATACCAATAGCATTTCGATTTTCAAAAACCAGATGCCTCCTGAGTTGCAGTAACTTGGCACAACTCGGTCTAAATGATAAATGGCTTGGTAAAACTAGTCAGTTTGGTCTAATTTCAATACAATTTGTTAGTTGTTCCCGTGGAACTCAATGCATAACTAAAAGAGCTCGGTTTTCCAATGTAGCTTAGAGACCGGGATAACAATTTTAAACCCCTTCAACTCTCCCTTCCAGATTCTATACATGTTAGGATTTTTAGTATCTCAAGTGTTCTCATGAAATGCTTGGAAGTGGTTTAGAGAAAATTATTGGATTTTTGCCATTTTTCTTGGGATTGGGCCCCCTACCACCAAGTCAATGCAATATTACTTACTGTCCAATTTTCTAGGGTAGCCAAATTGGATAACACTCACCTTCATAATAGATTTGTAAACTCTAATCAAACCCTAAAACCATTATAGTGCAAGAAGAAATTCTTAAAAAAAAGTTAGGTGGGTTGCATGCACCCTTTTGCACGGCATTGACGTTGCCACTACTATGAAGAAGTCTTAAATTACATGTCATTCTTCTGGAATGTGATATCTTCCGTAGTGCAATCAGAACTTGACAACCATTCTTTGACATTCTTCATTTGAGTTTCACACTTACTCAAATGCTTGGGAATGGCCACTTTACTTTCTTGTAGGATGAATATGGAGACTCCTAGACTTGGGAGGAGACTTTAGAACCATAGAGGGTTCTTACCTAATGGATGTGCATGGATTATTTCATTGTTTAGGGAGATTTGAGTGTCTTTAGTGATTTATTTTTCATGAGGTGTTCATAAAATTATATGGGACTTGACACCTCCACCAATGTAGTAGGGTTAGAAACTAATGAAGCTACAATTTGGGCATTTAGCGATGCTCCGACATGAGACTTGGACAATTTGTGTCACCACTTTTTGGGTTTTAGATGGTGGCATCATTTCCTTTGGGGTTTTGGATGGTGGTACTACCGCCTTTGGGTGTGTGGACGGTGGTGCCACCGGGGCACTTACAAGTTGAGTGTAGTGGGCGGTGACCTTTCAAAGTAACAAATTTAGATGGCTTAGAAGTGGCGGCTAGTGGAGATAGAGGTAAATAAGTAGGCATTGGACTTATTTTTAGAGTTTGTGCCATTGCGAACACTGCACCCACAATGCAACTATCGTTCGAGCTCCACCGAAGTGGTAACAATGCACAACCATACGAACATGTTCATAATGTTATTCTATTTGAGCTCCATTTTATGCAAAAACACATAATCTTCTACATTACATCATTTTTTATTTTTGGGTTATTGGAAATGGAAACAACAAAAGAACACATACTTAGATATTATGATTCAAGTTAATAATAGTCTTTAGAATATCCTCTCTCTTCTCGGTAGTAAAATTTAGGATAATAAGTGAACCATTTTAAGACCACCCACAAGAGGGTTGTAAATTGTGAATGAAATGGATATAAAATATGATAGTCCACACTCTATCAAATATGTAGGGTTCTAAAGTCTAAGTATAGAATAGGGGAGGTGTCTTACTAGTATATTGACTATAACTTGATTATATAGGATCGTAAAAAGATGATGTACTTAAGTTAGAGTTGTAAGCATGTATTGTTATGATTAATAGGTTGTAAATCCCAAAGGTGATTTGTAAAGTAATAATTGATAAATAATAATGTAATAGATTCAAGATATGCCACGTATTCTAACCTATGTGAATGACCAATCAAACAATAAATCAAATTTGAAATAACATAAATGAAAAGAGAGGTTATAAATACTTTCATACAAAGACCATTGGTATAATAAATTCCCCTTAGGGTTAACAACACCTTATGAGAGAATTTATGTGGGGGATCATATGATGAGATAAGAGAATACCTAAGTAAACCACTTGATGGGGACCTCAAAAAATCATATTCTTAAGTTCCTTAGACCCAATGCTCCAAGAGAAGACTATAAAGATAAACATGACTAAATTCTAAAACTTTAATACCTTTAAGATAAAATTGATGAATGTAACAAAAGCGAAATGATTGATGATGATGTGATGATAAATGCACTTAAAATAGACCTATAAATGAGGGGCAAGATTTTTCAAATCCTTTTACATGGTCTATGATTTTGAATGTGAGAAATAATAACCAGATGGTATCGACCATGTTTGATGCCATCATCTCTAGGTAATAATGTATTACGGGGTCCTAGGGGAAGTTTTAAAAGGATGGAGTTGATAAAAAGGTGATATGATGGAGGTATAAGTGTGTTGTACGCAAATATTAAGTTGATCATAAGATGATAATAAGGTGATTTCATAAGGAGGTTGTAAAATGATGATTGAGTGTAAATGATAAGGTATAAAAGCTATTATGGAATGCACATCAAAACTCTCAAAAGTACTTCCATTAATCAAACCACCGCACTCCTACCGATATACCAAAATATATCACCTAGGGAGGTTAATGCACTCATGGTGCATGTGAAGATAAAATTTCATTATATATATGCCCTTATTGAAAATCATCATGTCACAAAAATTATACATGAGACAATCTTCAAAAAACAAAATAAAACATCAAAATAAAAATTCTTGAAATGAATGAGTAATATAAGTGATAAAAACATGAACTTAAATGAAACATACTTACCTTCCCACGAGTGTTACCACATAATAAATCACTAGAATTTAGAGAGAGCTACTAAGTGAACCCAAGCAATCCAAATCTGAAAAGAAACACAAGAAGAAATATTAGAAGGATAAACAATAAATCTTAAGCTAATGGGAGCTCATAGAAGGATGATAGGTGTATACACCTTATTTTTTAATCTTCATAACTTTTGTTCCTAGAAAACACTATTAACACATTGAATTTTTCGAATGATGTCCTCGGGGATATTTTTGGGAGAAGGGATGATTAGAAGCTTGATTGGGATGGTTAGTGGTGGTACTTATGAGATAGATTTGATGTAAACTAAATGTTATGGATAAATTAGTTACCTTATCCTTTACACCCCTAATCACCCCTTTGTAGCCTCCCCTACGACATCACCTTTTGGCTTCTTACGATTGCCTACATATCTACTTATAACAAACTTACTATAAAATCACTCTTCATCAACTCCATAGTCTTTCTCCATCATTTTGAGCCTTCCACTAAGACCTAATGATGAATCATTTCCAAGAGATGATGGCGTCAACCAATGTGGATTTTAATTTTTGAAAAGCGATTGCATTAATCATGGTTGATGCCTTCAAATAAAGGAAACCATAATGACTAATCATTTTCCTTATTTATAAGAAAATTTTTAGTATTTTTTTCATCACATCATCACCAATCCTTTGGTATTTTTATGCTTGTAGAACTAGACACCTAAATTTGGTAATTAGGTGCTTGATAATATTGATTTGGATTGTGAATCTCACCCTTTTTAATTTAATAATATTTTAATTAACATACATAAAAAGGATGAATAATGTTACATGTGGATATTATGATTTAATTAACTTCCAACATTAATTTCACAAATCAAAATAACACTTTTCAAAGTTACAATTGATTTAACAACTACCAAAATAAAATGGAGAGAGTGTGCTAATCTTATTATGTTTGGATTAAGGAAGCCGATGTAGATAAGACGGGCGCACACGAGCAATTCCGCACAGAGATCCAAGTAACTCGCGAGACACCGATGCTTGACGTAAAAGACCACGTTAAAAGATATTTAGGTGGACTACCGCCCGAGAAGCGGGTCCGGGAAGCGAAGCTTATAAGCTCCTCTGCGGATGTCACCCACGTTTTCAATTAAGTAAAGAAGCATACATGATAAAAGATGTACGTACAGACTAGATTTTTTCGATCAAAGTAATAAATGTAATCTAAAAAAAGACAGAAGTAAAGCAAAGTAAAAATAGGAACTCGTGAAAACAAAGCTGGATTTGTGTTACCTGTGTCCTTTTACCCCGTCTCGCAGGATGATCGCATCGATTATGTAGAATCGGCGATCGATCGATCGATCGATCGATCGATAGATCGATCGATCGATCGATCGATCGATCGATCGATATCGATCGATCGATATAGATCGCCGATCCGAGACAAAGTGTGAGAAGATTTGGGAATCGAAAACGAAGGCAAGATCGCCAACGTCTCGCCGGATCTCGCAAAAGCCGAGAGATACTCGCAAGGCTCCACCCAGGCCGGATGCAGAACAGAGTCACCAGAAAATCAATGGAGACGTGCGATGTTGATGTGATAAGAGCAGAGTAACGGTGCTCCTCTCAGGGATTGATTTGGACAAGATCCGCTCTCATTCGATAGATAATGTTCACACTTGATGCTCAAAGATCTCTCGCTCTCTCTCTTTCACTGTGTCTCTCTCTCTGTCTCTCTCGGGTCTCCTGTAATCGAGTTTTGGGCCTCTATTTATAATCGGCGCCTCCAAAAATCGGGCGATCGACCGAGTACTGGCCGGGCCGGCGCCGATCATGGAATGACTCCCGAGATGGCCAAAAGGAGTGATTTCTGGAAAGATAAGAGTGATCCCTCCACCTCAAATATGGGAAATATCCCGCTTTGGGAGGAGGAGAAATAGGGGGGATATATGGATAGAATAGATATGGGGTAGATAAGTGGTTAGGATACATGTAAAAAGGTGTAATTAAATAGTTAATATTTAATTACTCATGGGTAAAACATAATGGGGTGAATTAAACTTAGGATAGGTGTTTAAATCACAAATTGAATAATACCCCAAGGGGATAGTGGTGATATAAACGTGCCTCAAGTTACCTGAGAGAGAAAATGCACGAGGGACACTAAATTGATAACCAATTTTAGGTGTCTACATTTTGCCCCTTTTTGTCAAGTAACTCATGATAAGCAAGGTCATGAGACAAAAACAAGGAGGTGGAAGAAAGGAAGAAAAAGTGATGATGTGATCCCCCTCAAACTAGGGATGGGATGGGTGATAGAACAAACGATCCCAAGTTTGAAAAAGGTAGATGAAAACGCATGGGATGCCCCAGCTGGATGTCTGGAGTAGATCTGATCATTAATGATGCACAAACATGAATAAAGAGGCATAGCCACCTAAGGAACTCACATTGGTAGGGCAGACTAGACGGTCTCCTCATGAGACGACGTTAGTACCTACAGACCCATGAGTGTAAGGAGGGCTGCAAAATAGTCAGCATCTAAAGAGAGACACATTGGTAGGGACAACCAGATGGTCTGCAAAGTAGACGACGTTAGTGCCTATAGACCCGTTAACTCTAAGTTGCCAAAAAGTACGAGTGCCCCACGCAAAGGGAACAAACTCGAAATGGATGGTGATATCAAAAATATGTGCCAAAAGGCAACATTCAGGCACAATAATGACCAGATAAATAAGCCAAGCATCAACACTATGGCAAAGAGATATGGAAAATCGGTGGCGATCACACATCGCAACCCGATCAAAATAGTATAAATCGGCGCCGACTAAATAAATCGGCGCCGACCAAAAAAATCGCCGCCGACCAAAAAATTGCACGAAAGCTTCAAAGACATATAAATATGTGAACGGAAAACGTGAACGATTTATTTACACCGTGACGATTGATTCAGAGAGAGTCAAAAATTGGATTTGAGCACCATGGAAGCCTCTGGAAGTGGTCAGAAGTGGAGGAGGACACGACCTGGGGTAAGTGGTTCTTCTTGAACCCGTCATATTTATTTTTTTATTTTTTATTTTTTTTTTTTTTTTTTTTGGTGGGAGGAGGCCGAGTGTTTTTTACACGCTCCGCCTCGAAAATCGGCATCGATTGGTATAATCGACGCCGATGTAATGAAAGCGTGCCGATTGAATTCAATCGGCGTCGACTATATAAGATCGACGCCGATTGTATTTAATCGACGCCGATTGGATAGATATCTGGATGAAAATGATAAAATTTGTTTTGGATGTTCGGATTTGGGTAAATATGAAGCTAATATTGCTCTTGATGTCGTGGATGCAGGCACGAGAGGTACTACACATGAGGGATGTGATTCCCGAGTTACTGGAGACCATTCTCCCTGACGTCACTGACGCAGATTGGCGCCACTTAGAGTTAGCCGGGCTCGGGGGCTTTCGGTACTACAGATGAGTGCCGCGAGATGTAGAGTTGATGCGAGCACTAGTGCGACGATGGGATAGCCAGACTTGCACTTTTTGGTTCAGGACGGGTGAGATGACCATCACCCATGAGGACATATATAGGATTTTGAGGCTGCCGATCACTGGGGACCCGATAGAGATTACGCCACGAGAGCAGCAGCAGAGGGCCCTAGTTCGATTATATGGAGACAGGGCAGATGATTCAGAGATAGTGTCCTGGGGCAGTGAGGATAGCCTCGCAAAGATGCATGTGATGTTCCTGTGAGAGCAGACGATAGTTTTGATTCAGATGGCGATCTCCTATTTTGCTCTACCAGATTCAGGAGGTGGGAGATTCCCACTGTTATTACTAGATTGCGTTTGTGACATCCCGCAGCCTCGTATGTGTGTTCGCATTTGCTGATGCCTTGATAGCTCAGATATATTATGAGTTATGGATGTATACCACTGGCCGGAGGACAGTATTGATGTGAGTTTTGTGCTCCATTACTGGGCATATGAGCACATAGCAGTTGATCGTGCCATCCGGCTTCCTTGGATGCCAAAGCAGAGTGGGAGCTATTGATTACGGATTTCGGCGATGGCGGGCCGATATGGCCCTGGAGATACAGGGAGATCCGCAGATTGGTATGCCGAGTGTTTCAGGACGCTGACACCAGAGCAGGTCATCTGGAGACCATATCGGGTATTTCCGACATGGGGGGCCAGATGCTCACCCGGTGGGATTGAGACTGAGAGCAGGTGGTTAGGGGCCGCAGGCCTGATATGTGGGAGCGCGTCCCATTTATACGGGTATTGAGACAGTTCGGCCTAGTATGCATAAAGGCCGACTACTACTGTACAAAGCCTTACAAAGTGAGACAACAGAGAGACCGATCTCGCCGATTTTGATCCCAAGCAGATCCATCGAGAGAGGCCCCACCCTCCACATGCATAAATGATGATGACGCCGGAGTGGATGATGGTTATGCGGCATGGCATGGTATGACAGAGCTACCACGACACCTTCCGGCATCTATAGATGCCGATGAGGAGGATATGGCTACAGTGCTGGAGAGACTGGAGGGAGAGCACGCCACCCTGACACATACACACCAGGTGGCTCTCGAGGAGACTGTAGAGCTCGACAAAGGAGAGGGATGCCCCGATTTTGAGAGAGACACCGCCGCCAGAGCGAGATACAATGATCCAAAGCAGAGGGATCGCTACCATCGACATAGGAGGCCCCCTGTGGCCAAATATGGTGAGACAGTACCATGTCGTAGTCCTGGGGACATGTGGCACGACCATAGGAGGGGCACCACCCACCAAGCACACAAAAAGAGCACCACTACGAGCACCGGTACCGTGAGCCCGAGTACACACGCCCCTCCTCGCCGAGGTGAGATACTACGAGGATGCCCTAGACAAAGATGCCCCCGATGTGCCTCTGCAGACGGGGCGAGGAGGAGATCAGCGACAACCACAAATGAGCGGGGCATCAGAGGGAGGGAGCACCGGGAGAGACCGAGGTGGGCAGAGGCCTCCAAAAAAAGTGTGTCTAGCTCGATAGGCGGCCAGAGAGACAGCCTGGTCCAGAGGAGGGTGGAGGAGATAGTGTCTTCCACGCATCGATTTCAGATTTTACGATATAGAGATTGATGTATTTTGTATCAATGTAGTGATGTAGCCTCGATGGAAGGCATTTTATAGATGGCTTGATTGAGAGCCACCCATTTTTTTGTTGTATGTACACTCACATATATATATATAGATTCATCATTTCCTTTGTCATATGATTGTTCTCATGCTTTTAATTTTGATATACATGGATAGATGTAGCGTAATGTGATGGATATAGATAATAGATGGATGGATATAGATAGATGATGATGATGAGATGATGATGATGATAGACATAGATGTAGAGGACATAAATAGATGTGATTTGATGTGATTGATATGTGGATTTAACTTGATTGAGAAAATAGATAAAGATAGATGTAATGTTACTTGGATAGACAAGTGATTAGATGATGTGGTGGGAGTTGATAGTTGGAATGGATTTGATATTTTTTGAGATTTTTAATTAAATTTTGATGAAAATAGATAGATAGACCCACATGTGTTTATAATAGAGGTGATGAGATGTGTTTTGGACAAAGTAGATCAGATGAAATTAGATAAATGATAGAGTTTGATTAAATTAACATGTTAAATGTTAATTTAACTGGATGAAATAATTGGAAATATTCTCTGTGAGAGCCAAGGACGTAATGAAAATGACCTTGATTAGAAATAAAGGAAATACACCCAGATAAGAAGAAAAATGATAAGTTGGACTCCCAACCGACCATAAATAGAATCTGGATAGGAAACCAAAAGATCATGCATACAAGGCCCTATATGAGGTTAAAATAAACCTGACACTAACTAGCCGCAAACCAGATTTAGGAGGGAAACGGAAGGAGCAGTAAGTAGGTATCTTGTCGAAATTTACAAGGGACAGAATACATGTTCATACTGGGAAAATAGGATTCTCCATATGATCGACAAAAGGTCTTATATCTCAGCTTCATGATTTCTGGCAGAAAAGCAAACTGATCAATGCGGGAAGTTTGCTAGATATGGAAAGACTGATCAATACGGGAAGTCTTTCAGTGATGCTAAAAAGTGTATAAACTGACTGAAAGGCTGATCAATGCAAGAAGCCTTGAGTATTCCTTTGAGAAACAACCATCCTTCAAGGGAGCGGTCTGTATTTTGAATTTTAATGATAGCCATCCTTCGAGGGCATGGTCTATATCTTTTGATTCATTTGATAATGTATGGATAGCTGTCCTTCAAGGGATGGCCTATCTATTTTTTTTTTTTTTTTTTTTTTTTTTGAAACTTTTTTTTTTTGGAAGAAGTTCGAGTTTAGACCTAGATAGATGGGACAGAGGGGAAGAAAACGTATAAAGAGCACGCACTCATGCCCCGAGTAGATCCGATTAAGATAAGCACTGGGACAAATGAAACGGTGATTAAGGTATTCCTACCATGAGGAGAAACATATCCGTAGTAAGAAAAATGCTATGAGTAGAGCCGCGATACTCATATTTAAGGTAAAAAGACAATAGGTGGAGAACCACATAATTTCGAATCACCATGAAAGTATATGACTCGGGTGTTAGATGGATGAAAGATCTGTCTCATGACTAGATTTGTGTAAGATAGATTTTAACAAAGTAGAAGGGCCGTAGATGCAAGGCATTAAGAGGTTCCACTTCAGGTATACCATCCATGGAAGATAGACGATAAGCCCCCGACCCATATTTATGAGTGATAACGTACGGACCCATCCAGTTGGGAGCAAACTTACCACGCTGACTCCTTTCGAGTGTAGTGACATTTTGATTTTCTTTAAGAACAAGATCACCAATTTTGAAGTTTGAAGTCACTGTGCTGCAAGTGCTTGTTATAAGCACGTTTGACACGCTCAAGATAGACTTGATGATGTTCAAGAGCGTTGAGACGCCGCTCATCTAATAATTCAAGTTGTGCTAGACGATTTTGACGATAGTCCTCATCAGAGACAAATTCTCTAAGAGAAACACGGAGAGATGGGATTTGGACTTCCAAAGGAAGAACAATTTCTGCACTCCATAGACGAGAGAGAAGGGAGAAAGCACCTAGAGGAGTACGAATGCTAGTCCGATAAGCCCAGAGAGCAAAAGGGATATGTAAATGCCAATCCCTACCAAACTGACTAGTTACCTTTCATGAGGATATTACGCAAAGTTTTATTGGAAGCTTCGGCCCGCCATTAGCTTGAGGATAGTATGGAGAAGAAAAGCTGAGTTTGATATTGAAAGCTGTCGCAGAGGTTCGCAAATCAACGTTTTGAAAGACTTACCGTTATCTGTGATGAGTTTGTGTGGAACACCAAAGCGACAAATGATGTGTTGATAGACAAAATCAACTATGGGTTTAGCTTTTGTTGAAGAAAGAGGGATAGCTTCCACCCACTTAGTAAAGTATTCAAAGGGTAGTAATGATAGAATGATGACGCCGTGAAGAACGGATTGATGAGACCAATGAGATCAAGACCCCATTGCAAAAAGGCCACAAACCCGCCGTAGGTCAGTAAAGCTTGACTAGGGATATGTGTGAGATTGGAATGTTGTTGACACTTGACACATTTCTTAGTGTATTCACAACAATCTCGATTAAGAGAAGGCCAATAATATCCCAAACGTAAGATGCGTTTAGCTACGGCCAAGCCACTAAAATGTCCACCACAGATACCGTCATGGACCTCCTGGATAGCTTTAGATGATTCAAGGGTTTTGAGGCACCGAAGCAAAATACCATCAAAGCCGCGTTTGTAGAGGATCCCGCCTAGAATAGTATAGCGATTAGCACGTAGGATAAAAGATCTTCTACCATTGGAAGTCAGATCTGGAGGAAGCACCGAATGAGATAGATAATCAACGATCTGTTGATACCACTCATCCTGAGTATGGGTTGTGACAGATGGATTGAAGTTAGTTGCCTAAGATGAGATGGTTGATCTAATCATCATAACAGCCCACATAAAGTCGCGAGTCCTCTGTGTAAAAGGTGGGATAAGTGAGGCTAACGGCATTATCAGATCTCGCGAATCGATTCAGCAAAGCATGAGGAATAGCTTCGATAGTGAATTTATCGAAAGATGGAGTGAACGAGAACGATATCACGATATTTTTGAAGGATATCATTCTCGCATCGATAGACACCCGTGACTTGATTAACGATGAGTTCGTAATCACCAAAGATGTCAATATGACGAGCGCCGAGATTAATGGCATTTTCAAGACCCAAGACAAGAGCTTCATATTCAGCCATATTATTGGTGCACTCAAAGTTCAATTTGTGTGCGATCGGGATAGCGCGTCCCAAGGAGGAATCATCACGAAACCCCGCACCTCCCCCTTGCTGGCATTTGGATCCATCAAAGAAGAGCTTTACTTTAAATGGAGACAGACCAAAATCAATTTGTTGGATATATTCATCAGGGAATCGAGCAAGGGGGACTTGAGTGTCCGGAAGAGGAGCATCAGCTAATTGATCTGCAATGACCTGACCCTTGATAGACTTTTTCATGGGATAAACTCGAGATCAAATTTTGTCATAAGCATGAGCCAACGAGTGATACGATCATTGTGATAAGGCTTCGCATGAATTGTCTTGAGTGGATTGACACTTGTGACAATGTAAGTTTTGTGATTAAGGAGGTAATGACGAAGCTTAGAAGTTGCGAAGAAGAGAGCACAACACAGCTTTTCAGCTTCAGAATAACGTGTTTCATACTCATGGAGGGTGCGACTGATGTAATAGACAACTTGTTGTTTTTACAAGCATCCCGATGCGAGATCATGGCTCCCAGAGCAGCATGGTCACCACAGAGATATAAAGATAGAAAGGCTCCCCCTCGCGTGGAGGTGTAAGCACAGGTGGAGAAAGAAGATAAGCTTTGAGATCATCAAAGGCCTTTTGGCAATGTTCATCCCATTCAAAATGAACATTCTTACGGAGGAGATGATGAAAAGGTTGACAACGGTCCGACAATTGTGAGATAAAACGACGACGACCGATCAAGACGCCCTCGAGACTCATGGAGTTGCTTTAAGTTAGAAGGGGGAGGCATCTCAAGGATAGCTTTTATTTTTGTGGGGTCTACTTCAATACCCCTAATGGAAATGATAAAACCTAAAAGTTTACCAGTGAGAACGCCAAACACGCACTTAGATGGATTTAGACGAAGACAAAAGTGAATAAGCCTCTCAAAGAGAGGTGCAAGAATGAAAAGATGATCCTGACGACATTTGGATTTACCGAGGAGATCGTCGACGTAATCTTCCACAGTTTTGTGTAAGAGATCATGGAAGATGTAGGTCATTGCTCGCTGATAGGTTGCTCCTGCGTTCTTAAGACCGAAAGGCATGACACGATAACAAAAGGTCCCCCAAGGAGTTATGAAAGAAGTCTTATGTTGGTCTTCTGGTGTGATGAGAATTTGATTATACCCAGAGAAACCATCCATAAGAGAAAGCATCTCATGACCCGCAGTTAAATCCACGAGTTGGTCGATATTAGGTAGAGGAAAATCATCTTTTGGACAAGCAAGATTAAGATCCCATAAGTCGGTACAAATTCAAATTTTCCCAAAGAGCTTTAGTTATTGGTACTACATTGGAAACCCATTGTGGATAATCGATGGGTTGGATGAAGTTAGCCGAGAGCAAGCGCTGCAATTCTTCTTTAACAAGAAGGGCTACTCTAGGGTGCATTTTACGCAATTTTTGTTTAACCGGTTTGATGTCGGGAAGAGTAACGATATTGTGGACCACGATATCGGGATCGAGTCCTCGCATATCCTCATATGACCAAGCAAAGGCTTGACGATGGTTGGAAAGAAAAGTGGTAAAGTCTCCTAACTCCTGTGGATTAAGGGATTGGCCGACCTTAATGATGCGAGGGTCTTTAGAAGTCCCTATATTAAGGTCGACAGTGGCTTCGTTGAGAAGCGTAGACGTGTCAGAAGGAATGGTTTTAGGAAGATAGGAATCCTCTGCCCCCAGATAGGTGAGGACAGAATCATCATCCGCACAGTGGATAGTGTTGATAGTAGGAGAGTCGTCTCCAACTATTTCAGGGAAAATTAACGGTATGGAAGTGGACCTGTCATTAGTCTTATAGGCTAGTGGCCCTAAGGAAATGGTATTGACTAAAAAAAAAGTTAGATGGGATGGAAATGGCGTCGTCCACATCGAGTGATGCTTCTGACTTAGTGGGAGAAGATGGTTCCTCAATAGGAAGAGGCTCATCGAGAACAGTGATGGTGGCTTTTGAAAGAGGTTTAAATCCTAAACCAAATTTTTGATGTGGCTTGAGAGTTGGAATGGACGCGAGGTCATGCACACCTTGTTCATATTTACCTAAGCCAAAGCCCTTCCACGCGCATCGATATAAATAAGTTTTTGCAAACGTGGGATTCTGTAGACAATCGAACCCTGTTAAATAAGGTTTGGTCCTAGGAGGAGAATCCGGGTGATAGTGAGGCGTATCAAGACCACCGTAAATGAAATTAGTCTGTTGATTGGGCAGACCAATGGTGACGATGCGACCAAGACCTGGCTGATATTCAGGTTGTTTGTCTGGTCTACCATACTCACTAGGTTTGAGATGGGTGTCAAAAGAAAGGAGAGGAAGCTCTCCCAGTGAGAAACGCTGCAATGTCTCTTCTAAATTTTGTAAATCCGGTAGTTTGGTTGCAGGTATGGAAGAAGATGAGGCCCCGTCAGGAGAACAAGCATTTTCCTTTAGAGGGGCAGACCCTGTGGTCATGTCGCATTGTGCGGAAGGAAAAGGATCTCCTGGATGAGTATAGATTTTGCCCTCATATTGATATTTTAAGCATCGATGGAGGGTGGATGGGACACAATGCATTGCACATGAATCCAGGAGCATCCGAGGATCATATTATAGTGGAATTTCCTTCAACAATGTAAAAGAGTTCGTGAAGCAAAGCCTTCTTACCTACTCGAATGGGTAGGACCACAGTTCCTAAAGTAATTGCTAGCTGATCGTTAAATGATCAAGAGCGAAAGGGGGGTGACACTACGTTCTTTGGTAACTTAAGTTGCTCGAATGTGTGCGAGGAGATGACGTTGAGTGCAGCACCACTGTCGATCATAATGCGTTTTAATGTAGTGTTGTCGATTTGGACTGTGATAAAGAGGGGAGCCTCCAAATCCTAAGAAAGGGAAGGAATTTCGAATCTTCAAAAGAAATGGTGGTTGATGGTCTATTCAATCCAACAACCATCTCAAAGGGTGGGGCTCATCTCAATTCACCGCGATGCGACGCAGATTATCAATCGAGCCTCGCGATGATGTCATGGAGAGGATGAATGAGGTCAAAAAGAGACATTTTGACTGAGCCCGGGTGAGTTGTTTCATAACACTCTCCTCAACCGACACGGGAATTTGAGCCCGAGGTGCAAGACGAATAGAGACCCGAGGTCTGGGGCTAATGAGGAAGGAGGAACTCCTTCTGGGGCTGCAGTAAATGACAACCCGTGGTCGAGATGTCAGAGATGAGGATGGATTATCATACCGTTGGGTTCTCTAGTGGCGATATGAATTGTGTCGATTTGAGAAGGTGGAAGATCATTTGGAGTGGAATCACTAGAAGTAGAGGTCCGAGTAGATCGTCTGGGGGCTCGGGATGGAGCTAAGATGACAGAGATACTTGTTCCTCCTCCTCCAAAGAAAAGATCACTTTCTTCCAAAAGGGTCGTTGACGATGATCAAGAGCTTTACATCCCTCAAGATCATGACCCGGGTACGGTGGTAAGCACAAATCAAATCGAGTTAAACCAGTAGGTTTAACTCCTTTAGGGTTATAGGGTTTAATCGAGGAAGAGATATGGATGAAGATTGGATAAGTTGGTGAAGGATTTCAAAGATAGAACCCAGTAGACAAAGATGAGGACAGAGATGATGAAGGGCCTCTTTTACTTTAACAGATCGCCGAGGTAAAAGAACCGCATGTTAGGTTTGACAGCTTTTTTAGGATCATCTATTTTTTTGGACATCCGGAGGAGCAGCCTTGGGCACTTGAGATGGAAGTAAGTGAGACATGATTGATTTCGATGGAGGAGGAGCCCCTAAAATAGATTTTGAAGATGATGGAGATGTGACAAGTGTTGTGGTCTTCAGAGATAAGGGAGGTTGCTTGGTCGAAACTAATGATGATTTAGATAATGTCGATTTAGATGAGGGAGAAGCTCCCAAAGTAGGTATAATCGGAGGAACAGAGGGTGCCCTGGTTTTTGGTAACGAAGATGATGATTCTGATAAAAGAGGTGACATCTTTTTAGTAGGTAAGTCCACTTTTCGAGGTGCTAGTGAAGAATGTGTTGTAGAAGAAGATGATGGTTTTGATAAGTTTGTAGAAGAAGACGCCTTCTCAAATGGACAAATCCAATCTTTTATGAGGCGCAGAGAGAGATTTTTGTGGGAAAGCACCAAGAGTCTTGATGGTTCAAAATATGGGCTTTCCTTTTTCAGGGATGGTGACAATTTCAACCGCATAAGGTGATCAGAACCTTTTCTGGGGAAGCAAATGGGGAGGTACCGATGACGCAACGTTAGATTTCGGTTGTCTCTGGCCTAAGTTCAGAACCGAGAGCATATAGTGTGTTGGTGCTACTTTAGATTTCCCTTAATAGGAAAAGTAGCATTGGTGATGGAAGAAGTGAGTGATGAAGAAGCAGCCTCGCGAGGGAACTACTGCACAAGAATTGTGGGTGAAACTACTGTAGGAAAGGAAACAGGAAGAGTCAAAATCGAAGACGCTTCCGTCGAAGTCGGCACAACTATAGGTACGTTCACCAATGGCATAGTCACAGCAAAAATGGGAGAAACAGAAGTAGATGTATCCGCGGTGGAAACTCGAAGGGATGTAATTGCCTCGAGCATTGAAAGAATGTCTGACGATGAGACAGATGAGGATGACACTGTCTCGGGTATGGATGGAAGATCAGACAAAGAAGCAGAGAGAGGTGAATCCGTATCTAACAATGTTGGAATATTCAAAGATGGGCTATCTGAAGATGGTGGAATCCCAACGATTAACGAAGCGGAAGGAGGTTCTGATTCGGTCGATGTGTTCGCAGATGGCTTAGTTTTAGAAGAAGATTCTTTCAAGAGAGATGAAGCTGATAGTATGAGTGTTTGGTTTTTGAGACTCTGAAGCATCATGGTTCGGGGAATGATTGGGAAAAGGTTGTTTAAAGACATCCAGCGCTTGATTTGGGGGAGCATTTGGGTTATCCAGAATGAGCTCGCCTTTATCAATGAATTTCTGGACAAGATTTTTGAAGGTCTGACATCGTTCGATGTCATGACCTTTGGTTCTATGATAATGACAAGTCATTTTCCTATACCGTAATGGACGTTCTTGGCTTTCATCAATATTCCTAATGGGGGGAAGTTCGATCATGTGGACTTCCAACATTTTTTCCAGGATAGAAGCATATGATTCCCCCAACGAAGTGAAAGATCGAGATGATGAGGACCCTTTTCGAGAAGATGAGGAGTCTCTTCGTGGTGTTTGATTAGAAGTGGTATCGGCTCGTGATGTTTTTAATATGATAGCATTGGTGGATCCCTGATTCTTGTCTTTAGAAGTGGAAGGATTTGATTTGGTAAACCGAGAAAAATCTGGTTTAGATTTAGAGCGAAGTTTTAACTTCCCTTGTTCAATGGCGCGAGATTCAAGTTTGCGTGCCATCGTAAAGGCTTCTTCAAATGTATGAAAGGTCTGGATCCTTAAAGTGGAAGAAATATGATTAGCACAAGATCGAGTAAACAACTCGATCTGTTGGGATTGAGGAAGGGAGAAAGACAATTGGTTTATTATCCCTCTCCAACGAGCGACAAAGTCTGCAATAGACTCATCATCGAATTGACGAATGTTATAAAGATCTGTAATCGAGATCTTATGCGCGATATTTATTGAAAAGTTTTCAACAAACATCTGGGCCAATTGAGAGAAAGAAAACAAGGAATGTTGAGGAATGTTATTGTACTACCTAAAGCAGACCTCGCTAGAGACATAGGAAAAGTACGGAGCATAAGCTCCTGATCCTGGACTATGAGGTAGCAAGCATGTTTGAATGCTCGCAAATGCTGTTGAGGGTCCTCCCGACTATGAAATTTTGAAAATTTAGGAAGTTCCCATTGGGGAGGATAAGGCTTAAAAGCCACTGAGGGGTGAATGGGTTCATTACACACTTCTTCAAAAGAGTATGAAGGACGAGCCCCTTTGGTGGAGGCTTCCAAGTCTGTGATTTTCTTGAAAAGAATTTGAACCACGTCAGATTGAGGAGGAGGCACACTGGCATGTCCTACATAAGAAGCAAATGGTGGATGTTGTTGAGGTGTCAACGGGGGATTCATCTGTTGATTGATAGGATGATAAGAGGAGTAACCAGGCATTCTGGGTGACGCCTGGTGGGGTATTTTTTTGTGAAGGAGCCCGTGTATATAGCAAAGCCGTAGATAATAAGTGGTTGAGAAAATGAAGGTCGATGATGACTGATGAGCTCGTGATGGTGGACTCCTATGCTTGTTGATCGAATCGGAACAGATTGAGGAACATGGGTGCCGATTTGATTGGACATGGTGGGGAACAAGACCCGAAAGAGGCTTTTTACGCCGGATTAGTTATTAAGGGCGCCGATGCTAGAGGATGGGCGAAGGTCACCGCTTGGAACATGGAAGAAAAACCCACCGGAGGACGAGAAGCAGAACCAACCGACTAGTCAAGGGGGTTGACTCATAAAGGGTATCGACCCCGGGACACAATGGACGCATAGATGAATTAACAAAGAATATGGGTGCATGACGCACTCATTATAGCCAGAGAAGAGGACCTCTCTAAGTAGGTTGTGGAATAGTCGAGGTAATTGCGGCGTTAGGAATAGGTAAGACTATTTGAGAACTAGTCGATATGGTCGGTGGAAGAGAAAAAGGAGGCATGTGTGCGCCACCCTCCTCCGTGGCTCGAGGTGAGAAAAATGATGCTAACTGTTCTACAAAAGCCCGGGATGGTTCACGAGAATAATCGTACACTTGCTGGATCGGGTGGTCCCCGATCGATATTTGAATAGACTTGTGTACTAGGTAGTCCATGAGGGCTACCGGATCGCGATCAAGGAGCGCCGAAATTCAGTGATCCCCGCGAGGAACATACTCTAAGAGTCGGAAGCGATGATATTTTCAAGGACTAGGGAAGTCGGACGTGATGGGGTTGCTTTGGCCTCGATAGAAAGGATTATATGACCAGGATGGGGAACCAACTAACAAATGGGTCCCGAGGAAGACCTCGGGGTGCCAAACATCCACACTAGTGGTGATCTCTGAGGAAGAAGGGGCTAATTGAGCCATTCTTCTAGATCAGAACCGAGTGATGACCGTCATAAACAAGCAAGTAAAAGAAGATTGACCTAACTAATGCATGATAATTCAAGCAGCGTAGGTGATTATCTCTTTTAAGTTTTTATGCTTTTAAGAAAGAAAATATTAGGGAAGGCCTTTTAGAACAGGAACTACTCAGATAGCCAAACTAAGGATGGTTTGGGGGATGTTTTGGTGAGGAGTCCCGAAGGCACTTCAAGAAAAGACCTAAGACGTGGCTTGATATAGGGGCCTACCCCCGCACTTCACACACCGCTGCGATAAGGGAGTCGGGTGCTTTGCCAATATATACCAGAACTTCCGTGAATTTATAGCGCGGCCCGAGTACCGCGTAGGCTCTTCCTCTTGGATGTCACTTCCAAGTAGGCGAGGCCAGGGAAAGAATTTTTGTTTAAATGCTTTATACCTAGTGATTTTGGCTTTGTGTGCAAGGGTGAAAAATAAAAATCAAATAGTGTCACTACCGATTTTGATCAATTTTCCAGCCTAATTAAAACTAGATGAAAAACATACAACAGAAATGACAAAGAAAGAGTTTTTTTTAAGCACTTAAAAACGAAGTGTTTGATTTCGATGAAGACAAGTCAAACAGATTCTTTCCCAAATGCGATTAAATTCTTTTTAAGCACCAAAATTGAAATGTTCGAATGTGATAGACCACAAACAAATTTTTTTTTTTTTTTTTTTTTTTTTTAGTTCCTAAAAAGGAGAAAACACCGTAAAAGAGAAATACCTGTAGATTTAGCTCTCCAAGGTGTGTGGACTTCAAAAAGCGCGTTGTTGAGCTCTTCCCCTCGAACAATCCCACGAACAAGCAAAGTGCTCCGCAAGAAAAGGTTAAGCAAACACCAAACAAAATCCAGAAAGATATATCCAGATAATGGTGAAACGAAAATTTCTATTTTAAGGAACTAGAAAAATTTCAAGGAAATAACAATTTCGCATAAAGAGCAAGATTGAAACGATGAAAGGAAATGCTCAAGCAGAACTGATAAAAATCAGTGAAGAAAAAGAACAAAGCTCAAAACTAAAAAGAGATGAACTTACCAATAAGGGACTTTGGTTGGGTCCCACCGGGCGTGCCAGAATGTTGATCAAGAATTTTCGCTTGTTACCTGTCCAAGTTAATGTACCAAACTAAACACAAAAACCTTGAAAAACTCAAATGAAATTGATACCTGATGGACAAGATCCGAAGATGTAGATGGATAAGGAAGCCGATGTAGATAAGACGGGCGCACACGAGCAATTCTGCACAGTAGATCCAAGTAACCTGCGAGACACCGATGCTTGATAGAAAAAGACCACGTTAAAAGATATTTAGGTGGATTGCCCGAGAAGCGGGTCCGGGAAGCGATAAGCTCCCTCGGCGGATGTCAGTCCACGTTTTCAATTAAGTAAAGAAGCATACATGATAAAAGATGTACGTACAGGACTAGATTTTCTGATCAAAGTAATAAACAGAATCTAAACAAAGAGATGTAAAGCAATGTAAAATAGGAACCGTGAAAACAAAGCCAGGATTTGTGTTACCTCGTGTCCTTTTTTACCCTCTCAGCAGATGATCGCGCATCGATTATGTAGAATCGCGTCGATCGGTTCGATCGACGATCGGGTCGATCGATATAGATCGATCGATCGATATAGATCGGCCGATCGATATAGATCGCGCCGATCCGAGACAAAGTGCGAGAAGATTTGGGAATCGAAAACGAAGGCAAGATCGTCAACGTCTCGCCGGATCTCGCAGTAAGCCGAGAGATATCAAGCAAGGCTCCACCCGGCCGGATGCAGAACAGAGTCACCAGAAAATCAATGGAGACGTGCGATGTTGATGTGATAAGAGCAGAGTAACGGTGCTCCTCTCAGGGATTGATTTGGACAAGATCCACTCTCATTCGATAGATAATGTTCACACTTGATGCTCAAAGATCTCTCGCTCTCTCTCTCTCTCACTCTCTCTCTTACAATCTCTCTCTCTCTCTCCTCTGTAAAGTTTCGGGCCTCTATTTGTAATCGAAGTTCGGGCTCTAAAATCGGCGCCGCTCCAAAAATCGGCGTCGACCGAGTACCGGTCGGCGCCGATCATGGAACAGACTCCCGAGATGGCCAAAAGGAGCGATTTCTGGAAAGATAAGAGTGATCCCTCCACCTCAAATACGGGAAATATCCCGCTTTGGGAGGAGGAGAAATAGGGGGGATATATGGATAGAATAGATATGGGGTAGATAAGTGGTTAGGATACATGTAAAAAGGTGTAATTAAATAGTTAATATTTAATTACTCATGGGTAAAACATAATGGGGTGAATTAAACTTAGGATAGGTGTTTAAATATGATCAAGACAATGTTTTTAGACATGAGGGAGAAAATTATATTTTAACTTACTTATCCTAAGCATTGATGTTTTTAGATGTATTTTATGTAGTTAAAGTTCAAATACTGATTACAGAGAGGTGTGTAAAGATAAGGAAGTGCATGAAGTGCTATCAGGGTATGATAAACATGAGTGAAGAGAGTGCATTTGTCCATACAAGTGTGAAATTACAAGATTAACAGTGTCAAAGGATTGATTTAAAAATTTGAGTCTCTACATTTTCCCCCATTTAAGTAGGCACTTGAAAATTATATGCTTAAAAGGAACATATACCGACCGTGTAGATACACTTTTTCTTTTCGCAATAAACTTTGTTTTGCGGTTGTAGATGAAAAATTGTGTTAGTGTGTATCGTGAAATTACTTATGAAATCAATCTAAAAAATATCTAGCACAATGGTTCATCCACCTCATATCGAACAAAGATTAAAAGGGGGAGAAAGTGATTTACATGTACTTACCTACCTTGATTGAACTAAAATGGAACTAATCTAATAAAAGTATAACCACTTAGTTAATCTAAGTAGGAGGACTAAAACACTGTAATGAATAGATTAAAACAATATGGAATGATAGAAAATGAATATTCCAAGTGAAATAAAACCCTAAAATGCATGAAAAAGGAGATAAATGGCTTAACTGATTAGAAGAGACTATGCAGGTTGTTTGCAGTCCGAAAAATAGAATCTAGAAGTGCACACAATCACTCGAAGTCCCACCAAGGTTGGATATGGAAGATATGAACCGAGTGGGGCGCCTGAGTCTGCAGATTAAGTACCATGAATTCTGTAAATGCTTAGAATATGAATTCTTTATGGTCACAAAGTGATCCAAAGCTCTTCCTGTTTGTCAGACTAGATTTGTTGAGTTATGTCGATGTGTAAAATAATGAGATGACGACTTGCAAGAAGAAAAGAAGTATCAAACCCTAAGAAAAATAAAAGATGCAAAATGAATGGGTTGGATTGACCTCACCGCCAAACTAGTGGTCTTATCATTGAGCATTGCACTACATTTCAGACCCGGATGTAGTTATGGTGAGTGTGTGCATGTTGTACCATAGGTGCTCTTGTGCAGTCACACTTTGTGAAGTAGCAAACAATAGTAACTATATAAACATGTAATAGCATGTGTGCATGGAATAGAATAGAATCCCTCCCCTATCTTGTGTGTGTTGATGCAGATCTCCTAGCCTTGTTGCATGACACTATGTGGATGCAAGTGATGCAATGGATGTAACTCTAGATGGAGTGATAGTAGTATGCGACGCTAGGACTCTCATTATGGTCTTATAAGTTTATATTTATAGGGTTCTCAAGCTTTAAGTTTCAATTAACCCTGACATGGTGAACTAGGAATAAGATAAGGATGAAAAATGGATAGAAAGACCCCAAAAAGAAGTGGGAAAGTGGCACATGGATCATGGCCCCTAGTTGGGACCAGGGGCACCCGAGGCACCCTAGTATAGGCACAGGTGCCTGTGTTTAGGTTAAAATGTTGGGACATTATCGAAATAGGTGGATATGTATGAAGGAATGTGCGGGATTGAAAAAATAAAATATAAAATAAAGGTGGCCAAAAGGTGGGATTAATTTGTAATTTATTCACTTGAGAACCTTATAAATAGTAGTATAAGATTGGGCTAAATAATGCCTAAAGTGCATGATTTTATGTCTACATTTTTCCCCCACTTTATGTTTGTGAGTGGAATGTTTGATAACGTAAAATAGATAGAGATGCATATTTGATATCCATGTAGAGTATATAAGAAAGACATGCTGATGGACTAGACTCAAGTGTGGAATGACAAAAATAAAAATGTGGAGGAGCATGGATTCTAAAGATGAAAATGCACATAAAAAGTGATGAGAGTGAACCTAGGGAAGAACACATGTGTAGTTGTTGTTGTGTATAGTGTACCTGCATGGTTAGTAAAGCCAAGTGCTGTAGTGGTGTGTTATCATTGTCGTTATTGTTGTTACCCCCAATTTGACTACTTGTTTCTCATACGGGTGAACATGTAAGGAGAAAACTATCAAGTAATAAAAATGTATGTAAAAACATTGTGTAAAATGTTTAAAGTAAGCAAACGTAAAATATGTGAAAATAAATTTTAAATGGAACACATACACAATATAAGACAAGTGTGAAATACACAGACAATGTAGTAACTACCAAACAAAGTAGTGTAATTGAGTAAGAAGACAAGAGGACTGCACAAAGTGGGTTGCAAACATGGGACATAACTCACGATGTCACAAGACATGTAAAGAAATCATGGTCAAAAACAATAGACAAGTGTGCACACAAGTAAAGGGCAAAGCCCGCATATAATGGAAAATAAAGCAAACAAGTAGAAACAAAAAAGTAGTCATGGAAACATGTAATCCTGCAAAACAAGTGCTACACATGGAACACCCATTAGCATGTTAGAGTGATAAAAATATGTCAAAGCATGTATAAGTAAGTAATATAAGATGCTAAGTACAAAATGAAACAATAACATCTAGATAAGATGAATGTGGATGCCCCAAGAACCGGTATATGAAGGGTAGAAGGTGAGCATCCATGTCGCATGTAGAATCCTGTATCTGTGATCACACTAAACAAAGGCATGAACGCACATGTGTGTATGATAATGACATATAAGAAAGCATTCTAACATGTGTAATAAAGTGAGCATGTAAAACACTAATAAGCAAGAGTAAATGTCCCCAAGACAATGCAGTATGTTGTGGATGGATGGAATGGAATACAAAATGGAATGATAGGAGAAATATGACCCCTGAGTGGATGAAATGTGTATGCAATGAGGTTTGTTTTGTTTCCCCCCTCAGTAGTCAATAATGAACCATAAACGAGAGTACATCATTGGGAAATGGTCGAAAGCAGTGTTGGTTGTTTCTAGTGCTTAGCTGTGATGAGTGTGTATATGTAATGGTGATGAAATGAGACATATGGAGAGATGTGTGTGAACCCTATAGCCGAAGGAAGATCATGACTTGTTGAATAAAGGAGGGATGATTTATCCATAAGTGTATATCACTAAATGATAAGTAGATGGGGATGGGTGATGATTTATCCTAAAGCGCATGTCATTACAAGATGAATAATAAGAAAGGAGTGGTGATGTAAAGTAAGAGTGTATGCCACTGCAATATGATAACAAGGGTGGTGATTTAGCCTACAAAGTATACCACTATGAGATGGTATAATAGGTGATGATTTAACCTAAGGTGTATGTCACTAATGCTAGAAATGTTGCATGAGGAAAATGTCGCATGATGAATGTAAGGTCCATTTGATTGGTAAACCCTCAACAATCGAGTATGGACCGAGGAACTAAAGTGTGTCATAGGGTGATGGGTACATCACGTAGAGATAATGTAGTATAACATACCAAGAGATGAAGATGTAAATACGTGAGTAGGTCATGATAGAGGATGTGTAGTGTGTATAGGATATGTAATGTGTGAAATAAAATAATAGGTGTATAGAGAAATGGAATATGTAAATGATGATAAGTAAAACTAGACCCATATGTAATGGAATCTAGTGTATTATGTAGAATGTATATAGTGGATAAATGTGTGATGTGAACTATGCCATATAAGAAATGTAGGATGCAAGATGTAGTGATAGGGGTAAATAGAAATAGAATGTGTAGTGATAGAATGTAAATCTAGACCCATATATATGATGTAACCTAGTGTAAATGTAGAATGCATGGATGAAATGTAAAACTAGACTCATATGTAATGAAAATAGTGTAATATGTATAATATAGATGATTTATAACTGACTAATAAATGAGGGATGTATAGGATAATGTAGGATGTAAACTAAGTGTAGAAAGGATGATATATGATGCATAATGTACGTGAGAGGGTAAACGTGTAGAACCTATAGTGTAGTGTGTGGGGTTCAATGTAATGGTAATCCCTCAACATTCTAGTGTGAACTAAAGCATAAGAGTGCGTCATCGGGTAATGAGGGTGGTGTGCTAATCTAAGTGTAATATTTCTTGAGATGCATGCCATTTAAATTTTTTTGAGTGGTTTTCCTAGAAGGGTGGCAAGGTGGTAAACACCACCACCAAGCTTATCCATGACAATGTAAGGGCCAAGCCAATTGGGCTTAAATTTTCCTTTGAGGGATGCTTTAGCTTTTGTATTTTTTGGTTTTCTTTTAAGATGAGGTTGCTGATATTGAAGTCTCTAGAAAAAGTCTTATGGTTATAAGCTTTGTGATACATGAGATTGGTATGCGTGGAGGTTTTCCAATGCTTGGACATGATGTGAGTCCAAAATTTCTAATTCATGTAAGTGATTTTCACAATATTCATTGTCTTTAAGGATGCCTTTAAGAGAGATTCGTAGGGTTGGTATTTCGAGTTCTAATGGAATAACAAATTTGACACCATAAAATAAAAAAAAAGGGGTAGCTTTAGAGGCGTTGAATACTAGTGCGATAAGCCCATAATGTGTAGAAAATTTGATTATGCCAATCAATGCCGCTAGAGTCAACAATCTTACGTAGGATTTTTATAATGGTTTTATTGGTAGCCTCCACTTGGCCATTTCCTTGTGGATAATAAGGTGTAGAAAATGATTGTTTGATTTTAAATTTAGCATAAAATTTCTTGACATCTTTATTTTTGAATGAGGATCCATTATCGGTGATGATAGCAGATGGCACGCCAAAGCATGTGATAATATGTGGTGAGAAAGTTACAAATGTCGATACTAGTGGTTGTTCATAAGGGTGCAACTTCAACCCACTTGGTGAAGTATTCATGGTTGTGATGATGAATTTGTGGCCATCGGCCGATTCAGGTTGATGAGGCCAATTAAGTCAAATCCCTAAAGGGAGAAAGGCCACGTGGGTGCAATGGGTTAAAGATCATATGCTGAGTGCATGATGGAGATTACCATGTTTTTGGAATTTTTGCAACGCGTAGTATAATCAAGGCAATCTTGTTCCATCATTGGCCAATAATACCCTTAACGTAAGAGTTTTTGTGCCATGGCTTTACCCGAGAAATGGCCACCACATATGTTATCATGAATGTTTGATATTGCTATAGGGATATATGTGAGGGGAAGAAAATAGAGTAGATGACCATCAAGGGCACATTTGAACAATTTAGATCTAACAATAACATAATGAGTGGCTTCATGACGTAACCGACGAGCTTCGTGAGGCTAAAGGGTATCAAGAATAGTTTGTTTATATAGGTAGTTATAAATAGGGGTGAACCATTCAGTGGTATCATGACTACATGTGATGGCACAAGTTACAATAGGTATGGTGGAGATATAAGGCTTTCGTAAGTGTGAAATGATGAAAGTGGCTTGCTTGTCATAGTGATATCTTGTGGGATAAGCGATGTTGCACTAGCCATGGCATCGACATGGTGATTATCTTTGCAAGGAATGGTGGTAATGGAATAAGACTCAAAGGTAGCTAAAAGGTCTTTTACAAAAGCATTGTATGGGATAAGATGTTCCTCCTTGGTATGATATATATCATTGACTTGGTTAATGACCAATTGAGAGTCACCATGAATGCACAAGTTATGAATGAGGAGTTTTTTAGCTAAGTAAACAATCCTAAAATAAGGGCCTCATATTCAATAATATTATTTGTGCAAGAAAACCCTAGTTGGTATGCGAAGGGAAGTGGGTCACCATGTGGGGTAATAAAGACCACACTAGCATTGGTGCCAGAGAAAAATCAAGAATCATCAAAGTACATTGTTCATATATGTGATTAAATGGTATAGGTAAGTGAAATCATCATAGAAGGAATTAGAAATAGGGGATACATCCAAGAGAGGGGCGGAAACCAACTAATTGGTGATGACCTATCCTTTAATTAATTTTGAGGGATAAACTTAAAGTCAAATTCTGTAAGGAACATGACCCAACAAGCGAAATGTCCCGACAAGTGGGTGTGGCACAAAAGGTAGCATAGAGGATCTACCTTGGTGATAATGTGAACCTCATGGTTAAGAAGATAATGATGTAATTTGTCCGTAACAAATACGAGGCCGAGGATTTTTTTTTGATGTAGTTGTAATTGCATTCATAAGAAAGGAGTGTGTGACTAATATAATAGATGGATCGCTCATGGTGAGTATTGTCGTCATTTGTGCTTATAGTGTGCATAAGGCGTGAAATGTAGTAGAAAGATATAACAAAAAGGTCGGTCATTGATGGGTGGGACTAGGACGGGTGGGTTTAACAAATAAGCTTTAATGTGATCAAATGCTTGCTGGCATTTTTCATCCCAAATGAATTTGTTATCTTTCTTCATTAGTCATGTGAATGGTTGTCTTATCAGCCAGTTGTGCAATAAAACGTTGGATAGCTTGAATTTTACCTTGCAAGGAGCGGAGTTGGTGAAGGTTTTTGGTGGAGGCATGTCAATAATGGCTTTGATTTTGGTGGGGTCAATTTCTATGCCGCGTCATGAAATAATGTATCCAAGTAGCTTGCTGTGGTTACCCCAAAACATATTTTTTTGGGTTTAGGTGTACACGATATTGGTGACATAATCATTTGAATAGTATGTGAAGGTTCCTTGTGTGAGAAAAATTCTGCCTAGATTTCGAGAGAATATCATCTACATAATCCTCAATGATCTTATGGATGTAGTCATGAAAGATATGGGTCATTGCATGTTGATAGGTAGCCCCTACATTCTTAAGGCTGAAAGGCATAATGGTATAGCATAATCTACCCCATGGTGTGGTGAAAGAGGTTTTTTCTTGGTCAACAGGATTAATCTTGATTTGATTATAACCCATAAAACCATCCATAAAGGAGAGTATGTCGTAACCGGTGGTAGAGTCTACAATGACATCAATGTGTGGGAGAGGAAAACTATCCTTAGGGCAGGCCTTATTTAAATCACAGAAATCAGTACAACAATGCACACGACCATCCGCCTTCATTACGGGAATAATATTAGACACCCATTCAAGATAATCAATAATGCGGATAAATCCAACATCTAATAGTTTTGGATTTCTTTATTGACTTACAGTGCTACCTTAGGATGCATCTTATGGATTTTCTGTTAGATGGGTTTGGCACCAAGGTTAAGGATGATATTATGCATTGTGACTGAGGTGTCAATACTGGGCATATCACTATAGTCCCAAGTGAAAATATCAGAGAAGTCATGGAGGATTTTCTTGAGATTCTTTTTTCTCGGTAGGAGTAAGAGAGGCGGCCAACAAGACCATGTGTGGATTATTAGACGTACCCAAATTATGTTGTATTCATTGATAAGTGCAAAACAATCTTCAATGTATTGCTCAGTTGGAATAGTGTCGAGTGGATCAGTATTATCAGTGAGGTTATTAAGTTCACCTAAGAAAACCAAGTCAAGATACGGGAGAGAATGATGTCATTTATGGTGGAATGAAGGGAGATCATCATAAGCACCCATATGGTCAAGTAGTGCATCATCAATAGGAAAGGTATCAGTAGTGTCCCAAAAGAAAGGGGCATCGTTACTAATAAGGTCGGGGTGTAGGAAGGGTAGAGACATAACATGAAATATTGTATACATATCTAAAGCATGTGTAGATGAAGGATAATATCCTAGTCCAAACTTATGTGTACGTTTAGGATGTCCCAAAGTTCTGTGACTTTGTGGTCTTGGTAGTGAGAGAAACCAAAGTGACAAAGATAGTCATATCCTAACCCATATTTGGAGAGATCTAGGCTAATGCTAGGGAAATAGGTAAATCCAAAGGGTGTTCAACAAAGTTACAATACTCAAAAGGTGAGGGGTCAACGGCACATACATTGTAAATGGTGATGTGGTAATGAAACTTGAGTCATGCATGGAGCGTAGAAGGGACCACATGCATAGCATGGATCTAAGGCCTACCGAGGAGAATGTTGTAGTTGAGTTCATTGGGCATGACATGACATGGGATGGTAATCGTACATGGACCGATGGTAATGGGTAAATGAATAATACCTAAGACACACTTTGGGATGTTATCAAAACCACGAATAGAAATGGATGAGGGAGAAAGAGATGCTTTGGAGTCATGCCTATATGTGAAGAAAAGTGATGTTACAAATGTTGAGGCCAGATCCATTATCTACTAAGGAACACTTAACACCTACTTTGTTAACAAAAAATTGGATGTATAAGGGAGGATCATGTGCTAGGAACACTGGTGGCGGTAGATCATCGGATGTGAAAGTGATTTGATCTTCATTAAGGGATAAATATGAAATAAACTTATGGTAGACATATTCCAGTGATGTGTGTGGATAAATATAATGGGTAGATAAGTATTCCTGAAGGCAAAGGAGGCAATCTGGGTGTTTTGGTAGGTACACATGAATAGATATGCGCATTGTGACAATAAATATGGAAAGAGAGAAGGTGGAAATGAAAGCGGGTAGGTGAGGCATGGAGTAAAAAGGAGAAAAAGAGATATGAAAATTCACAATGAAAAAATGGATGGGAATGAAAACCCTAGAAGGTAGTATGAAGAAACATCGGAGTTCACCAAAATGATTGAACTAAAATGGAACTAAACTAATAAAAGTATAGCCACTTAGTTAATATAAATAGACTAAAAAACCTTGTAATGAATGGACTAAAACAATATGGAATGATAGAAAATAAATATTCTAAGTTAAATAAAACCCTAAAATATAAGAAAAAGGGAGAGAAATGGCTTAGTTGATTAGAAGAGACTATCGTAGGTCCGAATATAGAACTGGAAGTGTAAAGACAAGCACTTAGAAGTCTGTGAAGGCTATATCTTGAAGATCCGAACCGACTGGGGTGCCTAGGAATGTATCGGGGCATCTTGGGGTGCCTTGGTTTGTAAATTAGGTGCCCTAGCTTCAGTAAATGCTTAGAATATTAATTATGTATGGTCGCAAAATAATTTGAAGCTCGCTTGTCTATCATGTTGGATTTATTGAGTTGTGCTGATGTGTAAAATAATGAGATGACGACCTATAAGAAGCAAACAAAGTATCAAACCCTAAGAAAAATAAAATATGCAAAATGAATGGGTCGTAGACTGACCTTAACCGCTAAACTAGTGGTCTTATCATTGAGCGTTACACTACATTTCGTACCTAGATGTAGTTCTAGTGAGTGTGCACATGTCGTGCCCTAGGTGCTCTTGTGCCAGTTGCACTTTGTGAAGTATCAAACAATAGTAACTATAGAAAAATGTACTAGGTATGTGTGCATGGAATAGAATAGAATCCCTCCCCACGTTGTGTATGTGTTGATACAGATCTCCTAGCCTTGATGCATGACACTATGTGTGATGCAATGGATATAACTCTAGATGGAATGATAGTAGTATGTGACGCAATGACCTTCATTATGGTCTTATAACTTTATATTTATAGGGTTCTCAAGCTTTAATTTTATAATTAACCCGACATGGCCGATTAGGAAAAAGATAAGGATGAAAATGGATAGAAATACCCTAAAAATAAGCGGGGAAAGTGGCCCATGGATCGGGGCACCCAAGTGGGACCAGGCACCTTAGGGCATCCCAATATAGGCACAGGCGCCTAGGTTTAGGCTAAAATTCTGGGACATTTGTGAAATGGGTGAATATGCATGAAGTAATGTGTGGGATTGAGAAAATAAAATATAAAATAAAGGTGTCCAAAAGGTGGGATTAATTAGTACTTTATTCACTTCATAACCTTCTAAATAATAGTATAATACCAAGATAAATAATGCCTAAAGTACATGATTTTTATCTACACCTACAAGTGGAATCCTCCTCCTTTGATGATTTTGATTTGCTCCTTTGATTTTCTTGTTGAATGGATGCAAAGATGCTTCAAATCTTGGACAAATTTCAGTAGCACCTCCCCTTGATCAAACGATGATTTGAGCTTGATGGAATGCTATGAAGATTATTACTTGATTGCTTGAGAATTGGGCAAGCATTACTTTAAATTTTCTAAGGTGCTTGCCATGGAGGGTGGCACCTCTATTTATAGTTGGAGGAGGTAGAAATCAATGGCTAAGATCTTGCCATGGTGGATTAGATCAATGGTTGAGAATGGATGAGAAGGGAGGATGTAGAAAATTCTAGATTTCATGAGAATTCTCCATTGAATTAAAAATTCAATGGAATAATGTATTTTTATTTGAATATTTGAAAAGAGAGGGAAGAATGGAGAGGCTTCTAGAATTAGAAGCCTCTAGATTTGAGGGTCATTTAACTTGTATTAGGTGAGATTAATTACACTTAGTGGGGTGATTAGATGGAGAGGCTAGGCATAGGATAGGTATAGGGTAGGTGGTAGGTGGGTGAGTATTTTTAAATTAGTGGAAAATAGTTAATGAGGGTTAGTTAGTGTAATAAGTGAAATATTAATAATGTATTAATATTTCTAAGGGATGTAAATGGGGTTTATGGAATATGAAATAATTAGAGTATGGTTGTATATAATATAATAATTAATTAATTATTATAAGGTCGGTGGTGGGGATGAATGGCTATTATATGATAGGTGAATTATTTGCTAAATGACCATGTCGACATTTTACATGTCTACATTTTTCCCCTCTTTGAAGTGTTATTGTGAAGAAATCTCAAATGAAATTCAGAGAAGAAAATAGAGAAAGGTGATGCCCCTCGAGGGGTTAGGTGGGGGAGAAATGATGCGGGGAGAAATGATTCGGGTAACTATGAAAAGAGGAGACCCAAAGTTAGAGATGAGAGATGATTCGAGAGAACGGGGAGAGATTGATTATGAGGGATTAGGGTTGACTTAAAGTTTGAGGATGAAGATGTTAGGATTAAGGATGAAAAGATGGAGGATTAGAGAGAGAGGAAAATATTTAGGATGGAGAATGAGGTTAGAGAATTAGAAGATGGAGAGTTTAGAGTTAGAAGATATGGGATTAGAGGAGGAGGAATGGAATATTAGGATATTTGAGGGATCAGAGAGAAGAGGAGATTAGAGGATTAGAAGAGATAAGAAGAATAGATATATCTAGAGGATGAGTAGAGATTAGAGAAGAAGATGTGAGAGAGGAGAAGATATTAGAAGGAGATTATAAGATTAGGAAGAATGATTAGAAGAGTAGAGGGGAGAGAGATATGAATGCCCAAGTCAAATGGTGTATGATAAGGGGAAGAATTTGGATTTTGGATTTAGATGATGCCCAATTAAAGGGGTTAGGTGTTAGGAGGATTTTTGGATTATAAGATTTGGATTTAGAGATGGTGGATTATATGATGCCCTAGTAAGGGGTAGGATTGAATATTTTGGATGTTGATGTGAGGATGTGGATGTAAAGATGTTATAGATTTTGAGATGCCCTAGTTAAAAAGGGGGAGAGGAAGGATTTGGGAAAATGATGATATTTGGATGTGGATATTGATTGATTGATAAAGTATTGATGGGATGATGATGAGGATTATGTGATTAAAAGATGATGGTATAAGAGGATGTTATATAAGGTGTCCATTATCATCATAAGTGTATTAAGTGGCATGAAGAAAGATGCACCAAGGTATCAAGACCATGATGACGTAATTGCCAAATTCCCCTGTCCTCATATCATCGACATATTGATATAATTATGGTCATCATATCATTGGATCATCATGAGAAAAAGAAACAAAAGTGGCCTCATATCAGTAAAAAGAAAAAAAAGTGGCCTCATATCATACCGAAATGAAAATGTGACAAACAACAAACAAACACAAAACATTTATGATTTTGTAGTTTTGGAATATTTTTAGTTTTTTTTTTTCTTTTTAGATTTTTTGGATTTTTTAGATTTTTTACAATTTTTTGAATTTTTAATATTTTTATATTTTATATTTTAGATTTTTTTGGATTTTTTATGGATTTTTTTGAATTTATGATTGATTGTTCATGTTAGAGATGGATTTTATGATTTTTAATTTTTTGGATTTTTTAGTATGGATGATTGAGAGAAATTTGTTAGGTATAGATTTTGGATTGTGGAAATGTATTTGGATGGAAATATATTTGTTTAGATGTTAGAAGTAATGCAACATATAGTATGTAAAAGGAAATTGATGAAGGGATCACAGGAGGGTCATTTTCAATGTATTTTCAAAATTTTACAAATATTTCAATAGAATCATTATGTTGATCATGAGGTTTTAATGGCCAGAGATAGAAAAGAGTGATAGGGATGAGTAGCAATGGATGGGAATGGGGGATGGAGAGAAATGAAGGCCTCAAGATCTTACAAGGGTTGCATTTTTTGCAATTTTTAGACTCCTAGGAAATATATTTATTAGGGAAAAGATTGTGGACTAAAATGCGACATAGTTGGGATCAGATAGATATTCCTAATCATGTAGATCCTATATGGTATAGAGAGGATAGAAGAATTATGATTTAGAGAATGGATAGGTAGATTAGGATGAAAATTATGGATATGTGATATGGGAAAGGGATGAAAGGGGGTAGTAGGTGCCTTAGTGTGCATGTGTCAAATTTTATGTTAGAGTGCTAGTAGATGATCGGATGGATTTACCATATGTGCGAGAAATAGTTTTCACCATGGTACTTTCCCAAGGCACCACCGAAGTGGTTTTCACCATTGGATTGATGTTTTTTTTTTTTTAACATGGAGTTAGGTACTTAAGCATAGAATGATGAAGATGCATGATGTTCATGGGATCATCCAAATCGTATCCATCCGGAGTAGCAAGATTATAAGCACCTGAGCCAAATTTAGTGATGATGACATATGGTCCAAGCCAATTTGGTTTGAACTTTCCCTTCTTTTCTCGATCAACGTTAGTGTTGCATTGATTTTATTTGAGGACTAGGTCACCAAATTCAAATTCATGGTCCTTTATGTGATTTCTATAATGATGGTGAAGGTGATTTTGATAGGATTTGAGGTGATCCAGGGCTTGGAGGTGTTTCTCATCGAGGAGCTTGAGTTCTTGAAGGTGATGGATGTGGTAGTCTTCATCATCGATGAGGTGTTGGAGGAAATGCGTAGGGATGGGATTTGATCTCAATGGGAAAATTGCTTTGGTGCCAAAGACAAGAGAGTATGGAGTGGAAGTGTGGTGGGAGTGTGGATGGATGTGTGATAGGCCCACAAGGAGGGATATATTTGTGTATGCCAATCACATCGTCCGCTTGATTTACTATTTTTCCAAGGATGATTTTAGTGTCTTGTTAGATGCTTTGGATTGGCCATTGCCTTGTGGATAATAGGGGGTGGAAAATTTGAGCTTGATGTGGAATTTTTCACAAAAGTTCATGACATCTTGATTTTTGAAGGATTTTCCATTATCGTGATGAGTGTGGATGGGACATAGTAACAGTGGTAGATGATGTGGTTAAGGATGAATTTGGATATTTTTTTCCTTTGACATAAGTGAGTGGCATGGCTTTGACCCACTTAGTGAAGTATTTTGTAGTTGTGATAATGAATTTGTGGCCATCAGATGAAGTGGGATTTAATTTTCCCATGAGATCGAGACCCAAGTAGAAAAGGGCCATGGGGTTGTGATGGGTTGTAAGGCTTGTGATGGTGCGTGGATGAGGTCAACATGCTTTTGACAGGGGACACATTTATGGACATAGGAGCATGCATCTTTTTCCATGTTTGGCCAATAATATCTAATGTGTAGAAGATTTTTGGTGAGGGCCAGACCACTACTGGTGTGGGCACCGCAAGTCCCTGCATGAACTTCCTGGAGTGTTGATTTGGCCTCTTGGGAATTTAAGCATCGTAGAGAGTTTCATCAAGCTTCTATGATAAAGGGTATCACCGAGGATAGTGAAGCAGAGGCTCATTGGATGAATGATTTATGATGGCTGAGGGAGATTTAGGTGGAAGGGTATGATCATGTAGATAGGTGTAGATGTCATGGTACTAAGGAATTAGGACCAATGATCTCACAAACCATCTCCGACTCAGGAGTATCATAAGTGGGGATCATTAATTTCTCGATTAGAAACTTTAATAGAGATGCATTGGAGGCATGTCTAGAAGTGAGGCGATGGTAGCCATAACATCTGCTGATTTTTTACTTGTATGAGGACTTGTTCAAACTGAATATGCTAGAAATAGGCCTTGAAACTATCAACCATTCTTTTATAAGGAATTAATTTATCATCCTTGGTGGCATATTCATCATTAACTTGTTTAATGATTAGTTGTGAATCACCAAAGACATTGAGATGCTTAATATTCCATTGAATAGCCATTTTTAAACCAGCAAGAAGTGCTTCATATTTCTATATTGTTAGTAAAAGGAAAAAGCAAATCCGAAAAGCTTTAGGAATTAAGTCACCTTGAGGAGTGATAAACAGGATACCTGCTCCTGAGCCATGATGTGTGAAGGAGCCATCAAAGTATAATGTCCATATTTCGATTCTATAATTATACATATGGATTCATCTGGGAACCATGTGGTGAGTGGTGTAGTATCAGAAACTGGAGCTTCTGCCAACTGGTCAGCTAGTACTTGTCCTTTGATAGATTTTTGATTAACATATTCAATGTCAAATTCACTTAAGAAGCATGATCCATTTAGCCATCATCATGTGAGAGCGATTTTAGAAAGTAAATATTTGAGTGGATCGACTTTAGCTATGAGCTTAATAGTATTATTGAGCATGTAATGTCATAGATTTTGAGAGGTAAATACTACAACAAGACACACTTTTTCCATAGGGGTGTAGTTGAGCTCATATGCAATTAATGTTTACTTAAATAATAGATGGTTTGTTCCTTTCCTTGACTATCATGTTGTGCTAGAGAGCTCCCAAGGCATGTTGTGTAGCTGATATATAAAGTAGAAGAGGTACTCCTGGAGTAGGAGGTACCAAAATAGGAGGATGCATTAGATATTCCTTAAGTTTATCAAAAGATGCTTGACATTCCTCATTCTAGTGAAATTTTGTTCCCTTTTTAATAGATGGTGGAATGGATGACATTTTTCTACTAGCTGTGATATAAATCTTCTGATGGCTTGAATCTTTCCCTGTAGGCTTCGTAACTGTTTGAGATTTTTAGGTGGAGGCATTTTGATTACAACTTTAACTTTATCTGGATCAATTTCAATTCCATGTCTAGAGACAATAAATCCTAGAGCTTTCCAGATGTGACGCCGAAAACACATTTCTTGGGATTTAGATGGACTTTATATTCTCAAAGTCATTCAAATATTTGACATAGACATGTAGGATGTTCCGCATGAGTTTTAGATTTTCCCATAATGTCATGATGTAGTCTTCAACTATATCATGCATCATATCATGAAAAATGATAGTCATGGCACGTTGGTAGGTGGCTTGTGTTCTTGAGTCCAAAGGGCATGACTCGATAACAATATACATGCCCCAAGGTGTAGTAAAAGTTATTTTATGTTGATCTTCTTGGAAATTTTGATTTGATTATAGCCAGAGAAACCATCCATGAGAGATAACATCTCATGCCCACTATAGAGTCGATGATCATATCAATATTTGGTAGTAGAAATCATCTTTGGGAAAGCTTTATTGATGTCATGAAATTCATACGATACAAATATGAATGCCCCAGTTTTCTTTCCTACTGGGACAATATTGGAGATCCATTTAGAATAATCAATGGGTCGGATGAAACCGACATCAAAAAACCTCTGTAATTCTTCTTTGACAAGCAACACAACTTTTGGATGCATTTTTAGAGTTTTTGTTTGATGGGTTTTGCATCTTTTATGCACTACAAGATTGTGGACCACGAGAGAAGGATCCAAACAAGCATATCACATAGGACCATGCAAATATATCTGAAAATTTTTTTAGGAGTGCGGTAAAGATGTCATTCTTTCTATAGACAAAGATGCCCCCAATTTGAGAATCTTGGGTTCTTCTTCTGTGTCGATGTTGATATCAATGGTTTCCTCAATTATGGATGTTGAACCATCTTGTAGGGATTCAGGAGTTGGGAGAAGTTGATCGATGACTTGATCATTTTCGGGATTTGGGGATTCTTGGAAGAATTCAGTGAGGGATCTTCCTTGTCAAGGTGACAAGAGAAGTTGGGATGAGGGATATTAGATTGGGATGGAAGGGAAAGGGAATGCTCTTGTGCCCCAAAGTAGGCATCAACATTTAGACATATTTGGAAACCCTTTTTATGATCCCCAATAGGTATATTGTCATGAGTTCCCATGAACTCAAGAATTGCTTCATCATTTTGAAATGAGTCAAGAGGGGGATGCTCTGATCATTGGTCCCATTCAATGAGTTGTGGATAGGTGAGGGTGATGTCAATGGTGAGAACAGGTATGTCGGGAAAGATTAGTGTTGGCAATGAGGTCTTCGTATTGGCTATAGATGGAACTCGTATCAATGTTATCAATGACCTCCTCGGTATATTGGAAGTGTCACTAAGGTCATCATGGATGCTTTCACTAGGTGGTTGGTATCCAATTCCATCCATCAAGATTGGGGATGGTGGTTGGAGGTTCTGGGATGCCTTGTTCATAGTGACCTAGTCCTCGTCCTGGAGTATCCCATATGGGTCATCATCCTTTTAGGAATCAAATATTTATTATCGAACAACAACAAGAAGGTATAAAATCATCAATAATCCATGTGGAATTAGATGGCTCGATGTACTCATCAACAAGATACCTAAAATGAATAAAAGTGGATGAGCCTAACACATATGTTTGCTATTTGTTTGGATAGACATCGGGCCTTCCGAGCTATTTGGGTGATAGCGGTAGATGGTCGATGTTGAATGTTTGGTATTTCCACACCCTGTCATTTTAGCTTGAGTGGTGGAGTGGGTAGAAGGGGAGTGGATATGGGTGGAGTAGGTAGAAGAGGAGGATGATGAGGAGGCATGATGAGATGAGGATGGAAGACTATCTGGTGAGATATATGAAGTGGTGGATGGATGATGGTGGTGATGATGTTGTGCAGGTTCAGTGATAGGGCAATAAGGTTCCCGATAACTTTGGCTTCCAATGCTTGAAAATATTGGAAGGGTTGAGGGTCACCGTGGATAGTAATTTCTATACCAAGCATGTTCAAATTTGAGACATTGATGGAGTGTGGATGGTACAACATTCATCTCATGAATCTAGGTCATCCAAGCAAGAGGTTATGTGGGAACTGGATGTCTATAACATGGACGAGGGTGGGGAGCACGACAGGCCCAATGTTGATAGGTAAATAGATGGTGCCCAACTGATCTACGCTCTATATTATCATATGCTTTAATAGTAATTATATCTTGTTTCAGATCCAAGTCATTGTACCCAACCGATGAATGAGATTTAGGGTACAAAGATTAAGAGTCGATCCATTGTCTATTAGCACTCTTTTAACACAAATGTTGTCGATGTGGACTTCAATGTAAAGAGGAAGATTGTGGGTAGGACCATGTGTGGTGGAAAGTCTTGTTGGGTGAAGGTAAGTGGGATCATTGGATATGGATAAGAGATGGGCAACAAGGGCTTGAAATTGTGTAGGATCAATATCAAGTGGGGATGTGTCTCTTGGAGGGCATGGTATAAAATGTCTTTATGGATGGATGAAGTCTTGAGAAGGTCCATGATGGATATTTGTGGGAGTCTTCTCAAGTTGTTTGATGATATTATATTGTGCTTTGGTGGGTGTTGGGTTGGAAGATGATGGAGTGGATCCTTGAACCACCACATGGTTCCTGTGGGTAGTGACAAACACATTGAGGGTTTTTGTGAGGGCCTTTTATTTTAATGGTGGCTACTTGATGGGGAGAATGGTGGATATGGCCAACAAGTGATGTATAAGGAGGGGGTACATGATGGTAATTGATGTGGTTGGAATGATGAGTGGATGATTTGGGTTTACTTCAGACTTCTATTGACCTTGATTAGAGGCATTGTTCTATCCATGATTAGGAAGGGGATTTTGATATATCCCAAGTTTTTGATTTTGGAAGAAGTGGAAGCATTATCCTCTATTTCGATTTCACCTCGGTCGATAAGGTCTTGAATATAATTCTTCAATTTCATACACCGATGTGTGGCATGACCCTTGATTTTATGGAACTTGCAATATTCATTTTCTTTGAACCATGAAGGTTTGGGTCGGGACTCATCGATGGGTTGAGTTTGAGGAAAAATGACCATATTGGCAGTAATTAACTTATCAAGGATTGCTTCCATAGATTCACAAGGGGGTGTATGTTTCATCACCTGAGAATCTTGAGTAGATGAGGTTTGTCCTTTAGGGATGGATATAGTGGTTGTGGTATGGACGTGTTGGATATTTTTGGTGTCTATTACTCCATCACCGACAACATTCTTATTCTTATTAAAGTATTTAGGTTTTTTAGATGTAGAAGGTTGGTTGGATTGGTTGTGATTATCATGGGAATATATCTTAATAAGGCCTTTTTGCAATAAGGGCTCTCTCGATTTGCATTCCCTTTCAATGATGTCATCAAATGTGTGTTTGTGCAATGGACTTGTAGATGAAAGGCTAATTCTGATTAAGGTTAGAGACAAAAATGGTGACTAGTTGTTTTTTTAGGTATGGGCCATGGAATGTGGCTAGTAAGGGCTCACCATCATTGTAGGAATGATGAGAAAATTTCACCATTTCATTGTTTGGTATTGCACAAATCAATCATTGTGACATCATGTTCTACATTATAGGAAAAGTGTTTTACAATTTTTTTTGATAAGTCGAAAACAGTTGTAACAAAGCCTTTGGGTAATCAAAGGAACCATTCTAAAGTGGGACCACCTAGACTTCTAGAGAAGAGTCTTAGTAAATAGGAGTCATCGTAGGCTACTTCTCTTGAAAAAGCATATAGAACTCCTTAACATGTTCATGGGGATCTCCTTTTCCCTTGTATTTTTCAAATTTAGGTGGTTTGAAATATGGTGGAAAAGGGACCCGTAAGATATCGTGGTCAAAAGGATAGGAAAAAGTTCCTCAAATTTTTATATTGATGTCCCTGTGTGTCGAGTTACAACCCTTGAAGTGTTTCCTTCATAGATTTCACTTCTTTCTCCAAGGTTGGTTTGGAGGATTGGGAGGTGGTGGATTGAAGTTGGGTTGAGAATGTTGGGAACCATGATCATTGGATGGTTGTGGACTGATTTGGGAGGCTAATTGGGCAATTTGGTTGCTCATTTGTTGTAATTGAGACAATACAACTTCTTTGGATATATTGGTGGTGTTCTCTCTGCCATCCATCCATGTACAAACATGATGGTGATTTGGATTAGGATGGTGTGTAGAAGGTGGTCTTTGGCCAATGTTATCATTTTCATGGGAGAAGACTATGGAGTTGGTCGTGAGTGTAATCAGAAGGAATTTTTCCCCCATGTGATATAGCTAGAGAAAAAGGGCATCTTTATTCTTTTCAATGAAGTGGTTTAGCATTTCTCTTCTTCTTCCTTTTGTAAAGTAGGTACTAGAGTCATCATCACTACTAGTATTAACCATGGTCTCCTCGTCTTCTCCTCTAGGTCGATTTTCTTCGTTATTGGCATCATAATAATTGTGGTTGAATAGATCATTTTCCATGTTGTGGTTATTGTTTTCATCATCATTTCCAAATTGGGATCGAGTTATTATTCATCTAGGTGCCATTAGATTCTGATGTTAGTGAGATGTGTGAGATGAAAGTGTTTTAAAGTGAAGGATGTCTAGATGAAAAGGGGAGATTACGATTCCTTAATGAAATTTGATGTATAACCTCAATAATCTAGTCTTGCTTATAGGATGGAAGAAATTTGAGGGAGAGAATGGAAGAAGGATGTGCCTCGTTAGTAGAGGGCTTAGGATGTGCCTTGTTATAAGGGCTTAGAAGAATAGGATAGGATGATAAGGATATTTTGTCTATTAGCAAGATGTTGATTAATAAGATTAGGTCAATTGTATCAAAAGGGATCGTAAATAGGATGTTTAGGATGTGTATGATGATATAAGGTTATGATGAGATTTTGGGATGGGAGAATTATATGATTGGTATGAGTTTTAAAGTCTTATAGACCTAGGTTGATTAGGATGCCAATAGGAAATGTCAAGCGATTAATAGGGTAAGTCTTATGTGGTTTATGATAGTGTGTTTTGTTTTGAAAGTGGAAAAGGTGTGGTTGTGGTTAGTGAAGGATGAATGAATGTGGGATTATGAATTTATTTAATAAGATGGGAGTGTTGATTTTTTATTAAAATTTTTGGATTTTTGTTTTTTTGTATTAATGTGAGAGGTTTAATGAGAAAATATTTATATGATGGTAGTGTATATGTCTAAAGTCTATGGAGACAAAAATTTGATTTATTATTTACAAAATGTGGGTATAATGTTAAGGGAATAATTTATGGTCAAAATTTGGGTATTATATGGAGAAAAGGATAATTGAAGTGAGTGTGATTAATGGTATGTAATGGGGGATTATGATGTTGTATATTTTTGAAAATTGAGGTCAAAAGGTTATGGTCAAAAATGGGTGGATGATAGATGTATGGTTTATTTATGAGGATTGGTGTGAGGGTTATTTTCTTGGTTTGACAAAACACCCAAACAAGTACACTCATGCATGCACAATCCTAACTAGTCAAGTGGGATTACAATCAAGCTATAGCCCACTTTCAATACCACACACATAGTGGCACTCACTGAGCTGGCCCACCTTTGTGTCGATGTGTGATCGGCTAGCGAGTAATCTTGGTGGTTCCTTCCCCTGCACTATAGCTTGGTCAGGCGGCGAAGGCTACCTATGCTAGGATAAACAAGCTCTCTAGGGGCATCCCCTATATACCTTATGGTACGTGGGGCCCAAATCCATGTTGTAAGGATGTTGTCTAAGGCCTAGGTGTTGGGACGTGGAAGCCCCTCACTTCACGTCATGCTTAAAACATGTAGATGCTTAGCCAATAATGATAACTCTCCAAGAATTTATATACCCCACTAGAACACGGGGTGTGTCTACGTGCGTGGAGGTGAAGCCCATGGTCACGAGACCCCTAGGACTATGGTAAGTGTGTGGATGTCACTTCCACGTCATGTTACCCCCTAAAAAAAAAAAAAGGGAAGGAAGGTTAATACTTTTGATCCTCAAGATCATCCTAGGATGCGAGAGGAGAGCATACATGGTGTCACCTTTGGGTTTAAACAAACAAGCACACAAAGTACAAAAAGGACAACACACAAATTTAATCAAAAATGAGTTATTTGAATGGGGGTCTTTGACAAGGGAACTTGTAAGACAAAAAGGTTAGTAGTTTTACTTAAAACCCCAATATTCTTGGACCGTTCATGGGCTACAAAACAAGGGTTAGTAGTCTAGATATAATTGGTACCCTACAACCACAAATGTTAGATTAAATGCAAAAATAAATACCAAATCGGCAGAGTTTCCCCTTGTTTCTGTAATTTTTACAAAAACAAAATGTTAGTTTTAGAAAACACGGCAAAAAAAAGCAAAATATGTAAGTTATTAATCAATATGAAGACAAAATATACTATTATGATAAAATGCTACTACATGTTAAATAAAAAAATAGGTATGCACGTGTTTTGTTTAGATGATATATGTTGAAAGTATGAAAACCTACAAAGATAAAGTGTTAGAATCAAAAGTGTTATTACATGAGGTATATGCACTAATACTTTTAACAAAAGCATCAAAATGCACAAATAATGCACTAAATAAACAAATGTCAAATAAACGTGCTAAAATAGGAAGCAAAAGCGCAAAAAAAGTCGATAAATGCGCTAACAATGAAAAAACACTAAATTTGACAAAAAATAGAATATATAGTAAATGCTAATATACTAAAACATGGTAAAAATGCTACTAAAAACTAATACATGCGCCGATATATATTATGCACAAATGTTTGATCTGTATAATAAAAATGTTAGTGATAAATGTGCTACTACGTGGTATAAACACGCGTTGAAAAGAAAATAATGATAAACGCACCATGAGTTACACAAACATGCTAAAGGTTTTCCTACATGAATCAAAGCTAGAAACAATGATAAATAAAATGTTACAATAGGTGATGAATGCATTGCTTTTTTCAAGGCATACGCGTTGAAACGACACAGAGAGACATGAAAAATCAAAATTTTGAGTTTAAATCTCATTGAAAAATTTTAAAATTTTGGGAATTTGTTCTTAGTCCTTAATGTGAACAATTCCAATGAAATTTAGGGGGTAAGCCCCATGGTGGGCACCAAAATGTAGATGAAAAATTATGTTAGCATGCACACATGAGATGATTATAAAACCAAATCAATGCAAAATCTAACACAATTAATCAACTACCTCAGATTGAGCAAGATGAAAGAAGGAGAAAGTAATTTACTGTACTTACCTACAAGTAGAATTCTCCTCCTTTGATGATTTGATTTTCTCCTTTGATTTTCTTGTTGAATGGATGCAAAGATGCTTCAGATCTTGGACAAATTTCAGTAACAACACCTCCCTTGATCAATTGCTTGATTGAGCTTGATAGATTGCTATGAAGATTGCTTGGATGGCTTGAAGATTGGGCAACATTTACTTGCAAATTTCTAAGGTGCTTTGCCATGGAGGGTGGCACCTCTATTTATAGTTGGAGGAGGTAGAAATCAATGGCTAAGATCTTTGCCATGGTGGATTAAATCAATGGTTGAGAATGGATGAGAGGAGAGGATTTTCTAGATGTAGAAAATTCTAGATTTCATGAGAATTCTCCATTGAATTAAAAATTCAATGGAATAGTGTATTTTTTATTTGAATATTTGAAAAAATGGGAGGGAAGAATGGAGAGGCTTCTAGAATTAGAAGCCTCTAGATTTGGAGGGGCATTTAAGTTGTGATTAGGTGAGATTAATTACATTTATGGGTGATTAGATGGAAAGGCTAGGCATAGGATAGGTATAGGGTAGGTGGTAGGTGGGTGAGTATTTTTAAATTAGTGGAAAATAGTTAATGAGGATTATTTAGTGTAATAAGTGAAATATTAATAATGTATTAATATTTCTAAGGGTGTGAATGGGATTTATAGGAATATGAAATAATTGGAGTATGGTTGTATATAATATAATAATTAATTAAATTTATAATTAATTATTATAGAGATTTTTGATATCCGAGTAATGAAATCCCAAGAAAGGCAGGGTATAATTGATGAAGGAAAGATTAGGTAATAGAAAAAAGGATTTGAGGATTCATGAAGCGGGGATTAGAATAATATGGATAATACATTACATCCCACAGAGGAGAGGAGATTAGAATTAGAAGTAAAGAAGAGGAGAAAGAAGGAGAGAGGAGTGAAAGGAATGTACCAAAGCATGATGAAGATGCATCCATAATCACATGAAAAATATGACGAATAAGTTGAAGACAAAAAACTCTTGACCCACACGACCCTCTACTATGACACTAACGAAGAACTCGATGAAGACCTTTGAACACTTTTCTCCCTTTGAAAATCTTTAAATGATGAACCTTCGCAACACCACTAACACACCAAGAAGAGGAGGATGAGAACTTGAGTAGTCTACCAATAATAAAATTGGAAGATGAATAAACTCACCGAGAAATTATTTTTATCCTTGAGACATTGCCACATTTTTTGTGATCAATCATTCATATGGGATAAATTTTTGCATTTTTCCTGTATTTAGCATGATCCCGATTTTGTCACTACATGAGAACCGTCGATGAATGAGATAAGATAAAAATACTTCGAGTCTAGAGTGAGCAACCATCA